>CM059192.1:19748093-20324746 GCA_030323885.1 Branchipolynoe longqiensis | reverse complement strand
ATTACCTGCCGCCGCCAACAATGCAATTCCTTTGTCCATCGTCTTAGCCAAAGACGAGAACTTATTTTCTCTTTGCATTCTATTTGCCACAGGAGCAATAGCTGTTAGGGTACCAAGCACCGCCTTATGCACTGTGTGCAACACACCCTCAAATCTCTTACGGTCATCCGTCATATTGACATCTCGATCCATCTCCTTAATGATGGAGTTGGGAACACCTTTAATGCCTGTTAACTCATCTGCTAACTTGGAAATAATCTCCGCCGGTTTAAACGTGCGGAAATGGCCATTAATGTTCTCACGCATAAGCGTAGTGGTTTTCACACGCTTCGCCACTTTCTTAGCCACTTTGCCACCAATGGCAGCATAGACACCTTCATATTGCGTGTCTGAGTCCGATTCCGTGGAAGTGGAATCGGTGGACGAATCGGAAGAAGAAGAATCTTTCCTCTTCTTCTTCTTCTTCTTTTTTTTGGACTTGGTCTTGTCGCTTTTTGCGAAGTCCAGTCTTCCCCCGTTCCTTGGTGAAATCATCACCAGAAGAAACGATATGTTTCTTCTTCTTCCTCCGTTTAGGAGAAGGAGGAGGAGCCCTAAGCTCCATCGCTGAGTCTGTCTCCGAGAAATCCTCAAAAGAAGACTCCTCCTGGACACTCGGCATTCGCCGTTTACGAGACACCGGTGGTTTGAGAGCCATAATATGACTCTCCATCGCCGCAAACCGCGTCTCCCAATTTTGAGCCGCGGCGCCGTCAGGCACTATGTCCTCCTCGGAGAGAATATGCGCCCCGGGCTGTGTCGAAGGCCCTGCCGACAACACGGGTGAGGAGTCGTACTCCTCGTCCACTCCACTCGGAACACGCCCCTCGGCTGCTGCTGCACCGCGCTTACTCCGCTTCGTGGCCATCGGGAACTGAAACAAACATTTTTGGTCAGTCCCGGTATATATATATGTCACAATATGGTTGTTTCAAACTCATTTGGACATCTATTGGTGTTAGAGAACGTGTTTATACCGTTATAACACAGGCGTAATAAGCTAAATTTGTGCGTGGGTTGTGGGTCAAGCCCAAACCTTACGCGGGGTCGGGACCAGTGTATCGGCCCGCCCATCCCTCTGTTCCGCACACTTCTCCCACCTGTGACTACTACGTCAACAAGTTGGAGAAAATGCTACGAAACTCGGAGAAACGCCTGAAAAAGTTTGTGGGGAGTCTATAAAAGAAACCCAGGAGCATCTCCAACATTACTCTCTATTAGAGTACGAGAGAATTTCCACAGGAGACGAGGCAGAGCCCACATCTCTACCCATAATCACACCGGTGACTCGGGTGTTGACAGAACCGCTAATGATCGGTTTCAATCCTTCGAGAAGGAATTCTATCCTTGGTTTTTTATAACCAAATAACTCGTCCAAAATGGACCAAAGAAAGTCTAAACTTTCCATAATGATGCTCTAATGCATCATGATTAAGCTAACCACAGGTTTTATGATACTTACTGCGTATTAGCTTGTATGTAGACTAAATTTGCCAGAGCAACCCAACGACACGTAATCCAGTCGTGAGTTGTATATGCTAATTGCTGGTACCTCACGTGCTTCCTTCTCCCTAGCCTGAGGCTAGCCTGAGGCTGTATACCGAGGTAAAATATATATATATATATATATATGATGTATAATCATTTTGCGAGTATAGAGACACGGGAGGGAATTCATTATTATTATCCATTATTATGCATTTATTACCAATTACTATTCGCATTCTATTAGCTCCTTTCCCTCCATCTTGGGTCCAAACCCTAACTGCGGGCACGCACATTGTCACTCGCGCCCAAGACAGGACTGACGCACCGGGATACCACTTTGCTGGCACCATGAACCTGTAGCCCACTCAGTCACATTATCTAGATGCTGAACTAACCAGTCCGTGCCCTATCCTAGTAATAACGAGCGTTAGACTTGGTGGCGACAGGAATCAATTTCGTACATAAATGGTTTAACTTGGCTGGAGTTCGAACCCAATGAGCACCCACAAGCCAGACAGTGTTCCTACCGTAAGAAACTTCAATGGCATTTCATTAAGATAAATATGTGTTTGTATATATATATAATATATATATATATACAGTTCCAGAAGACGCGGTGTCCACTTAACCCCTGCAATTCCACAGTGTGTAGTGTAATAGTCACCTGCTGGGGCCAAATGTATGAAGCAGTGTTAGCGCTTCAAACCCATGGTTAGCAGCGATCTTGGCCCATATGCACCAATCGGGGATAGTGCCTTAACCGCGGCTAAGGTATCCCCGCACGGCTAAATGTGAAAATTCGGTATGCACCAATCGGAGTTAGCGCTAACCGCGTGAGTTAACCGCGGCTAAGTTAAACCACCTTCCGAGGTGTGGTTAGAGCCTATCCGATTGGGTTAGTGGGCTTTTCCAAGATGGACGTCGTGTTGATCAGACGCTTTTACCACAGACAACTCCGTAGAAATCGGATTTTTCGCGATTGGAGCCATCCGTTTGAAAAATTTGACGACCAGGAGTTATTCGGCAAGTTCAGATTTCGTCGGCACGATATACTAGCAATAACAGATAGTGTTCGAGACGATTTACCAATATGGCAGCGGCAGGGCGCATTGTCACCGCTAATGCAAGTACTCTACGCTTCTACGCGACAGGGGGGTTCCAAGATGTGTGTGGCGAGCTCGTAGGTATAAGTCAATCAACTGTGTCCCGCACAATTCACTGTGTAACGGATGCTGTAAAACGCCAAATACACGGACATGTTCACTTGCCTACTCAGGAAAAGGCAGACAGAACTAAACTGCACATTTACAACACCTACGGATTCCCCAGCGTTTTTGGCTGCATCGACGGCACACAGATACGCATCGAGGCTCCCTCTCAATATGAACATGAGTATGTCACCCGCAAGAACTACCACTCTATCAATGTTCAGGTATGTTTTCCAGTTCCCTAAACTCTCAGTGTATACGTTCATGTAGTTTTGCTCTAGTAACTAATTATATTTTTAGCATGAACCAACCCCCAAATAGAGCAGATTGACACCCACTCGTGTAGTGAGAAATATCTTCTATCAGCCCATGAACCAACCCACAAATATAGCAGAATGACACCCACTCGTGTAGTGAGAAATATTTGCTTTCAGCCTATCCTATTAGAATATATTTGTTTTTATATACTTTCTATTTAATTTCTATTCTATTTGTTTCTGTGATTCTCATGTCATACCGAGTAAGTACTTTAGGGGAACAAAATCGCTTTGGAATAATTATGGTGTTTTGGTGTGGAGATGTAGATTTGAGAGTTTTCCACTTCTCCTTCACCTCGAGTCTGGAACGCTTGGCAACACCACACGAATTGACGGCTACCGTCACCCGCTCCCAAGCCTTGGTTTTGTCTTGCATGCTTATTTGATCGTCGAAAGATCCGAACAAAACAGATCGTGCACTCAGAATTTCATCCAACATTACTCGCACCTCAACGTCACTATAATTTGCTTTGCGCGCTCGTTTGTTAGAACAAACAGAGTCGCTCTGAGAAGCCATGGTTGTCGATAACGATGTATGGATGTGTTAAGATGGCACTAACGTAAATAGAAACTCACATACGGTAGTTGCTCACAAAACGGAATAATGGAAAGAAATAAGACCACGGCGAAACGAGATTGAGTCGTCCGTCCTCCTTTCCGCTGGTTCTTAGCGAGAACGTTAAGCTATAAGGGTGCTCGCCGATACCGGCTCAAGGGGATTCCCCAACTCACAAAATTAGGTCACGGTTAGCTATCCGCAACGGCTAGCAGATTGGTGCATACCGATTCACACACCTCTCCAACCCGCCTCTACCCCGTGGTAGCTATCTGCGGCTAGCGCCTTAGCCCCGGCTAAGCCTACCACCGATTGGTGCATACAGGCCCTGATGTTTAGTGGCGAAAAGTCGGTATGTATGGAGCAGTGTTACGAAAACACCACAAGCTTAAGGTCGGCTATGCTAACCCCAACCCATATCAAGTTTACCATAGGGCCAAATCCATTCAATGCTATCATATTTAACAGAGTTACATACTCAAAACGTGAAATTTCATTAAATTAACCCTAAAATCGACGAATGTAAACAGAACAAATGCCCGCCGCCGCCGCTTCATCGGGGGTGATATATTAGTGCCAAATTTATTCAAAGCTATCATATTTAAAAGAATTACATGGTCAAAAAGTGAAATTTGGTCAAATTAACCACAAAATCGAAGCGATATTAATGCCGCCGCTAAATCGGCGGTGATATTAATAGTGTCGAATTGACGAATGTAACCAAAACAAATCACCGCCGCCACTGAATCAGCTGCGATATTGGGAAATAGTGGTGCTCGCCGGCAACAGACTCAGAGAGACAAACCGCCTCCGCCGCCAGTATATTACCCCTGTCACACTACGACGTTTCTCTCCAACGCGTGGCGATGTGTGTCCTTTTTTGCTGAAACGTCTGTGTCTGTGTCTGTGTCTCTGTTTCTGTATCTCTGTCTGTGTCTCTGTGTCTCTCTCTGTGTCTCTGTGTCTGTCTCTGTATGTGTCTCTGTCTGTGTCTCTGTCTGTGTCTCCGTGTCTGTGTCCCTGTGTGTGTCTCTGTGTCTGTCTCTGTATGTGTCTCTGTCTGTGTCTCTGTATCTGTCTCTGTGTCTGTCTCTGTATGTGTCTCTGTCTGTGTCTCTGTCTCTGTGTCTGTGTCTCTGTCTGTGTCTCTGTCTGTGTCTCTGTGTCTGTCTCTGTATGTGTCTCTGTCTGTGTCTCTGTGTCTGTGTCTCTGTCTGTGTCTGTCTCTGTATGTGTGTCTGTGTCTCTGTCTGTGTCCCTGTCTGTGTCTCTGTCTGTGTCTCCATGTCTGTCTCTGTATGTGTCTCTGTATGTGTCTCTGTCTGTGTCTCTGTCTGTGTGTCTCTGTCTCTGTTTGTGTCTCTGTGTGTGTGTCTCTGTGTCTCTGAGTGTCTGTGTCTGTGTCTGTGTCTCTGGCTGTGTCTCTGTCTGTGTATCTGTCTGTGTATGTGTCTGTGTCTATGTATGTGTCTCTGTGTGTGTCTCTGTGTCTCTTTGTCTGTGCGTGTGTCTCTGTGTCTCAGAGAGAGAGAGGGACAGAGGCACAGAAACAGACAGACGGAAACACAGACAGAGACACAGACAGAGACACAGACAGAGACACAGACAGAGACACAGACAGAGACACATACAGAGACACATACAGAGACAGACACACAGGCACAGACAGAGACACAGACAGAGACACAGACACAGACACGGAGACACAGACACAGACACAGACAGAGACACGTACAGAGACAGACACAGAGACACAGAGAGAGACACAGACACAGACACAGAGACACAGACAGAGACACATACAGAGACACATACAGAGACACATACAGAGACAGACACAGAGAGACAGAGACACAGACAGAGACACAGACAGAGACAGACACAGAGAAACAGAGAGAGACAGAGACACAGACAGAGACACATACAGAGACACACACACAGACAGACACAGAGACACAGACACACAGACAGAGACACAGACAGAGACACAGACAGAGACAGACACAGAGAGAGACACAGGCACAGAGACACATACAGAGACACAGAGACACAGACAGAGACACATACAGAGACAGACACAGAGACAGACACAGAGACACAGGCACAGAGACACAGACAGCGACACATACAGAGACACAGACACAGACACAGACACAGACTCGACGCTTTAATTTTATTTTCAACGCTGACGGGTCGCCGGTGAGAAATGTTGTAGTGTGACAGGGCCATTAGGAACGCGACGTCAAGGCGGCGGCGATTTGTTTACTTTACATTCGTCGATTCGACACTATTAATATCGCCGCCAATGCGGCGGTAGCCTTAATAACGGTTCGAATTTAGGGTTAAATTGATCAAATTTCACTTATTGTGTATGTAATTCTGTTAAATATGATCGCATTCAATAGATTTGGCCCGAATCGGTCCCTACCCCCAGCCTTATACCTGCTACTGGGTAGGGGTAGCTTACCCGACTTTTGCCACCCCAGGGTAGCCTTACCCCGGACACATGCATAACAACTTTTCGCTGCTACCCCGGAAATCCCCACTACCCCGAGAGGTAGAGCGCTACCCCCGCGTCATGCATACGGGCCCTGGACTTCTTAACTTAGAGGTAGCCAAGTGTTTTACATGCCTCATCACATTCATAATACAACTTCCCTACCATCCGCTCACACCCGCTACCACTCACTCACACCCACTCACACCCACTCCCAAGCACTCAGACCCACTCACGCACAATCACGCGCACGCACACACACTCAGGCACGCACACTCACACACCTACTCACACATACTCACACACACTCACACACAAATACTAACACACACACATACTCACACACACTCTCACACATGCACACATACACACACAGGCACACACACTCACTTACACACACACACTCACACTCACGCACACTCACACACCCTGCCACACCCTGCCACACGCTCACACACACACACTCACACACACGCACACACACTCACACACTCACACACACTCAAACACGCTCCCACACCCTCACACACCCTCACACACCTTCACACACACTCCCATACACTCACACACACTCACTCACACACTCACAGACACACACTCGCACACGCTCACACACGCTCACACACACTCGCACACACCCACACGCGCTCACACACACTCCCACACACTCCCACTCACTCCCACACACTCACACACACTCCCACACTCTCACACACACTCACAAACAACCCCAACACACTCACGCACATTCACATACACTCACACACACTCACATACACACAACCCCCACACACCCTCTTACACCGATCAAGTAAAGCATGCGAATTATCTGTTGTCTGGTAGTCTGGCAACGTGCTTGGAGGCTTCAGAATCCAAATGTTATAGACGTGTTATGTCCTAGCAACACGCCCAAGACGGGTGGTTGTGAATCGCCGTTGGGAGATCGGAGCCAGCAATGACGTCACGCTTCTGACGTCACAAGTGGCACGCTGTCAGGGCGTCGTGCGCAGGCCCATAACAACAGGCATTGATTCGGAGGTCATAAACCACGAAGCCTGCGTTAATATCCCGCACACTCACAGCGCCACCTGGGGGAGCGAATAGACCTTTCCCACGAAGCATACAAAGTTGGTTGGTTGTTAAAGTTTTACATCCCGGCAACATCTAAGGTAATATGAGGACAGATACTGACTTGTGACAGTGCACACTCATGGCGACTTTATAATGCTGCCCCACTGGGAGACTGGGAAACCAGGCCACCAGCACCATGGCCTGATATCCCACTCAGTCACATTATCCTGATACTGAACTAACCAACCAGTGCTTGCCCTATCCTAATAAGGCTGAGTGCCAGGATAGGAAGTGAGAATCATGTTTTTACTTTGAGATACGTAGACATTCTTGGCGTTTCAGGGTCAAATTGGACGTCAGTGCAACGTAGTTGGCGTAGGCGAAACATTGGTCCAACATAGTTGTAACGTGTCTAAGCGAGTTAGAACGTAAAAAAAAAGGCCCAACATAAGGCTAATGAGCCTCCAGCGCCCATGGCATCAGCCTAGCGAAACCCTTGCGATGGCTTAGTGTAGGACCCACGTAATTACGCCCGCCCTAACATAGCTACGTGTGACTCTGGCATAATTTGTAATGGGAGGCAATGTCAGGCCCGTGAGTGAGCACCGTCCGTCTAATGAGAGTCCAACGTGCTCAGCATACGGCACAAAGGCAAAACGTTCACACCATGTTCACACCACGTTCACACCACGTTCACACCACATTTGCTTACGTTCGAAGAACGTTGGCACACATTACATATGTTATGCACGCGCCAGCCATCCATCAACTCTGTCGAATATGACAAGACATGTTAGAGTTAAGTTAGACTAATGTTAGACACACGTCAGAGACACGTTAGACCTACGTCAAAATACGTTAACACCACTTTGTCAGCGCACGGGCTGCACATTCATCCCGGCTCTCTGTCAGTCTACCATAAGTTGACGTAGCTCAACGTAGACCGACATAGCTCTGACAAACGTCTAACGTATCTCGACGTAAGCCTAACATGAACGCAACGTAAGCCCAAAGTAACCCAACGTAATGAATGGCCTTTACGTCAAGCTACATCGAAAGTTTTGGGTATGTCCAAAACCTTGATGCGTGTCACCATATCTCCACATAACTCAAAGTAACTCGACATAGGCTTAATGAACGAGTGACGTATCTCGACGTAATGGCCAAATTTCATCTATGTCGGCTTACACTACCACACTACGCCGTAGTGTGACAGGGCCATTATAATGTGTTAGTCAACGACAGCTTTTCGCATACCACAATGACTTACCACCCACACACCAGTCACACACGGCCACTCACCACACACATCGACATAGCAACACACCACATGATATCGCACCACACTCACCACAAACATGGCACACACCACCCCACCACACCACACCACATTGCATAACACCCCACACCACACCACACTCACCACAACACAGCGCACACACACCACCGTACCACACTAAACACAACCGCACTGCGTCACACTGACATCACACCATATCACATCAAAGCTCACCACACCACAGACCACACCTCACCACCCTAGCACGCACCACACCACCCACCACATCACCACCCTACACATAATCACACCACACATCATTACACGTCCCCACACCTCAACAAACCATACCACACACATCTCTTTACCCCTAATTACCTCACCCCATACTTCATCCCACCTCATCTCGACACACACTTCACCTCACAACACCACATAACAAACGGCACACACACCACCACACTACACCACACCACACCACACCACACCACACCACACCACACCACACCACACGCACAACCACACCTCTCCTCACCCCACCTCAGTATACCTCACCACCCAGTTCCCTTAGCCACCATCTCCCTCCCCCTGTCTCCCTGTTATGCACAGTCAGCATACAGTGACCTCCTTCCCCGCCGTACCACCGTCTCCGGGCTATTTATAACGCGCTCAGTCTATTTATAGACGGCGCTGCCGCCGCTTCCGGCACGCTCCGTCAATACCTTGAGGGACCAGCGGCGGGCTGTCGGGCGGGAGGCGGGAAAAGGCGGCTTGTGTCTGTCCGACTGTGGGGCGGGTGTGGGGCAGCCTGCTTTAGATTAGTGTGGCGTGTGGGTGGTGTGTGGGTGGTGTGTGGGTGGTGTGTGGGTGGTGTGTGGTTTGCGTCACCTGGTGTGTGGTGTGTGATGTGTGATGTGTGACATGTGAAGGACGCATTGATGCTGAAATACAGAGGAGGATGGCCATGGCTAGCGCATCTTTCGGCCGACTACGCCAGAGACTCTGGAACAACCACCATGTGTCCATTCGGGTCAAAGGTAGGATCTACCGTGCAATCGTGCTATCCACCCTACTATACGGAGCCGAGGCCTGGACAGTGTACAGACAACAGGTGAAAAAGCTGCATGGCTTCATGATGCGACATCTGCATTCAATCATGAGGCTAACCTGGAAGGACACAGTGACAAATAAGGAAATACTTGAACGAATGGGGCTGCCCTCTATGGAAGATCTTCTGATCAAAAAGAATATCCGGTGGACTGGACACCGCATGAGGATGTCATCAGACAGGCTACCAAAGCAGATCCTCTATTCTCAACTGTCTTCTGGCTACAGAAAGAGAGGGCGCTCTCGTCTCCGGTTCAAGGATACCATCAAGAGAAACCTGAAGTTGAGAGACATTAAGACCGACTCATAGACGCAACTCTCACAGCAGAGAGCTAAATGGAGAGCTGCAGTCAAGTAATGAAAGCAGTCTTTGTCGCATCACAACCGACAGCATGATGATGATGATGATGATGATGCATGGTGCGATGTGTGGTATATAGCAATAGCATGTGATGCATTGTGTGATGTGGTGTATGGCATGTATTGTGTGATGTGTGATGCACGGTGTGTAGTGTGGTGTGGTGTGTAGTGTGAACTGTGATGTGGTATGCGTGTAGTGTGGTGTGGTGTATGTAGTGTGATCTGATGTGACAGATGCAGTGTGAGTGTGTGGTGGGTGGTGAGGTATCAAGGTATGTCTGTGCTACTGACAGAAACCCACCCCACGGGTGATAACCGTGGTTATACTTATACCTACTCTACCAATACCTGCCCCTCTTCTCTTCACTGGGCGGAGGAGCACGGCAGATGACCCGACCTCAATGTGTCCCCGGACGCGCCAGATGCATGCTGGGAAGTGTCCAGGTTGCACTCTGGCGTTCCCTTCCAACAAAGAGCATCTGGGCCCATATGTATGAGCCAATTTTTAACCGGACCGTGGTTAAAGGAGGATGTCGGGTTAGCTAACCCCAGAGTTCCAAATGTGTCATGGGGGATGTATGTGACCAAAGCGCGCGTGGGTTAGCTAACGTTTCAGTTATTTATAGATTTGGGGAACCCCTGTGTGCGTATTTACATTCGGCGATTCGACACTATTAATATCGCCGCCAATGCGGCGGTAGCCTTAATAACGGTTCGAATTTAGGGTTAAATTGGTAAAATTTCACTTATTGCATATGTAATTCTGTTAAATATGGTCGCATTGAATAGATTTGGCCCTAATATATAGCCGCCGATTCGGCGGCAGCGGCGATTTGTTTACTTTACATTCGTCGATTCGACACTATTAATATCGCCGCCAATGCGGCGGTAGCCTTAATAACGGTTCGAATTTAGGGTTAAATTGATAAAATTTCACTTATTGCATATGTAATTTTATTAAATATGATTGCATTGAATAGATTTGGGCCTAATATATTGTCGCCAATGCGGCGGTGGCGGCGGCAGCGGCGATTTGTTTTGTGTACATTCATCGATTTGACAATATTAATATCACTGCTGTTGTAGCTGATGCGTTAATATTGCTTCGAATTTAGGGTTAATTTAATGAAATTTCACTTATTGTGTATGTAATTCTGTTAAATATGATCGCATTCAATAGATTTGGGCCTAATATATTGCCGCCGATGCGGCGGGTTGGCAGTATGGATATCGACGTCGCTGCGGCGGCGGCGATTTGTTTACTTTACATTCATCGATTCGACACTATTAATATCGCCACCAATGCGGCGGTAGCCTTAATAACGCTTCGAATTTAGGGTTAAATTGATAAAATTTCACTTATTGCGTATGTAATTCTGTTAAATATGATCGCATTGAATAGATTTGGCTATAATCGGTGCCTAACCCCACCTTTAACCCTCCTTTCGCATGGGGTTAGTGCAGGTGACATTAAACTCGCCGAGTTAGTTTAACCCTGACACATACATACACACTTTTCGCCGCTAACCCAGGAAATCCGCACGAGGCAGGGTTACGACTGCTAACCCGGACACATACATATAGGCCCTGATCCCACTATAGCATAATCATAATAAGCGCTGCAACGAAGAAGACCCAACCAGCACCAGGCGCTTGTTAGGTCCGCGCCTGGTAGGTCGATGGAGTCAGCGCGCCTTCCAGGGATGTCAATTAGTAAGCATCGATTTTTCCTAACGCACAAGCAGTGTAATGACCCACATAGCGCGACTTCTCTGGGGCAAACAATGTCATTTGGAAATCACCTGATGTACCTCATGAGCCACAGGCATATGATAACTTAGGGAACATATTTTAACTAAGGGAGGACACATCTCCCAATTTTAATTGATATAACGAAAATAAGATCGAGATATATAATTTGCTGGTGTATTGTGATAACACTCATATTGGGATATTCAGTGAATTTGAGCACAAGTGTAGCAAAAGCGACGCCAATGAAATTGGATGTAGTAGAAGTTGCAATACCTCAGGGAGTTTGATGCCCCTGCCATGCAGAGTTGTAAACCACTGCCTTGTGGTACAGGTTCTTGACAAAACCGAAGGCTAAGGGAGCAAACCCTAAACAGAAAACCATGTCACTGTGGCAGGATTAAGGGCAGTTGATGTATGGAACTCCCAACATCTCCCGACCAGCCACTCCAGGGACAAATAGTTTTGCGCCTGTCTGGACATGTTCTTGCCGGTGTGAAACCTCTATTTGCTCCCCGAGAGAGTGCCGCTGGTAACTTGCAAAAGCCAGCAGCACTTCAACACTTTTGCAGGCAGCTTTCATGAAATGTACATTAAGACCGACTCATGGACATCACTCTCACACAGAGAGCTAAATGGAGAGCGGCAGTCAAGTAATGAAAGCAGTCTTGGTCGCATCGCGACCGACAGTATGATGATAATGATGATGAGAAGTAGTAGCTTAATATTCAGAAATAATCACAAACTTGATCTATGCATACCACATATTAATGTGTTTGAAGTAGATCTGAAGTTGACTATAACTCCGACCAGGCCATTTCAAGCCATTTCAGTAGTGTACATAATGAGAAAACTATTGTGAAAATCAAAACGTTGATGATGGAAGAAGGGACCCGTTAAGTCCACCCAATACAGTACAACCCCGCTAAACCAAACTCGGTTAAACCAAACGATCGGTTAATCCAAACTTTTTTCGGCGGCCCGGCAAAATATTACCATTTATCATATAAAAAAGTCTGTTAAAACAAATTTGGTTAATCCAAAGTACTGGTTAATCCAAACAAAATTGTTGGTCCTAGGCCACTTCCGGTATGGTTAAACCAAACTTTGAGACCCCACCACCTCTTTCCTGTGGTTATAGGGTCATCTGAGCCCCCACCACCACGCTTGTTTTGATAAGCGTTAGCATGGGAAGCCTTCATGTGGGTGCTTATGCAATTAGCCGCTTATGTAATCAGCTGCAACAGTCCTCTTAAATCTGCATACCAGGCATTGTGAGAGTTGTTTAAAAATGTTATTTTTTTATTGAGGCTGTATTTATACTGTCCATAGCATGTAAGCCCGGGTACCCAGGCTTGTTTTCAATGCTGGCCAGCTGTAGTGTTGGTGTTGTCTTACCAAACAGTAGCTGCTGATAAGTTATTTGATTGTCTGCAATTCAGTAGCAGATAGATAGTCTGTTGGTACGTTTAGTAGCCTATGTTAGTTTTTTTTGGGCCCTCTTGGTATTGTATTTTTGTTCTATTCTTATTACTATGTTAGTTGTTTTTTTAAGGTTCTATGTTAGTGTTTTGGGGCTTTCTTGGGAAGAGTTTTCCGCTTTTTTCTACTCAATTTTATACTAGCCTATTTTATTTACATGTCCATAGGCTTGTACTAATAGTTGAGCTAGTTGTTGAATTATTTGATTTATATGTTGTTGGATATGTATCGGCTTTTATATTCGGTTATCCCGACGGGTGTCCAGTTGTGGGCGGACATACCTGCCCTGTGGTGCAGTTTATTGGGTTCAGTTTTTATTTGCACATTATTTTTGTAAGCTTTTAGGTCAGGGATTGTCTTCTTTCACCATTGGCATCCATGCTTGGCGCCATTTCCAGGTTATGCCCTGCACTGGGCTGTCCAGTTTGTGGGGCGAAATAGATGAAGCAAATTAGTGTCGTGTCCACACATGCAGTACTTTTAGCCGGAAATCGATATCTGCACATGAGCAAGTCCAGACTAACCAGCGCCAGTTTGGGTTCGTCGACGTCGCCACGAGAGAGTGGGGTTCGACCTAGATATGTATGGACTGAATCGTATTGGTTTGGAACGGTCAAAACTTCTGCTGGGCAGTGAAACCCTCAAAATAAATGATGAAAAAAATATATGTGCACCTCTAGCAGGTTCATAGACCAAATTATATAATATGCACTTTTGATCGACCGGAAAGTCAACAAACTAAGGTCTCGACTGCGCATGCATGTCACGTCCTTAATCCGCCTCAAGTAAGTTGGTTGGGTTCACACATGCCACTTATGTCGATTTAAGCTAAATCGCTTCATCTATACTACCTAGGGAGGTGGTATAGATGAACCGATCTAATTGAATCGATTCAGCCCTAAATCCGCACGGCGAATGTGAAGCGAACTAGACAAGTCGATTCATATGAATCGAATTAACTGTCCAGTGTGAACGGGGCTTTAATGTCTTGGCTATATCCATATGCTAATGTTTTTAGGTGGATTATCCTTCTGTTTTCTAGTAGCTTTACTTTAGTTCTTTTGTGTAGGTCATAAGTGGGGTGTAGTTTGTTTACTTTCAGGCAGATTTTCAGAGCCCTGTTTTGTAGTATCTGCAATTTTTTAAGTAGCTCTTTTTTAGCACTCATGTAGATTACATCCCCGTAGTCAAAGTAAGGGAGTACCATGCCTTTGAAGATTTTTATTGACATGTCTTGTGTCATATAGTTTCTTAGTTTAGCAAATAGCCATAGTTTGTGATTTACTTTTTGTATGATTTTTGTTACACACATATTGTAGTTTAGCTGGCGATCTAGTTCTAGGCTTAGGTATTTGTAGTGATTTACACTTTCCAGTGTTTGGGTTCTTAGTGTGCATTGTAGGTTTCTTCCTGTGGTTGCTGTATGTGAGAAGAGTACTGTTTTAGATTTATTTGCATTGATGGTTATTTTATTGGATTCACACCAGCTGTCCAGCTTTAGCAGGAGGTTGTTCAGTTTGGTTGTTACCTCCTCTACTAGTTCTTATAGGTCAGTTATGCAGGTGGGGATTTCATCCTGGATATTTTCTGACTTGCTTTTCCAGATTCTTGGGAATTTCTTTGATAACCTTTGTCCTACCATGGCAAAGTGTGTATTTAGTTTGTTTGCTGCATCACTATCTGTGTGGGTATTTCTATCCTTATCCTGGAAGCTTATGCGTTCTTCTATCTTATTTTAGGGGAATAGTAAGCTTACATTTTTCCAGAACTTATTTGCGTTGCTTCCCCAGTCCTTGTCTTGTTTTATTATATATTTCTTTTTTACTGCCCTTACTGCTTTGAGGGAGGTTCCCTGTATACCCATGGGTCTTGGTTTCTCTGTATTTTTAGTTTCTTTATGGGACACATCTCATCTAATGATTGTTTTATTTCTGTGACAATGTTATTCCAGTAGATATCAGTGTTATCTCTGTCTGTTGTGAGGTTGTCTATATTTTCATATAGGTGGTTTTTTAGTGTTTCTTTTGAGTATTTTTTTTAGGGATCTGCCCATCTTATATTTATATTGGCTTGTGCTTTTGAGTTTTTTCCTCATTACATATATTAGCTCATGGTCACTTATACCCCAGCTTCTAGTGCCCCATTTTGTGGCATGGTTTGAGTTGGGTAGTATTAGGTCAACTGTTGAGCTATTGTTTCCTAGTCTTGTGCTGTCTGTAATAATTTGCTGTAGCCCTAGGATCTTGATAGTGGTTTGTAGCATTAGTATATTTTTGTCATTGCTACTGTAGTTTATGTTGCAGTCCCCTAGCACAAAGATTTCTGCATTTGTTAGTTTTCTCACTGTATTTATGCTTTTGTCTAGAGTTTCAAGGAATGTTTCAATGTATGTTGTTTATATATTAAAGCTGCATAGTCCGATGAAATATCAAATTTTCAAAACCAAACCAATTATCTAGATTTGATTTTACATATCCAACTTAAATACTGATGCACTTATTAAGCATTTGTTTCTGTGTATAAAGCAATACTGAGTCAATTTAAGAGAACCTGTTACTGCAGAAGTCTATGGTGTCAGAGTTTTGGAAAGCTTGCCAAAACTAATTTTCCATGTTTGCACTCAAAATATCTCAAAAGTTTACCATTTAAAATAAAAGTAACTTTGAACTAATGTAAAGTAGATACTGGTAATCGATCTAATATATTTATCTCAGAAAAAAATACAGAAATTCAAAACCATCGGAATATGCAACTTTAATTGTGGGTGCTGTTTGTGTGAAAAGGAAACATGAAGCAAAGTCAATTGAGGACAAGTACAATGCCATTAAAGCTTACTAATACATGTATATATACATGTATTATATATATATATAAATATATATTAAAAAACAATAATCAAAGTGTCCACATACATTGTATATTACATGTGAAATATATGCTTACTAATTCATAAATCACCCACGTTTTTGCCAAAGCCAACTCAAAGTCGAAGCCAAAGGTCGGTTAAACCAATGATCGGATAATCCAAACAGATTTCTAGGGTCCCTTCAAGTTTGGTTTAACGGGGTTGTAGTCATGTACAAGCTGGTTGGGTCTCCTCCTTTCTCCGCTGTATTGAAGACACGACCCTTCACTGAACCACTTCCGACCAGTGTCGACATCAACGAGTTTCCAAGATAAACACCAATCCTTGAAGTTTGCAAGTCAAAACTCGTTTTTGGCCAACCGTATATAACCATCAAACAACACTCCCTCTCCCCCACTCCCCCCCCCCCCCCCTCGCCCTCTACCTCCCTCTCTACCTCCCTCTCTCCCTCCTTCTCTCCCTGACTCCTTCCCTCACTCCCTCTCTCTCTCCCTCTCCCTCCCTCTCCCTCCCTCCCTCTCCCTCTCTCCCCCTCAGCCCCTCTCTCCCTCACCCTCAGCCTCTCCTCTCCCCCCACCTCCCCCATCCCCACCCACATCCCCCTCCCCCTCCGCCCCCTTCACTCTTACTCTCATTCTCACTCTCCCCACATCCACCACCCATCCCACTCCCTACAGACACCTCGGTCATGTGAGAACCTTTGTTCTCTGCCAAGCCATACAAGCGCCGACAAGATCTAATCACGCCTCATGCCAAGAGGGAAAGTGTGTCTGGTGTGGAGGAGGAGACGCCGCGGGAAGCAAGCACTGGAGGAGAGAAAGGGAGAACGAATGTGGTGGGTGTAAGGGGAGGGCTGAGGCGGAGGAGGTGAGAGGATAGGGGGAGGCGGGAGGGAAGGTGAGAGGGGTGGGACCGGAGGGGGAGGGAGGAGAAAGGGCAATGAGGGAAGGGCGGAGGTGAGAGGTTAGGGGCTGGGGGCGAGGTGAGAGGGGGTGGGAGGGGAGAGGGAGCAAGCACTGGAGGAGAGAAAGGGAGGAGGGATGGGGGTGTGTGTAAGGGCAGGGGTGAGGGGGAGGAGGTGAGAGGAGAGGGGAGGGGGGAGGGAAGGTGAGAGGGGGTAGGACCGGAGGGGGCAGGAGTGGGGCAGGAGAAAGGGCAGTGAGAGAAGGGAGGAGGTGAGAGGTTAGGGGGATGGGGGATGGGGGGTGAGAGGGGGTGGGAGGGGAGAGGGCGATGAGAAAGGGCAGCGAGGGGAGGGGGACGTAAGAGGATAGGGGGAGGGATGGAAGGTGAGGGGGTAGGAGGGGGGAAGGGATTGGGAGGGGAGAGGGGGGGATAAAGGGCAGCGATGGGAGGGGGGGGGAGGTGAGGGGGTAGAGAGTGGGGTGGAGGGGATGGGGGGAGCTGGCGGTGGACGGGAGGAGATCTGCACACTGGAGGAGAAACAGGACATGCACAGTTATTGAACAAGTTGGATGGCAAGTGTTGCTAAAAATATTTCTGAGTAGAACGATAGACATGGACGGGCGCTAACGCTTTCACTTCATGTAGACTGCTGAATAACATTGATATCTGATCAATTTTGATAGCTATCACAGGGTTCTTCTTCTTCTTCTTATTGGTATTCTTCTCCTTATTATTATTATTCTTATTCATATATATTACGGCATTCATTTATTACGCGGTGGCCGAATCAGTAGAGCATAGGTTTCCTGTGCGGAAGGTTGGGTGTTCAATTCCCAAGTCGAAGCCAGCCAATGACTTACCAAATTTATATTTGTAGCTTCCGAGCCAGGCACTTGGCATTATTCGGATAGAGCGAGGATTGGGTGGCTCAGTGTCAGGATAATGTGACTGAGTGGGATATCAGGTCACTGTGCTGGCAGTCTTGTCTCCCAGTGGGGCACCACGATAAAGTACCCATGCGTGTGCACTGTCACAACTCGGTACCCATCTTGATATGTCAATGTATCAGCCGCTATCCTCTCCACACTTGTGTCCTACACTGCTACTGCTCCCTCCGTTGCATTGAGCTGAATTCAAACCATATCCAGCCATTGACAAGTGCTTAGATTTGCTACTGTCTATGCTTGGGTGGTCTGTTCTAAAGGAATTGACTTGCTAGATAGTCCTTTTCCCATTCTGGACTTTTACGTCTTGTTACCTCTTGTTCCTATTTTCACTGTCATAGTTTATATTGAAATCCCCTAAAATATAGATTTCCACTCTAGATTTTTGTTTGATGATTAGAATCCTGTTTCCCCATTCTTCGATATCCGATTTTATATCTCCACTAAGGGGGGGGGGGGGGGGGGGTCTGTACATGACAGCTACATCCACGTATGCTTGCTCACTGTTTTTGATTAGTCCTCATCATATATATATGTCACATGCCTAACTAACATATGATAGTACTGGCAACATATAGGGTCATATCAGGAGGGGTAGCGACTTGTGACAGTGTGCACTTATGGCGACTTCATAGTGCTGCCCCACTGAGAGAGTATGCAACCAGCACCATAACCCAATATCCCACTGTGCTAACCAGTCCTTCTCCTATCCTATTAATGTTGAACGCCAGGCTAGGTAGCGACAAGTATCAATTTTATAAGTCATTGCTTTGACTTGACCCAAGATTCCAACTCTCGATGTTCCATATGGGAATCCACCACGTCCAGTATGTATGTAATGGTCATATAAAAAAATGATATATGTTTAATTACAATGGAATATTTTCTGTAGCAGTCACAGATGTATGTATAATACTGGTAAATATATAATGGCTGCAAATTTGTATATATGATGATATATAAGTATCGGTCACATGTCTCTACATACAAATAAATATGTATATATAGATAATTAGCAACAAAAATATAGCTTTATAACTCTACCTGTACCATTTAAAATTCAATTCTGTCCTATTGCTATTGCTATTGCAATCTACCACAAGTGTTGTTGACGTCAAAACCCATAATTGCGTGACATGCAGTTATCACACTTCGATCATGGCGGACTGTAGATAAAAGATTCACCCCGTACTTGCAGTACAGGGGTGAATACCAACCCTATATAAAAGCTGGTGAAAACTGCTTTAGTATGGAACAGAAAGTGTAATCTCTGGTTCCAGTATCAAATGGCTACTTCTATCTGTACAGAGTTGGTGAAATGGGAGAGAATGCAAAAAGACAAGATGGCGGCCAGAGAACGCCGTCGATTTCACTTTTAAATTGGATTAAAGTATATGTTTTATTATATTTTCCAACTTAAAAGTAGCGGGTAAACATGAAGACATATACAAAGAATAAATGTTGCTTCTTAGATTGTGAAATTCGGCTCTCATAAAGACTCCTTTCATTAGCCTGATTTTTCGATCGTTTTTATATAGGGCTGGTCTTCACCCGTGTACTGCGAGTACCAGGTGAATCCTTTATCTAGGTGGACTGCTGCTTGTTATTTGAACATGACTAAGACGAGCCTGTCCTGTTCAAAAGCTGACGGGAATGCGCCAGTGGCTGGGGCGGGGGGCGGACTTGCAAATATTGCCTCGATTTACATTTGTTGTGATGCTGCAAGAGGTCACGCTTTGTGCGTGCTATATTTCGAGAGGAGGAACGAGGCAGGGAATGCCACGCTCTGCCTCTCGATTTGCCGCCACTTCTTATTGGCCCTTTGATATGAGCATGTAGCTTGCCTAAGGAGAAGAGGGAAGGGGAGGGTGAAAGGAGGGTAGGAGGGGTGGAGAGACATAGGGAGAGAGAGGAAAGGGGGAGAAGGAGAAGGGAAAGGAGATGGGTTGATGAGGGGAGAGGCAGAGGGGGGCAAAGGGAAGGGGGATAAGAGGAAGGACATGGGTAGAGACAGGGATACACAAAGGGAGACAGATGGATGGATGAGGACAGAGGCACATGGGGACAGAAGGAAGGGGGACAAGAGGAAGGAGATGGGTAGAGAGGGGGTAGACAAGGGGAGACAGGAAAGGGAGAAAAGGAGAAAGAGAGGTAGATGGATGGATGAGGGGAGAGGCAGAGGGGGACAGAGGGAAGGGGGACAAGATAAAGGAGATGGGTAGAGAGGGGGTTAGGCAAAGAGAAACGGGAGATAAGAAGATGGATCGATAAGAGGGGAGAGAGGGAAGGGGAAAGGAAAGAGGAGATGGGAGCAGAGGGATAGAGATGAGAGTATGCAGAGATGAGAGTAGGCGGAGGGAGGCCGAGGAATGGGAGAGAATGATAGTGGGAGGTAGAAGCAGAGACAAGGAACCAACCAGCTATTCGGCCTTGGGAGTGTTTTACATTTTTACTTCTTTGAACCCCCCCCCCCCCACCTCCTCTATTCCTTTGCAGGCATGACTATTTTCCGGTGACAGCCCACCACGAATTAATGCACCAATCGAATTGGTGGACATGATAGGGAGAACTGCGAATCACCGGCAGTGGGAGCACAGTTTTACCAACGGTAGATCCAATGTTTTTAACATTGGCACAGTAAGGCCTCAGTCACACTATGGCTTGTGACCACTTTGCGGCCAAAAGCTAGCAACCTCGTTGCGACCAAAGCAAATAAATGTGGGAAAAACAATGGTTGGCGATCGGTGAGTGACCAGTCAATGACTGGTCACAAGTGGTGAAAATGGTCGGCAACCTCCGGTTGACCCTTTTGGCCAAAATGGTTGCCTAAAACTCACCAAACAGTCAGCAACTGGTGGCCGACCACTTTGCGACTGCACCATTTTGGTGGTCGCAAAGTGGTCGCAAGTGTAATGCGACTGAGGTATAAATCAGACAGCATCTTTAAGGCCAAGGTCTGGAAGAGCGCTGGCTGTCAGGCTGGCTGGCTGGTTGGCTGGCTGGTTGCCTGGCTTGTTGCCTGGCCGGCTGCCTGGCCGGCTGCCTGGTTGGCTGGCTGCCTGGCTGGCTGGATGCCTGGCTGGCTGACTGGCTGGCTGGCTGACTGACTGGCTGGCTGGCTGGCTGTCTGTCTGTCTGGCTGGCTGGCTGGCTGCCTGCCTGGGTGGCTGGCTGGCTGACTGTCTGTCTGGCTGGCTGTGTGCATGTCTGGCTGGCTGGCTGGCTGACTGACTGTCTGTCTGCCTGTCTGTCTGTCTGGCTGCCTGGCTGGCTGGCTGGCTGGCTGGCTGGCTGACTGGCTGGGTGACTGGCTGGCTGTCTGTCTGTCTGTCTGGCTGGCTAGCTGCCTGCCTGGCTGGCTGGCTGGCTGGCTGGCTGGCTGACTGGCTGACTGGCTGGCTGGCTGGCTGGCTGGCTGCCTGCCTGGCTGGCTAGCTGGCTGGCTAGTTGACTGGCTGGCTGGCTGGCTGGCAGGTTTCCCATGTGGGAGGTTGTGAATTATAAGCGCTACCCGGTCAAACTAATGACTTAAAAAACTTAATGTCACTATACCTCCTGGCACTTCGCATTAATACTTTAATAGGATAGGGAAAGGACTAAGTTTCTCAATATCAGGATAATGTTCCTTTGTAGGATATCGGGTCATGGTGCTGGCAGCCTGGTCTGCCCATGGGAGAACACTGTAATACAGATGCCGTGAGTGTGCAGTGCCACAAGTTGGTACAACAACAAACAAGCAAGCTCATGTATCTCTTCCTATCTCTCGGCCAATTCACATGTGCGTCAATAACAGGGTTTGCTTTGACCAGCAACTTGGTGTTACCTACTAGTAACTCTGCATTGTAAAAAAAACCTAAACCCTTACCATACACAGTTGTACGGTTATGCAATGAACAATGCACGGATAATTTAGGGTTCGACTATAGACTGAGGTTAAGCTGTGGATATGAGTGTAGTTCAGTACTCAGGAGTGTCCACCGTAATAGCCCCATCACACCAACCTAGTTCTCACTATGTTCTTGAAAATGTTGTTGAACGGACTCGACCTGTGTGCGAACGGAATGTACGTAGTAGCAACTTTTTAGGGTCTTTTTACAAACAGAATGGACTGGCTAGAACGGAATGGTGCTCCAGAACGTTCTTGCAGCCACGTTGTACCCTGACCACAGCCCGTTTTAGGACATGGTCGGATGCTTTGAGAACTAGTTCGGTGTGTAAGGGGTGTAATGTAGGCTGGGACTTATTACAGACTTGGTAAGTAGTGCAAACCAGTTCATCACCTGAAGTAAATTTGAAGCCTTTTGAGTATGCCTTATGATTTCTGCAAGTCCACATGTCGTTTCCTGTGTGATACTACACACCTTGTGATTATCTATAGTGATATTCTAGTATTCCACACGCGGGACAAACGTGGTAAAATTACAATATTAATGAAATTTCTTCCGCGAATAGCCTATGCACATCCATAAGAACAAAGTATTGTCAAGGGGGTGATGGAAATGGGAAATATTGCGCCCAGAGGGGGAATCAAACCCACATGTCTTGCATTCCGGGCCAGTGTGATAACCATTACACCAGGTAGGCTCCCGGATGTCACCACCCTACCAATGCCTACCTGTCTATGCGGCTCCTTGCCTGAGAGCTCAGTTCAGACTACTCCAGTATTCACCCCGGTGTAAAGATTTCAAATTCCCCCCATATTCAAGTTCCCCCCCGGGAACTTGAAAACGTTTTCAAATTCCTACCAGGGGAATTTGAAAACGGTTTCAAATTCCCTCCCTCGTTTTAACTTTCCCTCCCCCCAATTTTTGGGGAATTTTCTTTATTTTTGTTATTTTTTGCTATTTTTTGTTATTTTTCATGACAAATATTACAATATACAGAGAATAGCATAATGGAAATTATTACTAGTACAATAAAACATATTTAACCACAAATGACACAAAAAGTCTGCAAGATGGTTAAGAAAAAAATATTATAGGTCTGAAATTTAAAACGTTTTTTAAAGTTTTTTAAACAATTTTAAATTCCCGGAGGGGGGAATTTGAAAATAGGGGGAGGATTCTGAAAACTGTTTTTAAGTCCCCCCCCCAGGAATCTGAAAACGTTTTTAATTTCCCCGGAGGGAAGTTAAAAACGTTTTCAGATTCCCGGGGGGGAACTTGGGAAGGGGGGGGGGGGAAGTTGAAATCGTTACACCGGCCCCAAACAAGGGAGACTCAGTGACCCGCTCAGTCAATTACAGGTCATGAATTACTATAGTTTCACTCCACTTAGCACTCAGTTATTAAAGTTGCATAGTCCGATGGTTTTGAATTTCTGTATTTTTTCTGAGATAAATATATTAGATCGATCACTAATATCTACTTTACATTAGTTCAAAGTAACTTTTATTTTAAATGGTAAACTTTTGAGATATTTTGAGTGCAAACATGGAAAATTAGTTTTGGCAAGCTTGTCAAAATCTGACACCATAGACTTCTGCAGTAACAGGTTTGGTTAAATTGACTCAGTATTGCCTTTTATGCAGAAACAAATGCTTAATAAATGCATCAGTGTCTAAGTTAGATATGTGAAATCAAATCTAGATAATTGGTTTGGTTTTGAAAATTTCATATTTCATCGGACTATGTCGCTTTAACCCCTTAACAATCACATAGCAAATAATGATCTCATATTATGTGATGCATAATGTATTATGCAAGTATAAAGATATGTAATGGAATTATTATTATTATTGTTATACTCTGTAAGAACCAACATTGTACTGGTGGCGCCACCTGCGGCCTCCTCACCTCCACAGGATGTAGACCATTGTCAGTCGCACTGGAGTTGTTTTTTTTTACAGATGTTTGCATTGTTTGTGGCCTGGATCAGCGGATCAATATATCTTCAAATGCTTCGGAATAGTCCAGGTGGGCTCCAGGTATTGATCGCGCTCAAGAAACGGGTGGTTACGTAATTAATGAGTTAAGTAGATGCTTTCTAGTAGTGACAGCCCCGTAGCACTAACATATTGCCGAGTAATCTGAACAAAATGAAAGCATTCTAATGGGTTTGATCTGAACATTTATTCTCACTTACCATATATGTGTACATAATCCGGGTTTTGTGGGGGGGTGGGGGGGGGGGAGTCTTGAAGATTTATACTGCATATCATGACTAAGTCTGAATAGACTTGTTTTCACAGTTAGACAGTTGGTCGATAGAAAGCCTGAGCATACACTTTACCATCCCAAACAATTTACAGAGACATGGTATGAGAGCAACTGGCCTTTGATGACGCTGTAAGTTATACAGAGCAGTGGAAATCCAAATTGGCAGAGGTGATGGCATGCGGGATCGAACCATCAAACTTAAGATTATGAGTCTGACTTAGAACAAAAGTCAGACACTCTAACCACTCTGCCACAGAGTGAGGTATAATGTACTTGTGCAAATATTATTCATGTATGTAATTCTACTGCTTTGTTATTATCTTGTTCTATTCGCTGCAGCTACTCATCTAACCTCCTTTGATATGTTCTTGTGTAGTTTGAGTAACGGGAGGTTGGGGTGCAGCCTGGAGAGTGCGAGGTCTGCTATCAAGCGCACATACGCGGACATAGCTATACATCCACATACATATCCATACATATCCATACATATATATATATATATATTTCTTGTTTGTTTGTTTTCGATTGTTTTAGCCTAGTAAATCTAGCTCATTTGAGAGATGAACCCAAAACAAATTGCAACAAAACACGATTCCAGTGGTATTCATTCTAAGGAAACCGCCTGAACAACATATCAACAATCTAATATTGGGAAAACTCAGGAAATTGGTCACAAATTATAATTTATGTTAATTAGGTGCCCTATCCTGCCAAAATCAGACAATCATCCTAACTTTGGAAATAATTATCCGGTTTGTTCGATGATTGTATAGGCGCCTCTAGGTGGCGCCAGGTGGTGCCAGGTGGCGCCAGCAGAACTTGAAGTGCAGTGAATACCACCAGCACGTTCATAGGCTACGTTAAAGCATCACAATTACGATTCCCGATTGGAGGATAATAGTTATAATGAACAGGCCCCCTTCCTCCTCCATACTTTATATGTACATAATGCATTACATATCATATTTATTTCCTACAGAAGAAAGCAGTGAGAATTGTTTGCAATGTTGGATATTGAGAGCACACTAATAAACTGTTCCTTGATCTTCATGTTTTTAAAATTAATAGACTTGGTTAAGATCAAATCTAGTCTGGTAATTTACAATGCAAACAAAGGGCGACTGCCAAAGAATTGACAGTCATTATTCAAAATAAGTTCAGATAGTAGCCATGATATGTGCCATAGTAACAACGTAACAGAAGTATTTGCAAGAACGACCTTAAAGTCTCAATGTCTATATATCTATACACGGTATACAAATATGGACTGTACTTGATAATAATATTAAATTTTCAAAAAACATATATATGTTTCAACGATTGTATAAAAAAGAATATTGTTAAGCTTTACCAGAGTGAAAATACTGAGTAGTTTATACATATATAAACAATGAAATGTCATTTTCCATAGTCAATATACTTTTTACTTCATTATTTTAGAATTAGTAATGTATATGTGTTATTTTTAACTGGGGAAAGTGCCTCATAAGTATTCTACTTCTGCTTTCTCCTTTTTCATGTGAAACATTACTTATATAAACATGAGCTTGTGGAAATAAATACATATCTTATCTCATACATTTTTTAATTGAGGGGAGGGGGAAAAAGTTGTTATTCTTCAGACTAATACATGTGTCAGCATCTTCCGGCCATACCACTGTGTATCATTTAGCCATTCACAAATGATATTTAATATTTAGGTGGCGCCCCCAACGGGTACCCACCACACTAACCACGTTTCACCTCCTGCTTCATTCGGCAAGAAATAAAAATACACATATATACCCAATTTGTCTGCGGTTAATGTCATCATAAATAGTTTATTTTAATGTTGCCGGTCTGCCAAATTAGGAGTCAGGTGATTTATTTTTTTTCATTTTGGGGAATGTAGTGTTAACTTGTTTGTATTGCCCGGGCTGTAGTGGGCGGGGGCGGAGACGGGTGTGTGGGGGTGGCGGGGCGGGGGCGGGGGCGGGGGCGGGGGCGGGGGCGCGGGCGGGGCGGACCTGATGTAGAACTACTCTTGTTGGGGCGGAGATACCCCCCAGGCCAAGTTTATTGGCCGGAGGAGAGGGAGGGGGATGGGGTATGGGGGTGGGATGGGTGGTGGTGAGAGGGGGTGTTAGAAGGGAGCGGTGAAGGAGGAGCAAGAGGGAGGGGAGAAGGGGAATATGAAAGGGGGTGGGCGTGGGAGGGACGTGAAGGGGGGAGGGGAAGGGGAGGGGGAGGGGAAGGGGAGGGGGAGGGGAAGGGGAGGGGAAGGGGAGGAGAAGGGGAGGGGGAGGGGGAGGGAAAGGGGGAGGGGGGCGGGAGGAGGAGGGCGTGGAGGAGGGCGTGGGCGTGGGCGAGGGCGAGAGCGAAAGCGAGGGCGAGGGCGAGGCCGAGGGGGAGAGACAGATGCAGTGGGGAGGGGAAGGGCGCGTGGGAACGGCAGGGGGAGGGGGGGGGGGGGGGAGGGGGAGGGGGAGGGGGAGGGGGAGGGGGAGGGGGGGAGGGGGAGGGGGAGAGGCAGAGGCAGGGGGGAAGGGGGCGTGGGGAACGGCAGGTGGGGAGGGGGAGCGGGAGAGGGGCGGCGGAGGGGGAGAGATACGGCGGGAGTGGGAGGGAGTGGGAGGGAGTGGGAGTGGGAGGGTCAGAGGCTAGTGGTCGGTGCAGGGGATTGGGCAGAGGAGGGGGTGGGACAGGAGGCGGGGTAGGGGGGGGGGGGGGGGGAGGGCGGCTGGGTAGGCTGAGGGCGTGTGGGCGGTGGAGTCGGACGGAGAGTGGGAGGTGAAGGGGGAAGCGGGGAGAGGGGGTGAAAGAGAGAAGAAGAATTGGAGGGAGAGCGGAGAGTGGCGAGGAGAGGGGGAGGAAGGAGGAAGGAGGGGAGGGAAGGGGGGAGGGGGAGGATGGGGGAAGGCGGAAGGGGAGATGGGAACGGGAGGGAAAGGCGGGAGGGGGAGGTGGGAGGAGGAGGGAAGGGGGGAGATGTGGTTTCACATAACAATCCCATTTAATAGCACATGGCTTGAAAACAAGTGTATGTGGTAATCACAGGTTGAATATACGCATACCCATCCCCCTGCCCTTTCTTCAGTGCCTAGGCAATGGTCGTCTCCCTGTAGGTATCATATATTTGTCAAAATGTGTTTAATAATAAGCTATATGAGGTGGTACAATCCTGCTGCTCTTAAGGGCAAACACACAAATATAGTTTAGTTACATACACCACTAGTGGTAGCCTATTCATATATTTATAGAAGCCGCGTATATCACTACACAGTAATTCGGCAGTGCATAATAATATCAGTAACATTCTAAGGGTTTAATTATGACAATGTCTGTCAGCTATAGTATTTTCCTATAATCATTCCCTTGGGGGGTTGCTTTTGGACGCTCATTTTATCCAGTGATTAATCAATTATAGTACTTAGGCTGGTTTAGTTAGTAATAGTAGTGCAGAGCGTTGCAGGTTTATATATTATTGTTTATTACAAGAAAATCCTCCTGGCTATAAGTGGCACAGTGTGGGGGCGTAGTTATAAACAACGCACCAGAGATGAGGGGGGGGGGGTACTTCACCAATGCAGCATAGCAGGATGAAGGGATAAGATGTATTTCTCCTCAAGCATTTATACTCGTATAATAAGTTATACATCACGTAAACTTACGTATTCCCATATCATATCATATAGGCCGTAAGCCATATCGCATGTCAGATATGGTGATTAATCAATTTTTATTTTTATTTATTACAAAGGGGTGTTCTTTGTGTATCTATGGAATCTTAGCTTAATGCTCTGTCCCCGTGTTCAACCATAAAGCTAAGATTCCTTACACGCGGTATGCGGTATGCGGTATGCGAATGCGGCAAAAAATCGAAACGCCTTGAAGTCAATGGGCTACATCCCTTACACGTGGTATGCGAATGCGAATGCGAATGCGGCAACTCGATTGGTCCCTGTAGCGATCGGTGCGGCATGCGGCATGCGGCATGCGGTATGCGAATAGAACCATCAGTCGCTTGTGTCCATTAGTTTTAGACGAGGGGAGGCGACTGATCATTACGGAACTGTCACACACAGGCATAGAGTGTAGGCTCGGGCTTTCTATCGACAAACGGACGGCCGCTTGCCACATGCCGTGTGAAAAGAATCAACCCGTTCGCATACTGCATGCCGCATGCCGCATACCGCGTGTAAGGAATCTTAGCTTAACACGCGGTTACAATGGCTCTTTATGACGGGTTGTCTTGATAAGAATGGCACGAGAGGGTGTCTACACCGCATCTAACACAACACCAGAATAAGGCTCATAAACTATTGTTTTGATGGGGTAGTTTGCCATCTGCCCGCTACACTGACTAACCCCCACTCTCCTCAGCCCCACCCCCCTCACCCCCTTTACAACAGATCTGACGCATGCGCACCTGCCTCCCAACGGGACCAACACGTGCGGCAGCGTTCCGCGAGAGCCATTAATTAGGCAGGTTTCCCAGAAGAGGAAGGCAATGTAACGCCCCCTCGTCAAACTACTCATTTCATTAAAACAAAAACAAAACAAAAAAAGAGCGAACACAACTAATAGTTCCAGTAACAGCCATTAATTAGGTAGGTTTCCCAGAATAGGAAGGCAATGCAACGCCCCCTCGTCAAACGACTCATTTAATTATTTTTTAAACCACACATAAAAAAGAGCTAACACAACTAATAGTTCCATTAATTAGGTAGGTTTCTCAGAAGAGGAAGGCAATGCAACGCCCCCTCGTCAAACTACTCATTTAATTAAAAACACACACACAAAAAGAGTTAACAAAACTAGTAATAGTTCCAGTGAGAAGCATTAATTAGGTTTAGGTTTCCCAGAAGAGGAAGGAAATGCAACGCCCCTCGTCAAACTACCCATTTCATTAACAAAACAACAACAATCCAGCTAACACAACTAATGGTTCCAGTGAGAACCATTAATTAGGTAGGTTTCCCAGAAGAGGAAGGCATTGCAACGCCCCCCTAGTCAAACTACTGATCAAATTACTAAAATGAACTTGCTAACACAACTACTAACATGAATTATATTCTACAACCAATTGCCTTCATTGTATGCGTCATGTCAAAACCATGCTATATTTCGCTCCATAGATTTATAACTTCTGAATGAGGTTTTCTTTTTTTTTAATTCACTGACTATATAACTTTCGCTTAGGCAATAGGGAAATAGGCACATCTCATAGTCGATACACTGTGGCGCTGCTCTGTGAGCCTCCTCTGTGATTATTCGGAGGTAATAAGCGCATTATTATCTTTACAGTATACACGTCTATGTGATTGTGCCACATTTATCATGTATTAAATAATAATTCCAATGAAGTGAATGAGAAAACTTTCACAGGGGTTAATTAATGTTAATTAAATTATAAAATAATTACATGAGTTAGAGGCGAACTCAATTATGATCATAATTCACCGCCGGTCGGTATTGCCGAGGTTTCTGGTAACCGTTGGCAGCGCCCCATCGGAATCTTTTGGGAATTAATTGGTTGGGGGGGGGGGGGAGCCTCGGTTTGAACGTGGTCACGTGGGCGCGTTACTTTGTAAAGCGTTGCGTTGAAACTTGAGAGCTTGATTAGGGGTTCCATGACGGCTATTGATCGGCGATGATGAAGTGTGACGAGCGCCACCAGTGGCATGTTTGTGAACTAGAAGAGCTCACCAATGCAAGAGCAGACGACATTTTGGATAGCTATCAAAGAAAGTGTCTAATGATACCGACAAAGAAAGGATTCTTATTAGATATAACTTAGAAGGTGTGGTGGTAGTTCTGGCCATTGCTCTTTCATGACCAAATTTTGTCTGGCAAAGACGTCTGCACTCATAGTAAGGTTATACAATAAGTCTGTTGTTACATAAGGACACTAGACCATCTTACTTTATGCTCATCTATTGTAGCAGACGACATTACTGAAAAAGACCCGCCGGTTCAGTTCCTATGTTGACCCACTTACTGTATGTTGTTGATGACGTAAGCAGGAGAGATCAGAATGTAAACTCACCTGTAAAAGAAAAATAGAATATTGATTAGATATACAATTGCATGCAGTTATGCGTTGTTATATTAGTTAGTTTGTATAATTTGAAAATTCAACTGAAAAACTGACCATTCTACTCCTCAATTTACGGTACTCTAGCAGTCATGTTTATATGAAACATATGTGTTATCTCATATACTGGTAATTGCAAAGTTTGCCTCATTGTCAGAGTGTCAGGCTAGGTAACGATAAGTACAAAGTTTCTGAATCAATGGTTTGACTCCGCTGGGGTTCGAACCCACGTCTTCTCGAACGTAGCATGTGTTACCATATCCATTCATCATTCATCATCATTATGCTGTCAGTCGCAATGTGACAAAGACTGCTTTCATCACTTATCCACAGCTCTCCAATTAGCTCTCTGCTGTGAGAGTGATATTATTTTGTGTGGTTGTACATTTCATAAAAGCTGCTTGCAAAGTGTTGAAGTGCTGCTGGCTTTTGCAAGTTACTAGCGGCACTCTCTCAGGGAGCAAATGGAGGTCTCACACCGGCAAGGACGCGTCAAGACAGGTGCAAACTATTTCTCCCTGCAGTGGCTGTTTGGGAGATCTTGGGAGTTCCATTCATTATGACCCTTAATGCTGCCACGGTAACATAGTTTTCTATTATGGTTTGCTCCCTTAGCCATTGGTTCTATCAAGAACCTGTACCACAAGGCCATGGTTTACAACTTTGCAACGCATGTGCATCAAACACCCTGGGGTATTTTAGCACCTAAGATATCACATGTACTGCAATACCCGCATACCGATGTTCACATATTACAGTTCACGTTAAGCAAACATGTATAGCACCAGAACTTTATCTCATCAAATGATAAAAGCAGCCTATATAAACACAATTATAGCACATGCTATAAAAATATATTAAATCATCCACCATTTAGAATCTTCCAGTGTAATCAGGTAATGCAATATAGGATGTATAAAGCATTTATACCAGTATTATTAGGAATGATGCCCACTCTGTTATATGTGTGGTAGGGAGGGAGGGATTCGAACCCACCACCTTCTGGCCGGAAAGCAGACCGGAGGTGAAGCGACCTGGCGACTGTGTAGGCCTGTTTTTGTGAGCTCTCCATGTTCAAGGTATCGGTGAATCTACTGGGTAGGTAACATTACATTTATGTACTGATCTATTTGGTCTGACTGATATAACCGGTTCAGATCCTTCCTGTCCCCGTCCTGATATGACATTAGATGTTGCTAGGACGTACAGCAACAAACAAACAGATACTGGCTTTCCAATGCATACAAATTCCATTATTTAGTGAATTGTACATACAGAACTCGTATGAAAATCAACGATAATTCTACAGTTGCATACTCCGATTGTTTTAAGTTTTGTCCCATATTGTCTTGAAATAAATATATTCGGGTGGTCATTGCAGTCTATTTTACTCTAATTTGAAGTAACCTATTCTGAAGGATTAGTCCTTCTTTTAATTTTTTTTTTGCTATAGATATTTGAAGTGAAAACATGCCAAATTAATTTGGTATATATTTCCACCCGACGATATATCTAATGCCTTTGTTCAATATGAATATGAATACAGATATATATGTTTTAATTAATCCTACTTGTATTAGTTAGCCGAGGAATGGTAAAACGTGACTTTGGGCGAGGAATTTTGTGCGTAACGGATATGGGGAGGGGGGGGGGGAGGATAAAGGGGGAAATTAGAACAGTGATCAGACTGAATCATAAACAATGCTACTCGTTAATTATGCACGTGATCAAATTGGCGTGAATTGTGAGCACGCCGAGGCACGAACAAATCCACCCCCATTTCCCCACATACTCAATCTCCCCCATTACCCCCCCCCCCCTCAACCCCCCAACGCTCTATCCCAGTCCCACAACTACCTCCGCCCGCCCCCCCTCTGCACGAGGAGTCGCTTGGTTGGTTGGCTGTTGGAGTTTTACGTCCTGGCAACATCTACGGTCATATCAGGACGGGGACCGACTTGTCACAGTGCGCACTCATGGTGACTTTATAGTGCTGCCCCAATGGGAGACCATGACCCGATTATCACACTTAGACACATTTATCCTGACACTGAGCCAATCAGTCCTTCACCATTTCCTAATAATACCAAGCGCCTGGCTAGGAAGCAACAAGCATACGATTTTAAGTTATTGATTTGACTCGATCCAGGTTCCGAACCTGGCTAGGAAGCGACACGTATAAATTTTTAGCTCATTGGCTTGATTCGACCAGCGTTTGAACCCATGGATTCGGATCCCACGATCTACCAAAAACAGGAGACGGACCCTCAACTCATTCGGCCATCCCGTCTGGTCGGAGGGGGTGAAGAGTGGTTGAGGGGGTGGGTGGCGAGAGGAGGCGCTTTCGATACAAACCTCAACCACAATCCTCCCCTTTCATCCCTTCCTATACCCCTCTCGCACTCTCAGCATGTGCAACATTCATTAACCCATTGACCTCATTAGTGTCACACACTAGACTGCAGTAAAATAATTGTCGTCTGCCATAAATAAACGAAAATAAACATTAAATCAACCAGGACAGGTCATGCGTTTCATTGACAGACGACCCATTGGTTTCCATAGGGAGTATAGTCAGGAAGGAGCTGGGGAATATATCTTGTGCAGACCGCTCAGCGTAGTGATTTTAGCAGACGACATTTATATGGCGGGTGAGTTGCCCATATATGGCGCTGGCGTGTTTATAGGGGTAAACCAGGGCCGCGTTCAGGGTCCGTCTCGGAGGCGCCGTGGAGACGTCTCGGCGATGCTTTTTGGCCTAATACCATTCAGAGTGCGTCTCGGCGACGTCTCGGAGACGCCTCTCTTTTCAGACTGGAGATGAAAAGCGCCTCGAAAATGGCTGCCGCATTCAGTGCTTTCAGCCAATGACAGCACAGCTTTACCATTGCAAATGGCCGCCCCGTATGGAGGCGGCCATTTTCGAGACAACAAACTGCCTTTGCTGTTCAGACTAGCCTGACGTCAGGCCCGTCGCCGAGGCGCCTCCGAGACGGACCCTGAACACGGCCCTGGACCTAGGTATCGATCAAATGCACAGTTCATTGCTGCTCTGTATAGTGAAATCTGGATTTTGGACTGTTTGCAAGATAAAAACAGTTACAAGCCATAAACAAGAAGCAAGAAAAGCTAGATTGTTACTAAAACTAAATTCCAAAGATTTGAATTAGATTGGACTAGTGCTGCCCAGTGGTGAAAACAAGTATTAACACAATTATCCGTTATAGGCAGGGTAAATAGATTCATCACACACAAAAAGAATTTAAAAAAAAATCATGGTTGGGTCATGGTGCCGGCGGCCTTGTCTCCCAGTGAGGCAGCAGTATAAAGTCACCATGAGCATGTACGTCACAAATCGGCACCCATCCTGATATGATCTTAAGATGTTGCCAGGATATAAAACTCCAACAAGCAATCTAGTTCATGTAATCTGCAGATTTTGATCTGAATTCTAACATATATACTGTGCTAGCGTGAGGAACAGACAGTTGAATGACAGTTTGACCAGATGGGGCGTCGACGATGTACGGGGGAGGGGCAGGGCCGGGTGGGCGTACACAGAGGTACAAGGGCCTGTCACACTACGACGTATAGCCGTAGTGTATGCTGACATATGTGATTTCGACCAACATGTCGGTGAACGTCGTCATATGTTACATATATATGTTAGGCATACGTCGGGTTATGTACCGGATACGTCGTTATTCGTCGTCTTACATTGCCGTGCGTTGAGGCGCCGAAAAAATTGTGTGCATGCTCAAAATAACCAACGTGTGTCAATCTGTGGCTCGTACGTTGAACGTATGCTGTGTGTATGTTCAAAATACATTGGCGTACATTAGGGATACAGTGGTATACGTTTCTTCACGTTAGCCGTATGTTCAGCCGGTGGGAATGTGCAGTCCCTGTACAGTTCACACACTGCCAATGGATGCATTAAGCACTCCTAATGTACTTAGAATGTATGCCTGCCGTAATTCTAGCGTATTTAACGTATATGCCATACTTCTAGCGATGAAGTAACATTGGTTCGCATTCCGTGAGCGTATGTGAGTGTTTTGCGAACGTTTTGCGAGTGTTTTGCAAACGTTTTGCGAATGTTTTGAGAACATTTTGTGAGGCAGAGGAACGCTCTCATAACGCTAGCAATACGTCAAGGATAAGTTCTGCATACGTTACATACGTTGTGGGTACGTTGTGTTGTCATGTATAATAACTAATGCCTAATCTTATAGACTAGCTAATATAGTGAGGAGAAAAGAGAATTTGGAAAATCTTCTATTCTTAGTAAAGAAGACAAATAACGATACACATATATGTACTTATAACATATATTCTCAATTACAAAGTGTACACTTACATATAAATTCTCAATGGTATGATATTACACTCACAACTGTCTGTGTAGTCCATATGGATGATAGATACACTCAGTCTCTTGGTGCTTCTTCTATGTCTCAGTTGCCTTGAGGAGTTGATAGATATAGATGATCCATTGTCTGTGAGCCGTCGCTAACCATACAGGTATAGAGTCTCAGTTGATGATGGATGTACATGTCAGCCTAAGCAGCAGTGATGTGTGAAAAGGCAGACACCACAGTCACTAATCCTCCTAATGTCCATTGATCCATATTGTAGAAGCTCAGCAAGTTGAATCCATCCCATAAGCTGAAACTAGCCAGATCAGGTTTCAGGCCTAACTGACTTGGAGATGTTGGCGCCTCGATGTCTGGGAGTAGAGTGCCGAGAGTGTGTGACTACGCTCCTTATATAGTTGCTGGGTAGGCCAGTGCTAACGAAGATATGGGACGAGTAGGACGGTCCAACCATGTGCTGTACCCACTATAAAAGGCAAACTACCTGTTAGGAAGCAGTCTCCATATATTCACTGCTATGTTACAGTGTATACGCCCATTTTTATCCCCCGCCGCTGAAAAGTTTGACGAATGCCAACGTACTGGCAAATTTTCGAACTTTGAGCACACACTGATGCCGTACGCCGTAGTATGACAGGGCCTACAGAGGGGGAGCAGGGCGCTCCCCTCCACAGTGGAAGAGACACGACAATTGCGGTGACTCCCTCCCCTCACACACTCACACACTCAGTCACACATCCTGGCTAGCGGCACTTGCAACTCAGCGACCAGCACCCACACACCTACTGATTCAACCCACCCACCCGCACAATGGCGCAGTCAAAACAAATACTATAAATTAAACAAAAGTTTCATATAGTAATTTCAAACTGTAAGAACATATATAAATTTCATATATAAATGTCATTATAATCAGTAAATTAATAACTAAACAACTCAACCATCCCTATCACTAGGTGGTAATTGTCTTGCTATGTATGACCCCTTTTTGTGGTAAATATGTTCAATAATCAACACACGCAGTTATTAATATAATATCTTTATATCAATTTATCATACAGCAAGCTGACAACCGAGCAGATGCTTTTATATGACCAACATTATACATAATCTCATATGTTACTATGCGCATAACTTGTGGTGACGTCACAAGTGTTACGTCACAAGCTCATCCCAGGTACAACTCCAACGTCCCTCCTGCCTCATCCCTCACAACAAGTCGACATTGTTTAAAGTTGAATAATCCAATGGTTTTGAGTTCATGCCTTGTTTTTAAATACAATTTTATTAGCTCGATCGATATAATCTACTTTAATATTTAGTTTGAAGCAACTTTTATTTTAAAGCTGCATATTCCGATGAAAACATCACATTTTCAAAACCAAAACATTTATCTAGATTTGATCCATTATATCTACCTCAGATAGTGATCATTTATTAAGCATGTGTCACCAAATAGAAAGGAATACTGAGGCAATTTAATAGAATGTTGTTTTTTAAAGTTTTTTTAAATTGAGCCTGCTGTCCATAGCATATAAGCCCGGGTACCCAGGCTTGTTTTCAATGCTGGCCAGTTGTAGTGTTGGTGTTATCTTACTACACAGTGGCTGCTGATAAGGCATTTGATTGCCTGCATTTCAGTAGCAGATAGATAATTGGTTGGTATGGTTAATAGCCTATGTTAGTTTTTTTTTGATTTTCTTGGCATATATGTATTTATTTTTTCTACTCTTATTACTAGACTAGCCTACTCCTATTTACATATCATAGGTTTGTACGTAGCTGTGTGGTGTGTTATCTGGCTACTTTTGGCATGGTTACCTTCCATTGGGCGTCCCGCTGGTGGGCCGTGACATATCACATGCCCCTTTGCAGTGCAGCTTATTGGGGGTTTCCTAGCCATATTTTGCACAGATATTTTTTGTAACTTTTTAGGTCAGGAATTTGTCGTTCCTTTACCGTTTGGGCATTCCACACCTTGGCAGCCATTTCCAGCGTGCTTCTCTCATGAGCTATTATTTGGCTTCTGGTCTGCTTTAGTAGTGGCGCATTATTTGCTCTAGTAGCCCTTTGTGGTTTTGTTAGAATGTGTTACCGAAAAAGCCTATGGTGCTAGAGTTTTGGTGTGTTTGCATATGTAGGGTGAAATGTAGGTAAGTGTTTTGGTTTTTAAGAGTTGATACTGTCACATCGGACTATGCACCAGTATCTAAGTTGGATATATGGAATCAAATCTAGATAAGTGTTTAGTTTTTGAAAATTTGATGCTTCCAGAGAACTACGCTATTTCTTTGAAACAAGATTTTGTTGGCACATTTGACATTTTAATATTTAGAATATGAATTACTTATGTCTAATCAATAGTGATTTAAAATTGCATAGTCCGATGGCTTTGAGTTTCTGTCATTTTCTGAGATAAATACATTAAATTGATCATTATAAGCTACTTTACTTTAGGTTGAAGTAACTTTTAGTTTAAATGGCTAACTTTGGAGATATTTGAAGTGACAACATCCGAATTTAATTTTGGCAAGCATGCCAAAACTCTGATGCCATAGGCTTATGCAGTAACAGGTTCTATTAAATTGACTCCCCATGCCCTTCTATGTGACAACAAATGCTTAATAACTGTACCAGTATATAAGATAAATATGTAGAATCAAATCTCGGTCAATGTTTTGGTTTTGAAAATGTGATGCTTCATCGGACTATGCATCTTTAAACATCAGCCTGTAAAGTGACTGAAATTGTATGTTTCTTAGCTCGAAATGCTTAATTATGGAAAGTTGTGTCTTAAACATATTGCATGCATGCATCCATCCATGTTTGTGCCAAATTGCTATGTACTTTTAAAATTAATTTTGAATAAAATCGAAGTTTTGCCCTACACGTATCGGCAAACTCAATGGCCGTCCCCTAGTTTTTCTCTCGACGCCGGTTTCAGTGCATGTGCAGTCGGAATGGCGATCTCGTCTATTACACACACTATTATTATTATCACTATTATTATTATTATTATTATTATTATTATTATTATTATTATGCACTCACTTCATACAATGTAATTCCATAGCAATGACAAATAGTGAGAGTGGGCCTACCCGAGCTAAGCTAACCTACTATTAGTGTAAGGTATCCATCGAGCGATCAGATCAGTTCGACCGGCTGCTGCAAGGCGACACAATAATACAACGATGTGCACGTGATGTGTACCATCAGCGTGTTGACACGATCTTCGCTACTTCCGGCGTGTGTCGGTGTCGGTGTCGGTGTCGGTGTCGGTGTGTTGGTGTGTTGGTGTCGGTGTCGGTGTGTTGGTGTGTTGGTGTGTTGGTGTGTTGGTGTGTCTGTGGCGGGATGATGTCTGGATGTGGTGAGGCGGGGGGGTTGTTGCCCGTGCCATTAACATTGCGCTACATGACTATGCACTTACACACACACTCAAACAGTCACACTCACACACTCACACACACTCACACACACTCACACATACTCACACATCCTCACACACACTCACACACACTCACAACACTCACACACACTCACACACACTCACACACACTCGCACACACTCACACACACACTCACACACACCCACACACCCACACACACACTCACACACTCACCCACACTCACACACACTCACACATACTCACACACACTCACACACACTCACACACACACTCACTCACACACACTCACACACACTCACACACACCCTCACACACACTCACACACTCACACACACTCACACATACTCACACATACTCACACACACTCACACACAGTCACACACACTCACACACTCACACACACTCACACACACACTCACACACACTCACACACACTCACACACACTCACACACACACTCACACACACACACACTCACACACACACTCACACACGCACTAACACACACCCACACTCACACACTCACACACACTCACACATACTCACACACTCACACACTCACACATACTCACACACACTCACACACACTCACACACACACTCACACACACACTCACACACACATTCACACACACTCACACACCCCCACACACTCACACACACACACACTCACACACACTCACACACTCACTCACACTCACACACTATCTCACACACACACACTCACATACACTCACACACACTCACACACACACTCACACACACCCTCACGCACACTCACGCACCCTCACGCACACTCACGCACACTCACGCACCCTCACGCACACTCACAGTGCGAACGACAGTTAAATTAAACGACCATCCCCGTCGTAGCCGTGCACCTCGCCGCTTTACTTGGCGATTACCCTTTTCCGTCTAGCCAGATAAGCTATTACATTTCTGCCGACCGCTGACACTGACAGCCTTGTTTGACCGCTGGAAATTACCCGATTGAGACCTTTGCATTTTTTAACACTACGCTTCGAGTGATCAACGTCATTAACAAGGTTAATTAAGGTTGTGGTTTAAACGCAAATGAAATAAAATAAAGGATAGAGCGGCCACTTCTGTGCCCTGGAGAATTGAGCGCCCGACCACTAATATTGATACTGCGTTATTAGATCATTTCCCGCGCTTTTGTTGTTGTTTTAAAGATTGTCGTCTGCTCTGATTAAATGCCGTATGCTGCTAAATAAACCCACTGAGATATAGCGGTGCACGCATAATAAAACAAAATAAAAACATTCCGCAGCGATGGGAAGAGAATATAAGCCCGTGGTTTGTATTATATTCACACCTTAAATGTTGCCAAGATGTAAAACAGCAACAACCAACATGTTATATACACCAGGATACTGCTGCTTTAAGAGGGACAAAGAACTCAGCACGCAATAGGTAGAGTTAGTCAGTTAGTTGTTGGAGTTTTAAGTCCTGGTAACATCTAAGGTCATATATCAGGACGGGTACCGACTTATAATTGTGACAGTGCGCACATATAATCACTTTATAGGAGCGGGACGTAGCTCAGGCGATATAGTGTCCTCCTGTGAAGGTGTAGGTCATCCTATTGATCCTGCTCAGTTGACACATTTGCAGTTTGGGTTATTTTCTCTTCCAAGCAGTGGTCGACAACTGGTTCATCAAAGGCTGTGGGTTGTGCTGTCCTGTCTGTGGGAAATTGCATATAAAATGCCTCTTGCTGCCTATCACAAAGAGTAGCTTATGTGGTGGCAGTGGGTTTCCGCCAAAATAATATGTCAGAATGACCATATGTTTGATGTCCAATAGCCGATGATCAATGTGCTCTAGAGGCGTCCTTAAATATAACAAAACTTTCCTTTTCATGATGACATTATAGTGCTGCCCCACTAGCAAATCAGGCCACCTGCACCATGACCCGATATCCTACCCAGTCACATTCTGAGCTAACCAGTCCTTGCCCTATCCTAATAATGCTGAGCACCAGGCTAGGAAGTGACAAATATCAATTTTACAAGTCAATGGTTTGACTCGACCGGGAACCGAACTCCCGATCTCTCGCACACGAGCCGCGCGCTCTACCGATTCGACCTCCGCGCCCAGTGGGCAATAGCCATAACCCACAGTGGATCGTTTGAGAATTGGTCGGCATTGTCTCATCAACCCGTGCGGTTAATACCTTTGAAGGTGAAAGAATAAAGGGTATTTTCTTCTTTTTCTTCAATTAGGACGAAATCCAGAATATGGTTAGATTTTAACAAAATGTTTCGCTTAAAGATGCATAGTTCGATGGTTTTGAGTTCCTGTCATTTTCGGAGATAAATATATTAGCTTGATCAATATAATCTATCTTACTTTTGTTTGAAGAAACTTGTGTTTTAAACGGCTAACTTTTGAGATATTTGAAGTAGGACGACGCAAAATTAATTTGGGCAAGCACTCCAAAGCTCTGAAGACCATAGCCTTTAGTAGTACAGTATAACCCCGTTCAACCAAACTTGAAGGGACCCTAGAAATTTGTTTGGATTAACCGATCATTGGTTTAACCGAGCTTTGGCTTTGGCAAAAACGGGGGTGCATTATGAATGTACAATGTATTTGGGCACTACGAATATTGTTTTTTTATTTATATACAGTTTAACCCCATTAAACCAACCTCGGTTAAATCAAACGATCGGTTAATCCAAACTTTTTTCACCGACCTGGCAAGATACTACCATTTATCATATAAAAAAGTCTCAGATGACCTTAAAACCACATGACAGTTTGGTTTAACTGTACCGGAAGTGGCCTGGGGCCGACAATTTTGTTTGGATTAACCGATACTTTGTATTAACCGACTTTGGTTTAACCAACTTTTTTATATGATAAATGGTAGTATTTTGCCGGGCCGCCGAAAAGGTTTGGACTAACCGATCGTTTTGTTTAACCGAGCTTGGTTTAACGGGGTTGTACTGTAAGTGTAACTGCTTTTATATAATTGATTCATCATCCTCTTATATGTGGTGGACAATGCTTAATAACTGCACCAGTATCTAAAGTGAGTTACGGTGAATCAAATCTAGATAATTGTTTTGGTTTTGAAAATTTGATATTTTTATCGGACTATTCAGCTTTAAATTGGCGTCGTTTTCAAAATGTATGTAGCTGTGGGGATGTTGATTAACGAGAGAGTCTGAGAACACTGAATGCTAATTGGATATATCATGCAAGGCCATAATTAGCTCAGTCTCTCATATAATGTACCAGATGAGTGCGGGGGTTTGGCCATAATGGTCTTGTTCTTTTGTATTAGTTTAAAGAGTTATTAAGAAGTCCATTAGAATTTCCGCATTAAATAAGGTTATACAATGTACGCTTCTTCACCTGACCACAAACTATTCATGCAACCCCACGGGATGGCCGAATGAGTTAGAGGAAGCACTTGGTTCTTGGGGCTTTACGTCCTGGCAACCGATAAGTTCATATCAGGACGGGTACCGACTTGTGACAGTGCGCACTCATGGTTACTTTATAGTGCTGCCCCACTGGGGGACCAGGCAGCCAATACCCTAGTTCATGTCCTCCAATCCAGAATATTGGCTACAGGGGCGCGGGTGTCGATACACAGTGTGAGAAGGGGGCGGGGTGGGGTGTTGGAGGGCGTGGGTGGGGCGTGGGGCGTGGCGTGTGGCCGTGGGCGTGGGGCGTGGGGCGTGGGGCGTGGGGCGTGGGGCGGCGGTGTGGCCGGGTACCCCAGCGCGGGTTATTGCCGATTACTGACACTTTATCAAACCCACCAGGACATGCAATGTCCTAATTCGTTTAATTGGAGACTTGGTTATTGGAGGCTGATGCCAAGTACCCCCACCCCCCACACCCCCTTTTACCACCCAACAACCCCCTCCCCGCCCCCTCCCCACGTCCCCGCCCCTGCCCCTTCCCAGTTGGTGTATAATATAGCTTGGTTGGTTGTTGGAGTTTTACGTCCTGGCAACATCTAAGATTATATCCAGACAGGTACCGACTTGTGATAGTGCACATTCATCACGACTTTATAGTGCTGCCCCACTGGGACACTGGGCCACAAGCACCATAACCTGATATCCCACTCAATCACATTATCCTGACACTGAGCCAACCAGTTCTTGCCGTATCCTAGTAATGCCGAGCACCTTGCCGTATCCTAATAATCCTTAGAAAGAGCGGGACACGTCAGTGAAGCAGTGAGTCAGGCCTGGGTGCCTTCAACTGTAGCTCCATTCAAATATCAAAATGCCAGAACATTGTTCATGTTGCTAAACATGGGTAATTGAATACGCATGATCGCTGTCCTACTATCACTTGGATACAAGCCATCTTCATACGCATATGCTATAAATGGACTAAACTGTGGCCGCTGGCTTTGACCTGCGCGCCACCTAGCGTGGTAATTTACTTCAACTGCTTAAACCGCCTTTCAAGTCACATCTACACTACATGCTTTTTTGTTTACCATCCCACCCACCAAAGTTTGTAAGATAACAATTGGTGTGATAAGTGTCTGTAAGCCTCGGAATATATCACTTAAACTATGACATGTAACTCAAAGACACTAACACATGCAAATATAAAGTATTTCGGTCTTGTGTTTGTTCAATTAACATGGTGGGATTGTGATCCACTGCACCACTCAATTAACCAGTTGGGACTGTGATCAACTCCACCTGGCCGCCTCCAGAAGTTGCAACCTTATTTGGGCTCAACAGCTCCCCACTGCGTCTGTGACGTCATCGCTAACGTCATTGCAGTCAGTGTCAGTTATTACCGCTCCCCCATCTCCATACAAGAAACGTGACAGGTTCACGTGAGACTGCCACTTGTACCATAATAACTATGCAGTATGAGTCGCCATATCGGGGGATGGTGAGCGGGGGGGGGGGGGGGGGGGGGGGGGGTCTCGTTAACCCTTCAGCCATGGCATGCCATGATAAGACTATTATATCGGACTTGAAGAACACCCTGCTTAATTAATATCTAGTGCATTAAGGAAACACCACTTTTGATGATCACCTTTGTTAATAGCTACGAAACAATCATTGGTTTTGCTGAGCAGGAACTTTGTTAATAGCCACTAAACAGTCATTGGATTTAGTGAGCAGGAGCTTTGTTAATAGTTTCTACACAATCGTTAGTTTTGGTGAGCAGAAACTCTATTAATAATCATCAGTCATTGGCAGTTCAGTTAATAGCTACTGAACAGTCATCGGTTTTGGTGAGCAGTCGAGTTAATAGCCACTAAACAAATCATTGCCTTTGGTGAGCAACTCAGTTAGTAGGTACTAAACAGTCATCGGTTTTTGGTGAGCAGTTGAGTTAATATCCACTAACCAGTCCTTGGTTTTGGTGAGCAGCTCTTTTAGCAACTCGCACATGTCCATTTCCCCTTACCCGAATTCCTTGGGGCCAGTTGTATTTCGGAATTCAGATTTGTTTTGGATTTCAGAATAAAGGTATGTATCAAACATTAATACTGCAGTTAAAACATATGGATATACACACTAAATGGGATCATTGAAGACTACAGATACTATTACAGTTTATTTATGGAGTCATATTCTGGTAAATGATTTGCTACAGTGTGCACTCATAGCAACTGTACAGTGCTGTCCCACTGGGAGACCAGACCACCAGCACTATGACCTGATTCCCCACTCAGTCACTTTATCCTGACACTGAGCCAATGAGTCCTTGCCATATCCTAATAATCCCGAGGGCATGGCTAGGAAGCGACAAGTATCAATCTTCAAGTCATTGGTTTGGGTCGACCCGGGTTCGAACCCGTGGGTTCGAATCCCACTATAAAAACACGGATGCTCTGCTGCTGTGAGCACCCTATGTAATTACAAAACTCTCCCCCTTCATTTCACCTGTGATGCAATCAGCCTAATCAATTTAACCATGTCTGGAAAGAGGAAGGAAAACTAGTCACAAAGATGAACAGTGAATAAGTTGTGCTTTATTGGCAGCAACTCCTGTCATCCCCCTTACACGTGACCTAGCACCTGCACTCCTCATATACTGCCCACACTATGTCTCATTGTCACTTTAGCCTGTATACTGAAGCAGTGCCCACAACCCATGGGACAGGAGTCCTATGGCTGTGGATACACTCAATTTGAATAGATGAATTTGGATAGCATCAGACAGAGTGTCTGGGGTTCCTGCTCAAAAGTAGGTGTGTCTCACTCAAGAGCCAGGATGAGAGTGATTTTCCTTCAGTCTGTCTGAAGCAAACTCATGAATAATTAATTAGCTGAGACTAGTGTGTGGTCAGGATAGGCCAAGGGAGTCAGGTGACCGGACATTCCCCAGCCAGCCAATGAGACACTCCCCACAGACTGGGTGGGTGACCACCCCATTAGGGGCTGTCACTCAAACCAGCTGCAGGCTGTGCACTCTATACATATGCAAATTAGGCAGTTGGGTCAGTCGGTGGTCCTGGGTGGACAGGATGTTGCAAACAGTTACAGATATGTATATAGATATAGATAGCAAAATCATTCTTTTCCTCCACTTGTATTCTTTATGAACACATAGAGAACATTTCAATCATCATGTACTGTTTCTTGCAAAGGAACTCTTTTCATTAACTCCAAACATCATATATAACAGATAGTTCCTACCATTCAGCATCATGTACCTTTCCATCAACTCCACTCATAATATATAACATATAGTTTACCTCACTCACCATCATGTACAATGGGAGTGGGATTCTATTAATTTTAGTTACTTTTACTTTACATAACTTAAGTCCCACTCCGACATCCAAGAATAATAATGCTCTCTGCCAATATATAATTCTTAACCGAAAATCCGTATACTTTTACACCACGATCCACCAAAACGGGAGACGGACGGTCAACTAATCCCGCCATCCCGTCTGGTAATAAAAAAACTAATATAGACGTGATTAATACATTTTTCGGTGAAATAAAAGTGAGACTAAACGCCCTAATGCCTGGTACACACCTACCGTTTGTGTGCGCACACCTCCCGATTACGATCGAAAACTGCCCGTTTCGCCCACAAAAATTGCTTGGTGTGCGCTCCCCGCGCACACCTAGCGATTGCGATTCGCGCATAAAACTCAGTTTTTAGTGCTAAAAGCGGCCGTTTACGATTGCGATTCGCGATTCGAAAAACGAATCGGCCCGTTTTCAGTTTTAAGCTGGTCGGGTCGAGTCGCCAGTTTTAGTGCGCGAATCCTATACGGTAGGTGTGTACCTAGCATAACATTTCACTGTGACCGTGACGTTTCTTGTTGACACGGCGTTAAACCACCAATCAACCAATCAATCAATCATTTTAATTGATATTATTAGGAGCTATTTGGGAAATGACAGCGCTTATGATATTTTAATAATCTGCTAATCCGCCATCACGCTCATCTTTCCTTAGCTCCTCCTGTCCTTTCTTCACTATCCCTATTCCCATCACCATTTCTTTTAGGCCTCATCTTATAAACAAATTGTAGAAAATAGAACACCCCAGAACATATGATTCATTATCTACTTGATGTGTAGATCCCAATCCAAAGATGCAAGGAAGCTCATAAATAAACCAAGCCCCATCCCAATGAAGCCTTCATGTAAACGCTACTGTGATTGGCTCATTTAGGGATGGCATCATAAAAAGGAAAGCTTGTTTGATTTAATTACGCCTCTAGAGCACATTGATTTTCATCAGCGGCTATTGGGTGTCTAACACATGGTCATTCTGATATATTTCTTTGGAGGAAACACGCAACCGCCACATACATTACTCTTTCCAATAAGCAGCAAGTGGTCTTTTATATGCACTTTCCCACAGAGAGGCCAGCACATACCGCAGCCTTTGATGAACCAGTTGTGGACCACAGGTTGTAGGATAGCATCAGAATGCCAGCACTCAATAGTACTGCCAGTGGGTGTCTATGATTTAGGAAGGAGCCTATTAGGTTATTTTCAAGTTTTTATTATCTGTGAGGTACATGGTGAAAAGTGATCTTTATTATATATTAATAGTCAACTTATATAGTATCAATCAGCGATAAAAGACAATAATGCCAGAAGACAGGTGTGATGAGGTTAGGTTTCCCTAATTAAACTCTCAGAACCAAAAGAAAATAAACAAACACTGGAGGGTGAGTTCAAATCTTTATGCTGTTCTGCCATGAGAGGTCAGGCTCTGGTCATAGTCTGACCCCGAGGCTTGTGCCACAGGCTCTTAAATACCCCGCCTTAGTCAGTGTTAGTGCCAGAGGGCGGCTAGGTTACTGTGTGTAAATGCTAGAAGAGTGGCTCACTATAAATATATGACCAATCCCAAACACTCATGCTCCCCTGCTGTGGCCAGGGTCATGCGGTAAGAGAGCAGCGCAGCCTACAAGCAATTTAAAGGCCCATTTCTACTTTTGACGGCGTGTGACGGCGTGTGACGGCGTGTGACGGCGTGTGACGGCGTGTGACGGCGCAACCGGCGCAAGCCAATGCTCCCATTTAGACTTTACGTCGGCGATTGATGGCGTTAGACAGCACAACACGGTGCAAGCGTTGGTCAGAGTTCAACTATGTTGAACTTTCAAGGTCAGCGCTTTGATACATGATGCCAACCTGCGTAAAGTTGATGGTGTCACACACCATCAAAAGTATAAACAGCCCTTAAATTTTCACTATATACCTATGATAGAAATAAGGTTGTCCTTCTTTAATTATCCTGATTTATAGCTCACTCACTTTATATGTATGTGTTGCAATGAACCATCCCCGAGGAGATCACTTATTTGAGCTTGCCTAATTTAATTAAATCACCGCTCCCCACCCAATATCCTACTCAGTCATATTATCCGCATACTGATCGAATTAGTCCTTGCCCTATCCTAGTAATGCCAAACTTAAGCTTAGGTAGCGATAACTATGCATTTTTAAGTCATTGATTTGACTTAGCTGGGGTCCAACGCATGGAAAGCCAGCCAGCGGTCTGACCGGTGCAGCCACCTTGTCCGGTTGGCCACAGGGTGATGGTAACTACTGATGCCCCGGTCACATACATGTTAGTGGACGTAGTTGAAACCTGGTGTAAGTACGTAAAACTATGTTTAAATACGCTAAGGTATGGCAGGTTTTGGTATGGATAAATACCTTACAGTACGGATAAATACATTACGGTGTTGATAAATACGTTACGGTACAGATGCCGGTACGTTCAACTATATTCAACTACGTTCAACTACGTTCAACTATGTTCAACTACGTTAGCCGCCACTACATTCACGTACATCCACTAATGGCTATGTGACCAGGGCTTCATCAATGTTCGCTAGAGCGCGCTAGAGCGCGCTAGAGCGCGCTAGAGCATGCTAGAGCATGCTAGAGCATGCTAGAGTATGCTAGAGTATGCTAGAGTATGCTAAAGTATGCAAGAGTACGCTAGAGTACGCTAGAGTACGCTAGAGTACGATAGAGTAAGCTAGAGTACGCTAGAGTAGCTAGAGTACGCTAGAGTACGCTAGAGTATGCTAGAGTACGCTAGAGTACGCTAGAGTACGCTAGAGTACACTAGGGTATGCTAGAGTACGTTAGCATCGCGGATGCAAATTCAGCCTCTAACGTAGCGTTCTTTTGAACATGTCCAAATATTAAATCCAAACTCAAGACCCACCCACATTTTTACCAATTTAGCGGATGGAGTGGATGGAAAGCGGATGGAGAGCAGATGGAGAGCAGATGGAGAGCGGATGGATAGCTGATGGAGAGGGGATGGAGAGTGGATGGAGAGCGGATGGAGAGCGGATGGAGATCGGATGGAGAGCTGATGGAGAGCGGATGGAGAGTGGATGGAGAGCAGATGGATAGCAGATGGAGAGTAGATGGAGATCGGATGGAGAGTGGATGGAGAGTGGATGCAGAGGGAGGGAGGGTGGATGGATTGTGGATGGAGAGTGGATGGAGAGTGGATGGAGAGTTCGAGGAGAGTGGATGGAGAGCAGGTGGGAGAGCAGATGGAGAGCAGATGGAGAGCAGATGGAGAGTGGATGGAGAGTGGATGGGGAGTGGATGGAGAATGGCTGGAGAGTGGATGGGGAGTGGATGGAGAGTGGATGGAGAGTGAATGGAGAGTGGATGGAGAGTGGATGGAGAGTGGATGGAGAGTGGATGAACAGTGAGGCATGGACGGAAATGGTAGCTAGCTAGCCTGACAACAAAAGTCAGGATAATGTTACTGAGTGGCATATCAGGTCATGATGCTGATGGCCTGGTATCCCATTGGGGCAGCACTATAAAGTCACCATGACCTTAGATGTTGCCGTCCTGATATGACCTTAGATGTTGCCAGGACATAAAACTCCCAACATCCATATATCCATCACACCAGGTAGACAAACCCTGAGGGGTCACTATGTAGAACCAAGTCTCAGACTCACTCATACATAATGCATGGTTAAGCGCACTGGCTTGCCGCGCTGAGAGATCTGAAACGAGGCTTCGATGGAGGTATGTTTTACAACAATAACCCACCAACATGTACGGCCTCTGAACATATCATCAACGAATAGGAGACTTCTGGAAGGATAGTTCGCATGGGCTTTTTTCATTTGAAGGTGATCCTAACAAGCTTAGAAGCCCCGAGAGGAACAGCGTTCCTCATTTTGGATCCTGTCTCCATCTTCTCCTTCCCTAGTGTCCTTGGGTGTTGAAGCTGCGCACGCGCACCAAGCAGGCACCCTGGTGGGTTCGACCAGGCACGATGCTTTCAAAGGGAGTCGGTCTGTAGTGGATGAGTGAGTGGGTAATGTGGGTGATGGAGAATGAGTGGGGAGTGGATGGAGAGTGGATGGAGAGTGGATGGAGAGTGGATGGAGAGTGGATGGAGAGTGGGTCGAGAGTGGATGGAGAGTGGGTGGAGAGTGGATGGAGAGTGGGTGGAGAGTGGGTGGAGAGTGGGTGGAGAGTGGATGGAGAGTGGGTGGAGAGTGGGTGGAGAGTGGCTGAGAGTGGGTGGAGAGTGGGTGGAGAGTGGGTGGAGAGTGGGTGGAGAGTGGGTGGAGAGTGGGTGGAGAGTGGGTGGAGAGTGGGTGGAGAGTGGGTGGAGAGTGGGTGGAGAGTGGGTGGAGAGTGGGTGGTGAGTGGCTGAGAGTGGGTGGAGAGTGGGTGGAGAGTGGGTGGAGAGTGGGTGGAGAGTGGGTGGAGAGTGGCTGGGAAGTGGATGGAGAGTGGATGGAGATGGAGAGTGGATGGAGAGTGGATGGAGAGTGGATGGAGAGCAGATGGAGAGCGGATGGGAAGCGGATGGAGTGTGGATGGATATTAGATGGAGAGTGGATGGAGAGTGGATGGAGAGTGGATAGACAGTTGGGGGAGAGTGAGGCATGGACAGAAATGGTAGCTAGGTAGCCTGACAACAAAAGAGAGCCTAGTCGGTATCTCAAGAACGGATATTGTATGCAACTGGATATGACTGACTGCCTGCGCATGTGCCAGAGTCACAGTTTGAGTGCCCGGTCAGATTGAGCGCCCTGCCGTGGCTTCTGCGCATGCACGGATTTTAAGAGCGTCATCTGCGCATGCATCAAATTCTACCCAGTTTCAAACTACCGTGGCCTAAGACAGTTGACTAAGATATAGTTGGATATTCACTACAAGTACAAGTACAATCAACCACAGTTGACTTAGACATAGTTGGATATTCACTACAAGTACAATCAACCATGACGCTCCAACTGACGTCCCAACTGATAAGATTTGCAGGCCTATGCTGAGAAGGCAGACATCCTGATAAAATATCTGAGTACTCGGACGAGGCCGATAGGAGGAACCCAAGATATCCGAACACTAAATGACCAACTCTCAAAACACTACTGGGATGCAGAAAGTATGTGCTAACCATCTATATTGTATCTTATCAGTTTTCAATATGCAGTGATCGTTTCATTGTCAATGTCACTTTAGTTAGTGTATATTAGTATTATGATTATGTCCTGTGCCTTTGTTTGCGAATTCACAATATATTATGAGACATTTCAATGATTCACCATTCAAAGCTTGTGAGTTCTATATATGTTCACCGTTGCAGCCACAGATTTGAATTTTATGTCATGATTTTGTATGAACGATTCTATGCAGAATGAGTATATTAGTATTATGATTGTGTCCTGTGCCTTTGTTTGCGAATTCACAATATATTATGAGACATTTAAATGATTCACCATTCAAACTTGTGAATTTTATGTCATGATTTTTTATGAACGATTCTATGCAGAATGAGTATATTAGTATTATGATTGTGTCCTGTGTCCTTATTAGATCTATGTATGTTCACCGTTGCAGCGACAGACGTTGAAGTGGCAGAGACAGAAGTTGAATCGGCAGCGACAGAAGTTGAATCGGCAGTGACAGACGTTGAATTGTCAGCAACAGACGTAGAGATGGAGGTGGTTGAGGTGTTTAGTGCTCCTAACAGGTACATGCTGGAAACGGACGAGCACAACCGCCCACACTCCTGAGATCACCAGTCGCTACCGCCCAGGATATGGTCGATACCGATAAGTGGTTAGCTGATACCATTATCGACCATGTCCAGGGGTTGTTGCGGTTACAGTTCCCACGTATGTCGGGGCTGTATGCGACAGCCAGCATGGCACAGCTAGGCTGTCCACACAACAATGAGTCCATGGTACAGATTCTTCATCATGGTGGAAACCATTGGCTGACGATCACAAATATCGGGTGTGACAAGGCCACAATGAAAATATTCTACTCTTTATCCTCCTCCGTAACCACACTGCTGTCTTTCCAGGTGGCCTCATTTTTAATGGCGAAGGCTACCATAAAGATCGAGTGGCCAGCTGTGCAGAGACAGTCCGGTGGTTCTGATTGTGGTTTGTATGCGATTGCAAATGCTGTGGCTCTGTGCCAGGGACATGATCCCACCCAAATCAAATTTTCCCAGGGCAAAATGCGTGAACATTTGGTAACTTATTTTGTTAATGGCTCCATGTCTTCTTTTCCAGGTGGAAGCAGACGGTCAGCAAAGATAGCAGTCAGATGTGACGTAGTCGCAATATATTGTTATTGTAGGCGCCCCTACAATCACCAGACACAACACACGGTTGGGGAAGATTATTCGTATTATGGTCAGGATGCAAATATCTTTTGATTCTTTGCACGCTGTATGAATCTGTGATATGGGTCTATCAGATGCTGTTGGGAGTTCTTGTGATTCTCTGCAGCTATTAAACTGTTATGAATATATGAACTATTTATCATTTATTCAGTCTTGTTGCAGTTTTCAAAGAAAATACCATGCAATTTAATTACTGTTATGAATATGTGATATGGGTCTTTCAGATGCTGTTGGGAGTTCATTCCAAGTTCCTTTGTCAAATGGAGCTCTGATTAATTTATTTGTATCAGGGTTGGGGAAGATTATTCGTATTAGGGTCAGGATGCAAATATCTTTTGATTCTTTGCACGCTGTATGAATCTGTGATATGGGTCTATCAGATGCTGTTGGGAGTTCCTTTGTCAAATGGAGCTCTGATTAACTTTTGGGACAATTGATAACACATATTCCTGAAAGACAAGTTCATCTGCTCTTTATATTTTGAATTACTGATGTCTGAAATGTGTGGTGAAATTTATGTCAATGTGTGGTGAAATTTATGTCAATTTCCTTGACAATTAGCCTCAGAACTCAAAATGTTGCAGTTCGATGAGAATGTGTTCATTGTTAATAAAAGATATGAAAGATATGAAATATAAATTCTCCCGTCTTGTTTGTCCGAGTGTTGTGAATTCCCGCAGTACGAAATACAGAGATACAAAAAGAATAATTAAAATAACCCCTCCCCCAGCCAAGAAAAGAGAAATAAAAATACCCCCCCCCCCCTTAAGAGATGACAAAATTAATTTTTTTAATAATCTCCCCCCACCCCCCACCCCCCAAACCCAAGGTACCCCCATTTCCACAACTTCAATCCCTAATGAATTTTTTTTAAACTAAGAAGTGTTATTAAACTCTTTAAGTGTAGTCAGATAGCCAGTCAGGTAAGAAAACAAGTATTCTAAATTGGTATGCATGTGACTACCCGAGCCATTTAAAATATTCAAAACAATAGTTATATATTTCTTTGAATCAAGTTTTTGGTTAATCTGGCAGCACTATAAACGTCATCATGAGTGCACTGTCACAGGTTGGTACTCGTCCTGATATGACCTTATATGTTGCTAGGATGTAAAACAAACAACAAACTTTCAAATGTTTTATGGACATTTGGCAATATTTAGAACAAGAATTAATCTGGGTCTCCCAGTGAGGCAGCACTGATATGACCTTATATGTTGCTAGGATGTAAAACAAACAACAAACTTTCAAATGTTTTATGGACATTTGGCAATATTTAGAACAAGAATTAATCTGGGTCTCCCAGTGAGGCAGCACTGATATGACCTTATATGTTGCTAGGATGTAAAACAAACAACAAACTTTCAAATGTGTTATGGACATTTGGCAATATTTAGAACAAGATTAATCTGGGTCTCCCAGTGAGGCAGCACTGATATGACCTTATATGTTGCTAGGATGTAAAACAAACAACAAACTTTCAAATGTTTTATGGACATTTGGCAATATTTAGAACAAGAATTAATCTGGGTCTCCCAGTGAGGCAGCACTGATATGACCTTATATGTTGCTAGGATGTAAAACAAACAACAAACTTTCAAATGTTTTATGGACATTTGGCAATATTTAGAACAAGAATTAATCTGTGTCTCCCAGTGAGGCAGCACTGATATGACCTTAGATGTTGCTAGGATGCAAAACAACAAACTTTTATATCTAACATATCTCAAACAGGTTCATAAATATATGGAACAGTCTCCCACAAAATGTTATGGAGGTGAAATTTATGTCAATTTCCTCAACAATGAGAGACAAATAAGTGTCCACTGGCAGGGCGCTCAAACTGCGACATGCTGCAGTTTGCAGGGCCTCCGAAAATCCGCGCATGCGCAGAAGCCACGACAGGGCGCTCAATCTGACCTGGCACTCAAACTGCGACACCGGCATTGGAAGCATCATCAACATTCAGGCATACCTGGGAGGTATCAGCCTGCCCCGACCAACTGGCGGATGGTTTACAAACTACACCGCGATTAACTTAGATCATAATATCCTGGAGTCGATGACCGAATCGGTAAGAGTGTTGGCTAGCTTCGCCTGGGTTCAAATTACAGCCGAATCAAACTGATGACTTACTAAATTTATACTTACCGCTACCTAGCCTGGCACACAGCATTGCTAGGATAAGGCAAGGACTGGTTGGTATCGACGATCAGGATAATGAGCCCGAGTGGAATATCGGGCATGACTCACATGGTCATGATGGTTTCTCAGTGAGGGCAGCACTATAACATCGCCGTGAGTGCGCCCCGTCACAAACAGGTCCCAGCACCGTAGATGGTGGCAGGATATAAAACCCACGGAAACAGATGGTAATAAACAGAATTAAACGGCACACACACAACACACACGTGCCAAGCCATGTGGCGTTAATTGTGACGGATGGGCGGACCTCGAGCCTGGTTTATAAACGCCCCACACAGTTGTCACGTGGCCCCATCAGCACAGGTGTCAATGTTGGCAACTTGCCAAAAGTCATTACTTCTGTTACCTGATAGTTTTGGAAATATGAAAATTCTTAATTTTTCGAGCACATTCCACGTATCGTAGGGGGGGGAGGTAATACAAAGGGAACTATTGCGTCTAGAGCAGGAATCGAACCCACATCTTTTGGGTTTTTTTCCGGACCAGTGTGCTAACCATTACACCACCTAGACTCCCTGGTGTCACCACCCTACCCTCGCGTACCTGTCTATGGGGCGCCTTACTGTGACCAGGCTTTGGTTAGCAATCCTTGATGATCGCAGCATACTAATGGTACACATATTCACTAAGCGCACCAGTACCTAAGCTGGATATGTAATGCCAGGTACCCACCTACTGTTTATCCGCACCCACCTACCGTATACGATCTAAAACTGCCCGTTTCGGGCACAAAAATCGCTAGGTGTGCGCTCCCCGCGCACACCTAGCGATTACTATTCACGACTAAAAAGTCAGTTTTAGGGCTAAAACGGGCCGATTACGATTGCGATTCGCGATTCGAAAAATGAATCGGCTCGTTTTCAGTTTTAAGCGGGTTGGGTCGAGTCACGAGTTTTAGTGCGCGAATCGTATACGGTAGGTGTGTACTTGGCATAAGCCTTTTGTAGGATCAGACCTTACTAGACGGGATGGCCGAATCAGTTAGAGCATCCGTCTCCCGTGTTGGTAGATCGTGGGGTCGTGGGTTCGAACCCAAATTGATACTTGTTGCTTCCTAGCCTGGCGCTCGGCATTATTAGGATAGGGCAAGGACTGGTTGGCTCAGTGTCAGGATAATGTGACTGGGTGGGATAGCATGTCATGGTGCTGGTGGCCTGGTCTTCTAGTGGGGCAGCACTATAAAGTCGCCATGAGGGTGAAAACATGGACACGTATTTGTTATCTGTAACTTGTAAGCCCAGAAATGCTGGACAGTGGCTTTGTTTACCGATTGTTTAACTGTTCAAGGCACTGGCATAGAAGCGGAAGACCAAACTGCAATAAACCAGACGGGATGGCCGAATGAGTTAGAGTGTCCCTCTCCCATGCTAGTAGATCGTGCGTTTGAACTGTGGTGGAGTAAAACTAATGACTTAACAATTTATACTTGTCGCTTCCTAGCCAGGCGCTCGGCATTATTAGGAGAGGGCAAGGAGCAGTGGAATGGGCAAGGAGCAGTGGAATGAGGAAGACCAATCGTCCACGATTGAAATTTCCCCTGCTTAAACGACTAATGTACCCCCCAAAAAATAAACGTGTGCACTGATATTTAAGTTGCATATGTAGGATCCATTTTAGGTAAGTGTATTTATTAGGTTAGAAAATTGATGCCGATTTAATACTAATACGTAATAACATGTATACTTGGATCTACCTACCCAGCCCCTCAGAATTACTAGGATTGGAAAAGGAACATTGGAATGAAGAAGAGCAATTGTTCATCCCTGAGTTAATCTCCTTTACCAACAGTAGACGAGGCAGACAGCTTAGAGGCACGCCATTGATAATGGAAGCAGACGACATTTACACCAATATCAGACAAGGCACGTAGCATAGCAACAAGGGCTCCTCACTGGAAGCAGGCGAGATTTCCACCAATATCAGACAAGGCACGTAGCATAGCAACAAGGGCTCCTCACTGGAAGCAGACGAGATTTCCACCAATCAGCCAATAGCAGACACTGGACGCACTGTCCCAATCCGTAAAACGCAGGCTTCCGGGTGGAAGGTCGGGAGATCGAATCCCGGCCGAATCAAAATAATGACTTACAAAATGTATACTTAATGTTAGCTAGTCTGGCACTCGGCATTAGTAGGATATGTCAAGGACTGATTAGCTCAGTATCAGGATAATGCGAATGAGTGGGGTATCGATCATAGTGCTGGTGGCCTGATCGCCTAGTGGGGCAGCACTATAAAATAAAGTTACCATGAGTGAGCAATGTCACAAGTCGGCATCTGTCCTGATATGACCATATATGTTGCTAGAACGTAAACCCCAATAGCAGATAGCACATATAACATAGGAACAAGCGTTATTCACTGGAAGCAGACGACATTTACACCAACAGCAGCCGACCATTTAAAAATATAAAGCATCCAGGTCTATTTACTACTCAAAAGCCCCAATCCTCCATATGAATAAAAGCTCCACTGCAGCAAAGGCGCGGGTCTCAATTCCGTGTGCGCATGCGCGAGAGGCATGACCGGCGTCGACTGGATCCCGCAAGCTTGGTTCCCCACCACAGTCCCATAAACCTTAGGCTTGGCACAAAGTATTACGTCATCGGGATCAATGTAGGCGTTCCTCCGCACGTGCGCTACTCTGCAGCGGACCCGTTAAGGTGTTAAGCCCATAAGCCATTATGTGTTGTTATATTGTGCAATAACTATGTACTGGCATCTCACTTTGAGAGTTTTATTTGAATCATGTACGTTTAGGGAATATAAATATCGATCAAGTAATAAATGCTGGGATTGGTATATGTTATACACTTAATGCCTTGATGGCTTATGGGCTTAACGCCTTGATGGCACAACCGCAGAGTAGCACATGCCACACGGAGGAACATCTACACTGGTTTCCCAACATGGCTTCCATATATGGTCTGATGACATAATGCTTTGTGCCAAGCATAAGGTTTACCCAACTGTGTCGTGGAACCAAGTTAGGATGCCTCACTCTTGAGGTGTCCATGGCCATAATCAATTAACATGACCCAGGCGACTCGGGTCACCCGAGTCGTCAGAATTTCAAAGAGAACACCATGAGTGGAGTTGACAAATACACATGACATGTGCAAAACGACCCGACCCGAGTAACCCACCTCTTGGGTGGGGTGGCTAGGAGCGATGACATCCCATTTGCGCTGGTACCGTCCTTCAGGATAACAGCCACCGGGACCAGTCACACATGTTTTTTTGTTGGTAATAACATAGATTAATGAAATGGAAATATAACTAAACTATGCCATCATAAAACACTTTAAATCCTATTTTGCTGTTGCTATATCAGTTATTAAAAAAAAGAAAAAGGTTTTGGATTCAGCTACCATTTTTTCCACCCCGAGCGTGGAGAAGCTTATTCGATTATCTGACCCGAGTCTGTAGGATGTGCGCATGCGCCAAAAAGTGGCTTGGGTGACCCGAGTTGATTAATCGATTACGCCCCATGCGCACATCCGCACAGAAAACCCAGGCCGGGATGAAGCGGCAACGACTGGCGCCGTGCTCATCAATCTGCGCACTACACAGCTGCTGCACCTGCTGAGGTAATGCTGGTCGATGGCGCCGCAGTGAGCCGGATCTACGGATCTACGCCGCCAAGCGTTTCTGGTCCAGGGCCCAAGGACCCCCCCCCCCCCCCCGGCCCCCACCCCCACCACACACACACCCCTCCCTTGCCATTCCGGGGCCAGTGTGCTAACTGTTACCCTACATAGATTCCGTATAGCATCACCTTATCCACGCCTCCCATTCTATGCTGATCCTTGTCTGAGAGGTCAGTGCAGATTCATTACTAGACTTGACAAGCCAGAAAATGTTATAATACAAGGACTTGTAAAACTAGAAGAGAGTGATCTCAGATTTACGTCTGCCATATGGAGGCATTGGTGTAATGTATGTAGTTATCCGAACACCCCCACCGTAATACCGTATGACGTCATAAGGATCCATTCTAAATAAAACAGTTACATTACAGAACTCACGGTGTTAACACGTCTTTTACATGGTGCATTTTACTGTATGTAGACCAACATTTTGAGATTGGATAGTATGGTAGTATTCATACTATTACTTATATCCTATTCACATTAATTTTATATCTACCTACTGTGGACCAAATTATGTAACTACCATAATCCTGAGTCTGAAATAAAGAATTGAATTGAATTTAATTGAAAATTACTACAATATGAATAATCATCTTCAATCATGAGAATTGTCTATAGGTACGTTTGTGTTAAGGTTACAGCCCCTTTCCCCTGGTCTGATGAAATCATCACATTTTCGAAATAAAATCACTTATCTAGATTTGATTATACATAATGTAACTTCCATTCTGGTGCTCTTTATAATATTAAGTATTTGTTGCTGCATAGATGGGAGCGAAACATAACTCAGGCAGTAGAGTGTCCACCTGTGAAGGTGTCGGTCATCCGATCGATCCTGCTCAGAGGACCCATTTGGACTTTGGGCTATTTTCCATTCCAACCAGTGGTCCATAACTGGTTCATCAAAGGCTGTGGTATGTGATCTCCTCTGTGTGAGAAAGTGAATATAAAAGACCCCTTGCTGCTTATTGGAAAGAGGACCCTATGTGGGTTTCCTCCAAAGAAATATGTCAGAATGACCATGTTTGATGTCCAATAGCCGATGATAAAAATCAATGTGCTCTAGAGGTGTCGTTAAATATAACAAACTTGTTGTTACTGCCTAGAAGGACGCTTAATATATTTAATAAATCCTGGTACTACTAAAGCCTATGATGGCAGCATTTTGACATGCTGGCCAACATTAATTTTGGCATGATTTTTCCTTTGCATTTTCATTTATACATTAATTGATTAAGCGGGGTAATTTCAATAGCAGACAATTGGTCTTCCTCATTCCACTGCTCCTTGCCCTCTGCTCGTAATTCCAAACACCAGGCTAGGTAGTAACAAATGTTTACGTCATCGCTATGACCCAACCAGGGTTTGAACATGAGGAAGTCCTGCCAATACAGGAGGCGGATGTTCAACTCATTCGGCCAGCTCGTCTGGCTTTGCACTTCAAATATCTAAAAAATTAACCACTTTTAAAAGAATCACTTTAAACTCAAAAGTGAGGTTGATAATAAAGATCGAGTGAGGAATGGCGTGTCGTTTTAGCCACAGGCACACTATGGCTTGCGACCGCTTGCGACCACTTTGGGATCACTTGCGACCACTTGCAACCACTTGCGACCACTTGCGACCAAAGAACCCAGTGACCAGCAACCTCCTTGTGACCAAAGCAACCTATGAAAATGGTCTCCGACCTCCAGGTGACCAGGTTGGTCGCAAGGAGGGTTTTAGTGCAGCAGCTGCAACCTCCTGCGACTATTTTTGATGTAAGGAGGTTGGTGACCGCTGAGGTCCAGTTTGTGACCACTTTGGTTGGTTGATGGAGTATTACGTCCTGGCAACATCCAAGTTCATATCAGGACGGGTAACGACTTGTCACAGTGCGCATTCAATGGGTGACTTTATAGTGCTGCCCCACTGGGAGACCAGGCCACCAGCACCATGACCTCATGTCCGACTCAGTCATATTATTCTGACACTATTCAAACCAGTCCTTGCCCTATCCTAATAATGCCGAGCGCCTGGCTAGGAAGCGACATTGTCAATTTTTATGGGTTCGAATCCCACGATTTACCAAAACGGGACACGGACGCTCAACTCATCCTGTCTGGTTCTGATATCTAGGGGATCGCGGCCATTGTCTTCCAACCTGCCAACAGGCTGCAATCTCATGACATCCTGCCAAGTCACGCATCACTGAACAACATCCACCAGACACCTCCCAGACGGTCTCGTTGGGCTGCGGCACCATTATGTAAGTGGCGCGGGCACCCCGCCACGGTCAGAGCGTCAGTCTATGTGTGGGGTTGATGTGGGTGTGGGGGGGGGAGGTGTGTGATTGGGTGTGTGGGTGTGTGAGTGTGGCTGTAACCGTGGTGTGTGCGTGTGGGAGTGGGAGTGGGAGTGGGAGTGGGTGTGGGTGTGGGTGTGGGAGTGGGAGTGGGTGTGGTTGTGGGTGTGGGAATGGGAGTGGGAGTGGGAGTGGGTGTGGGTGTGGGTGTGGGAGTGGGAGTGGGTGTGGATGTGGGTGTGGATGTGGGTGTGGATGTGGGTGTGGGTGTGGGTGTGGGTGCGGTTGTGGGTGTGGGTGTGGGTGTGGGTGTGGGTGCGGGTGTGGGTGTTGGTGTGGGTGTGGGTGCGGGTGTGGGTGGGAGTGTGGGTGTGCATGTGGGCGTGAGAATGGGTGTGGGTATTTGTGGGTGTTTGTGTGTGTTGTCAATGTGGGTGTGCCTCTGCGTGAGTGTTTATGTGCTCATGGATTTCTGTACATGTGTGTACATGTACGTGCGTGTACGTGCACGTGCACGGGTGTGTATGTGCGTGTGTGTATGTGTACGTGTACGTGTGTGCCTATGCGTACGTGTATGTGTCTGTGCCCGTGTGTGTCTGTATACGTGTGTATCCGTGCACATCTTTGTGCTTGTGTACTTGTGTGTCTGTGTCTACGTCCGTCTGTGTCTGTGTGTGTCTGTACGAGTGTGTATGTCCGTGTGTGTCTGGGTGCACGTGTCAGCGTGTAGGCGTGCATATGGGTCAGTGGGTGCATGTTTCCATTCACTGTAGAGCCGAGATTTCCTGTATAATACATATGTTATGATGCAGACCCCCAGCGGGTCCACGCCCACTTTCCAACGTCATCAGCTAGCAATGCCAGTTGGTCAGGTTTCAATCCTACTTAATAAATATATATGTGATGCATAATGCATTAGCTGAGTATAACGATATGAAATGGAATTGTTTTAATTATTGATATTGCTTGATATTATTGATATTATTGATATTATTGATATTATTGATATTATTGATATTATTGATATTATTTATATTATTGATATTATTGATATTATTGATATTATTGACATTACTTGATATTATTGATATTATTGATGTTACCAATTGTTTTACTCCGTAAGACTTAACACTTGACTGGTGGCACCACCTGCGGCCCACCTCTCCTCCAATGTGTGTCAACAAGATAGTATCAGTCGCAACGGAGGATTTATTCTTTATACGGCACTTTACGAGTATAATAAGGCTGGAAGCTTCCATCTGCTCCTCAGCCCTAACTCCTCCCTCAGTCATCGACTGGAGGAGCCTTGATCTAGTCATCTGCCTAGTCAACCTCAGATCCGTTTAGGGGCGCCAGCTGTCTGTTAACGTGTCAACTGCACTCCCCACCCACCTACACTCACTGAACTGACACAAATATATACTGCATATGTCCCAATAGAAGCACGCTACCCAATAGAAGCACCCCCCCCCCCCCCCATTTCAAGATTGAAAGCACGCACAAATTCACGATCATATTCAGACTGAATGCACAGAAAATAAGACAATCCCACTTTATTTCAGAGGCACGACAAAACCACAAACATGAAATAATAAACAGTGGTGAATGTTTCACAATATCTGCATATGTAATCATAGTCCATATTAATTTGAAACAAACAATCACAAATAATTACTTTGCACCCACGGGAAATAAATAGACACCCATCCACGTGTCTGCACTCAAGCAGTGCGCGTCTATTGGGACATATACGGTATATACACAGTTTGATACATATATACATATATACATATATAATTATACAGGTCGACCATCAGAAATCCGGCGTGGGGGAGATGTAGGATGCCAGATAAGTGAGTTTGCCGGATAACTGATTGCTACATTAGAATGCACTTAACGCAACAGCTAACCACTTCATCCTACCTTTAAAATACCGAGCAAATCAATACATGTTGCTTCATAAAGGAAAAACTAAAATTAAATATCTGGAACTGATGCTGATAGCGGCAGCTCATCTAGGAGATCAGATATTGATGTCACTGGATTTTGAAGTGTTGAGTCCTCTGTTGCACACTTTCCAGCTTTAAAAAAATAAATTTGCTTTATTTAACGACGCCTGTATAACACATGGATTATTATCATCGGCTATTTGACATCCAACATATGGTCGTTCTGACATATTTGTTTTAGAGGAAACCCACTGCTGCAACATAGGCTACTCTTTCCGATAAGCAGCAAGGGGTCTTTTTATATGCACTTTCCCACAGGCAGGAAGCACATACCACAGACTTTGATGAACCAGTTGTGAATCAACGGTTGCCCCGCTATTTAAAAATATATATCTTGCGAGCTGAGTTGTTTCATAAATTTTGGCCTTTCTTTGATCCTGCAGCATGTTGCCAGGGCGTAAAACTCCAACAACCAACAACCAATCATAAGCGCCTAAATACCCTGTCCTAGAAGGGAGGGTTGGTCACCTGACAGGAAGAGATGGCACAGCGGTTCACTATAAATAGGTTCTTTGGTTGTTGGAGTTTTACGTCCTGGCAACATCTCAGGTTATATCAAGACAGGTACCAACTTGTGACAGTATGCACTCATGGCGACTTTACAGTGCTGCCCCACTGGGAGACCAGGCTGCCAGCACCATGACCTGATATCCCATTCAGTCACATTATGATGACACTGAGCCAACCAGTTCTTGGTCTATCTTGAGCACCTGGCTAGAAAGTGACAGATATACATTTTTGAAGTCATTTGGTTTGACTCGACCAGGGTTCGATCCCGTGGGTTCATATCCCACGATCTACCAAAACGGGAGACGGGCGCTCGAACTCATTCGGTGATTCCCGTCTGGTCTACACAATGACACTGCTTGTCCCCCTTCTGGATTGGTCTGTATTGGGAAACCAGACGGGATGGCCGAACGAGTTGCTGGTAGATCATGGGTTCGAACCCTGGTCGAGTCAAACCAATGACTTAACAATTGATACTTGTCGCTTCCGAGCCAGGCGCTCGGCATTATTAGGACAGGGCAAGGACTGGTGTGCTCAGTGTCAGGATAATATGACTGAGTGGGATACCAGGTCATGGTGCCAGTGGTCTGGTTTCTCAGTGAGACAGCCCTATAAAGTCGCCATGAAAAACAACTGTATTGGGAATGGTGCAGTGCAAGTGAAGGTGTGTCAAGTATCATTGCATATATATATATATATATATATATATATATATATGCATTTTGTATGACCACCTGCTTCCTAAACGTTATCTCTATGTGGTACCACCAGAGTTTTGTCCGGATTCAGGAGCACCTTGATAAGACCCATCTTGACAACATCGTGCAAGCCATTTCACCTCTGTGAATATTTTATCTAAAAACAAACCAAACCAAAAAAAACATTCATTATTTTATAAATGCAATAAAAAGGAACACCCACACAAAAACAACCTCGGTCAATGAACCCAGTCTGAACTGATCTGTTTCCAAGACACATGCAGCGATTATTGTCCGCCAAATTTAAAAGGCAAGCTTTCAAAGACTACAGACCCACACAGACCAGATGGGATGGCCGAATGAGTTGAGCATCCGTCTCCCGTTTTGGTAGATCGTGGGGTACGAACCCACGGGTTCGAACCCTAGTCGAGTGAAACGAATGACTTAAAAATGTATACTTGTCGCTTCCTAGCCAGGTATTCTGCATTATTAGGATAGGGCAAGGACTGGTTGCCTCAGTGTCAGGATAATGTGACTGATTGGGATATGCAGTCATGGTGCTGGTGGCTTGGTCGCCCAGTTGGGCAACACTATAAACTCGCCATGAGTGCGCACGGTCACAAGTCGGTACCCTTCCTGATATGACCTTAGATGTTGCCAAGACATAAAAACTCCGACAACCAACTAACCGACCATCATTTCCTGTGGTGTCTGGCTGGCTGGCTGTGCACACATGTGTGTATGGATTTAGTACATATATATGCACTGCACAATTTCATCTCCTTATGCAGTAACCGTGTTCTGTACATACTCATGCGATGAGGACAGGGTGCAGTGGTTGATTCGATAAGAGTGTAGGCTTACCATGCGGAAGGTCGAGAGTTTGAGTCCCAGCCGGGTCAAACCAATGACTTTAACTAAATTGATACTTGCCGCCACTTAGCCTGGTGCTCGGTATTAATACCATAGGGCAAGGACTGGTGAGTTTGGTACCATGATAATATTATTGAGTAAGACATTGGATCATGGTGCCAGTATCCCGGTCTCCCAGTGGGGCAACACTATAAAGTCACTATTAATGTGCACGGTCACAAGTTGGTGCCCATCCTGATATGACATTAGATGTTGCCAGGATGTAAAATCCCAACAACCACCCACCCACCCACACATGTTGCCAGGAATATAACCCCAACAAACACAACATGACGGGATGGCTGAATGAGTTAGAGCGTCCGTCTCCCGTGTTGGTAGATCATGGGATCGTGAATTCGAACCCTGGTCGAGTCAAACCAATGACTTAAAAATTGATACTTGTTGCTTCCTAGCCAGGTGCTCGGCATTATTATGATAGGGCAAGGACTGGTTGGCTCAGTGTCAGGATAATGTGACTGAGCGTGATATCAGGTCATGGTGCTGGTGGCCTGGTCTCCCAGTGGGGCAGCACTATAAAGTCGCCATGAGTGCGCACTGTCACACACAAGTACCCTTCCTGATATGACCTTAGATGATGCTAGGATGTAAAAAATCAACAAACAACATTCGCTCGGTGGGTTAACGCCGGTGCTGCAGGCCCCTGTTCCGCTTTGCACAGCTAGTGTTGGTTTATGTGTAAGCATCTTCATTGACGCGATCACCACATGCTGCAGATATTAATAGCGGGCCATCATTGTAATAGGCGGGAGTTAATTGGAACGCCACCACATGCTGCAGCGGCGAACAGAAGCAACATGGTTGGTTGTTGGAGTTTTATGTCCTCGTAATATCTAAGGTCATATCAGGATGGGTACCAACTTGTGACAGTGCACACTCACGCTGACATCATAGTGGTACCCCACTGGGAAATCAGGCCGCGAGCACCATGACCCAATATCCCATCCAGTCACATTGTCCTGACTGAGCTAACCAGTCCTTGGCCTGTCCTAATAATGCTGAGTGCCTGGCTAGGAAGAAAGAAGTATCGGCCTGATTTCTAGGTGGGGCAGTACATTTTGTTTTTGTTTTTTGTTCAAATATTTATTGCAGTTGAATAACATTATTTTTCAGAACCGAGGATCTGGTCTTCCGGCCTTAACAATTATAGTGGATATGAACTATTTATGGATGAGATGATGAGATGGTATGAACAATATAGACAATAGTAGGTTAAAATCAGGCATTACACAAATAGCGGGGATCCTTTTTTGCACATGTACACTGGAGAATAACTATTTACCTTTAGACTATATCAGTGATTTGATGATCATACCTGTGAGGCAACATTAATACAATGGGCATGACTTGCTGATACAGGTAGTAGTTGATCTTGGATTATACAAATAATGGTTGCATAACTCATTTAAATTGTCTTGGTCAACTATAGCTTTGTTGTTAGTATATGTTTTATTGGTTTAACCAGGTGTTATAGGCTGGTGGGTATACTTTGGTAGTTGTTATTTCTTTTACTCTTTTTGCCAGGGGCGATTTCAGAGAGGGACAGGGAGGGGAGTGGATTGGGACTATGTATTTTTTTTCCGTTCTCAACTTCTGTGGTCTATCCAGGTAGGTTCATTAATGTATGTATCTGTTGGGTACTCAATGTTTAATCTAGATTTAAATTGCAGGTAGGTGTTTGCATTCCTGGTTTTGGCAGAGAGTTTGTTCCAGAGTTGATAAATAGGTGCTCTTTTGAGTTTGTTAGTCCTTGGTTAGGGAATTTTCAAGAGGTTACCATCTGCTGCCTAATATTGTGAATACTTGTGTCGGTATATATTGTGTCTTGGGCTCTATTCTACATGAGTCTTAAGAGATGTCCTTTTCACCTTATCTCTAATTTGTCCATTCCTGCTTTAGCATGTAGTTCTTCTGTGTGTAGATTTTGGCCTTTGTAAACTGTCATGAGTGCACTATTTTGTACTGAAGTTTTCCTTGTTGCTGTTTTGTGAGTAGTTCATACATTAGTTCATTATAATCAATTATTGGGAGGATCATTGTTTTGTACATAAGAAGAGCTTTTATTTTCACTTATAAAACCCCTGATTTTTCGGAAGCAGTTCAGGTTCCTTGCCAGTGACTGATTTAAGCGACTTAGTTGTTTATTCCCATTTAGAGTTGCATCCAGTTCACTTCCCAAATATTTGTAGGTCCCTACCTCCCTTAGTCCTATAAAGTCGCGCACTGGCACAAATCAGTACCGGTCCTGATATGCCCTTAGGTGTTGCTAGGACATACAATTCCAACCACCAACCAACCACATGGATGGCAGAAAAGTAGAGCAATTGCAGATCTCTCAGCAGTGAATGGCAAAAGTTAGCAGTAAATTACAGTTGCACCCGGTGAATGTGTCGGCAGGAGACATTTAGTGCAATCGCAGATCACTCAGCAATGACGGTTATTGCATTCGAAAGCGAGGCTATCTGCAATTGACAGTGGTGTGAAATGTGTCATTCTCCACTCATCTACGATGTGTTATAATAAATGTGTGACAGGTGTTGTTGAACTATTTTGCAGAGGAAGAGTGGTGAACAAAGTTGTGAAATCGGGAGTAGGGAAAGAAAATGTTTGTTGTGGGTTTACATCGTGGCAGCAGCTAAGGTCATATAAGGACAGGTACTGACTTGTGACAGTGCACACTCATGGCTACTTTATAGTGCTGCCCCATGGGGAGACCAGGCCACCACCACCACCATGACCCAATGACTCACTCAGTCATATTATCCTGATACTGAGCTAAAGAGTCCTTGCCCAATCCTAGCGACGCTGAGTGCCAAGCTAGGTAGCAACTAGTATCAATTTGTTAAGTCATTGGTTTGACTCGGCCAAATTTGAAAGTCCCGACATTGTGCATGGGAAGCCTGCACTCTACTGAGTCAGCTACCGTGTCTGGTGGTTCGTGCTGGAGCTGGACTAGCCTGCGGTTGGCAAATCAAATCAGTGCCTCTCCTGCCAGGACCTCACATGTTGCTAGGATGTTGACAACACCTCCCCCCCCCCCATGCCACCCACTCTTGACCCTCCCACTGGACTTCCATCCTTGGCCAACCCAACTAACCAATCAACCAATTCATCACGGGTATTCGGTGTTCGCGTCCGCTGGTCCGTCTACACAGCGGGTAAACACGCCGGGTCCCAGCTTCACCTTACACACCTCGGGCGTCAGTGACCCTAACCCCATGATCTATCACCAAAAATCCCAGGATATACCAACCTGACAATAACGGACAACAACTCATTGCTGGAAATGACAAAGTTGCCCGCAATGACCACTGCATCCACACTAGATGACCAAGGCGAGTAAATGACCTGGCCTGAGCACCACATGCTCGAACTGAACTAAACTAAACTAATAAGCTAAACACATTTACACCTATAAGTTTAACTCACAACCGCATGGTTTCCGATGACCAAACTCTGTATGGTTATTCATATACAGCTCATTCTGGATGTACATTGCAGTGAAATTGTCCTAGCAAATTCCTGTTAAAAATAGTAACGCAGTGGTGTCTCTGTGGCGGAGTGGTTAGAGTGTCTGACGTTTTTCTAAGTCAGACTCCGAATCTGAGGGTCGGCGGTTCGATTCCCCATGCCCCCAGCTCTGCCAATTTGGATTTGCACTGCTGTGTATAACTTACAGCGTCATCAAAGGCTGGTTGCTCTCATACCATGTCTATGTGGTGTGGGAGGTTAAAAATCCCTTGGGCCGGTAAAAGCATAGGGTCGGGCTTTCTATCGACCAGCAGTGGAATGCAGAAGACCAGTCGTCTATGACTGAAATTTCCCCTGCTTAAACAACTAATGGACCCCCCCCCAAAAAAAAACTTGCTGCATGTCTCACTCACCTGCTTTCACCCCAACTTCAAAGGGTTAACTGTGGTCATCCACACCATGTCCTAATTAGTAATCATGGTAACCCCTGTGAGCAGGCAGCGGGACCTATTGCTCGTCCCCCAGTGGACCACACTCAATATCCCCGACCAGATTAGACCTATATAGGGAGTGGTTAGGTGACCTTATATGTTGCCAGGACGCAAGGCTCCAACAAACAAACAAACCACACACAATATATATCACAGCAAATGTTGAGTCCAAATTCCATTCTGATATGACAATATGCATTGCTAGGACATAAACCCCAAACAAACAGAAAAGCAAGGAGTGATTGCGGAGAGAGAAAAGGGGGGAATAGGGGTGTGGCGTGCTCAGCGTGTCCCGTGCTCAGCCGTGTCCATCGCTTCTGCGCATGCGTCAGAATCTAACAGCATCATCTGCGCATGCGTCAAAATCCATCCAGATTAAGACACTTCACTAAGACTTATTTGGATATTCACTACAACCGTGGCCTGAGTAGGCTAATTCTAGACCCCTCCCCCCAGCCAAGAAAAGATAAATAAAAGTGTGGTGAATTCCTGCAGCAGGAAATAGAGATACAAAAAGAATAATATATCCGCGCATGCGCAGAAGCGATGGACACGGCTGAGCACGGGACACGGCTGAGCACGCCACAGGGGCATGAGTGATAATAGCATCACAACAAGGACAGTGGAACGCTCTCCAAGAATAGTTTATACTCAGTGGAATGGAGCTAGGATAGCGCTTGGAGAGTATGGGATAAAACCTGTCTTTCAGGAATTGTCCGCGATTCCCAAGCAGTGCTAAGCCTATGGGAGAACACACACAGAAAGCTCATGATATTGGTTTGTTTGTTTGTTGTTGTTTTATGTCGCAGCAACATCTAAGGTCATATCAGGATGGGTACCAGCTTGTGATAGTGTGCACTCATGGTGACTTTATAATGCTGCCCCACTAGAAGACCGGGCCGCCAGCACCATGACCTGATATCCCACTCAGTCACATTATCCTGACACTGAGCCAACAAGTCCTTGTCCTATCCCAATAATGCCGAGTGCCAGGCTAGGAAGCGACAATTTTCAAGTCATTGGTTTGACTCGACCAGGGTTCGAACCCACGACCCCATGGTCTACCAACACGGGAGACGGACGCTCTAACTCATTCGGCGATCCTGGCTGGTCATGATATTGGACAATATAAGATAATAATTATGACTACATAGAATAAGGATACTATTATTGAATCAACATTGTGTTTTCTGTGTTCTTGACTAATTTCAGATTCCTCACCACAAATTTCCGCTTTTTTTATTGTTTAATTGACACTACTTTCATCCCAGATATTTGCAACCATATCCTTGTCCATCTGGGGACTAGACAGGATGGCAGAATGAGGTGGGCGTCCGTCTCCCGGTGTGGTAGATCGTGGGATTCGAAGCCTAGTCGAGTCACACAGATTACTTTAAAATTGATGTTTGTCGCTTTCTAGCCAGGCGCTCGGTATTATTGGGATAGGGCAAGCACTGGTTGATTCAGTGTCAGGATAATGTGATTGAGCTGCTGAGTGGGATATCAGGTAATGGTGTTGGCTGTCTGGTCTCCCAGTTGGGCAGCACTTGTATAAAGTGACCATGAGTGCGCACTGTCACAAGTTGGTACGGGTCCTGATATGACCTTAGATGTTACCAGGACGTAAAACTCGAAGAACCAACCAACCAACCAACCATGCCCTTTTGCAATACAGATGTGTCATTGGTTAGGCGGTCCTCTGATATGTGAGATGCTGCCACTGCCAGATGTGCACTGCAATTGACAAGTCTCTGATGGTCATAATACAGTATAACCCCGTTAAACCAAACTTGAAGGAACCCTAGACATTTGTTTGGATTAACCGATCATTGGTTTAACCGAGCTTTGGCTTGGACTTTGACTTGGCTTTGGCAAAAATGCAGGTGCATTATGAATGCAATATACAATGTATGTGGACACCTTGATTATTGATTTTTTTTATGTATATACAGTATATCCCAGTTCAACCAAGCTCAGTTAAACCAAACGATCGGTTAATCCAAACTTTTTTCCACAGCCCGGCAAAATACTACCATTTATTATATAAAAAATTCTCAGATGACCTTATGACCACATGAAAGTTTGGTTTAACCATACCGGAACTGGCCTGGGCCCCACTTTTTGTTGTTGATTAACCGACTTTGGTTTAACCACCTTTTTTTATAAGATAAATGGTAGTATTTTGCCGGGTCGCTGAAAAAAGTTTGGATTAACCGATTGTTTGGTTTAACCGATCTTGGTTTAACGGGGTTGTACTGTATATGCTGGTGCCCGCCTGTCTGTCTGTCTTTATTTGAAATAAACCAGACGCATGAAGCGAAGGCAGGCAATTGATGGTTGGTTAGCAGTGAATATGAGCGTTGTGCGTGTACTAGGGCGAGGTGACGGTGGGGATGGGGGTGGGGGTGGTGGAGGAGGCTATGTGGGGGGGGGGGGGGTGTTGGGAGGAGGGGTCTGGCTAGTTACTCCCACAGCTGTTTCAGATGGATGGTTGGTTGTTGGAGTTTTATGTCCTGGCAACCTATTCGGTTATATCAGGACGGGTACCGACTTGTGACAGTAGTCACTCACGGCGATTTTATAGTGCTGTCACACTTGGAAATCAGGTCACCAGCACCATGACCTGATATCCCACTCAGTCGCATTATCCTGACAGCTAACCACTCATTGCTCTATCCTAATAATGCCGAACGCATGGCTAGGAAGCGACACGTATCAATTTTGTAGGTCATTGGACAATTAGTGGGTGGTCGTGTGATGTGGCGATAGTGGCCTATATTTATACTACATACACGCTGACCTTCCTCCCCCCCCCCCTCCTCCCTCCGCCCCCAACCACCATCCCACCACGTGACCGTGTTATGCGCTCCTCCCGCCAGGGGTTGATTTACGCGTCCAATGCGCCCACGTGACAGGGGCTTGGCGGTAATTTACAGTTGATCTGGGTGTGACGAGGCGCCCAGGCGCCACATGTGCCTGTCATACACAGCGCGCCACTCACAACTGTTAATCAGCGGCGCCACCAGCGCCGTGTGGCGCGCTGGGGGCGCCAGCCGCGTCGGGCCACTAACATAAACAAGTCTGCCGATTTGGCTGGATGGTTGGTTGTTGGAGTGTTACGTCCTGCAACATCTAAGGTCATATCAGTACGGCTATCGACTTGTGACAGTGCGCACTCATGGCGACTTTATAGTGCTGCCACACTGGGAGGCCAGACTGCCATCACCATGACCTGATATCCCACTCAGTCATATTATCCTGACACTGATCTAACCAGTCCTTTCCCTATCCTAATAATGCCGAGCGCCTGATTAGGAAGCGACAAGTATCAATTTTAAAGTCATACCAGGACGTAGCCGTTCAAGACTATCACCTCAGGCCTCCCGTCCGGGAAAACGGGAGTTCGATTCCCGGTCGAGTCTAAGCAATGACTGACAGAATTGATACTTGTCACTTCCTAACTCGACGCTCAGCAAGGCAAGGACTGGTTAGCTCAGTGCCAGGATAATGTGACTGAGTGGGATATCGTGTCATGGTGTTGGTGGTTTGATAACCCAGTGGGACAGCACTATGAAGTCGCCGTGAATGCGCACTGTCAAAATTCGGTTTATAGTGCTGCCCCACTGGGAAGCCAGACCAGCAGCTCCATGACTTGATATCCCACCCGGTAACATTATCCTGATACTATACAAACCAGTCCTTGTCCTATCCTATAAATGCTTAGCGTCAGGCTAGGTAGCGACAAGTATAAATTTTATAATACATGGTTTGACTCGGCTGGGTTTCGAACCCGCAAACTTCCGAACGCGAAGCCAGCGTTCTACCGATTCAGCCACTGCGTCATGTATCAACAGTTATTTCAAAATAAATGTAGGTAGAAAATAACAATCAAGGTAGCCATTCTAATAACAGTCATTTCAGACTAAAATAAAACCAGACAAGATGGCTGAATTGGGTTGACGGTCCGGCTCCCGTCTGGCTAGGTCCTGATGATAGACCCCTGGCCGAATCTACCCTATGACTTAAACATGTATACATGTCCCTACCCAGCCTGACATTTGACATTACTACTAATACTATACTAGTATACTACAACCAGACCTGACGGCCAAACCAGCTACAGCGTCCGTCTCCCGTGCTGGTAGACAGCAGGGTCGTGGGTTCGAGCCCTGGTCGAGTCAAACCAATAACTTTAAAATTGATACTTGTCGCTTCCTAGCCAGGCACTCGGCATTATTAATATTAGGACAGGGCAAGGATTGGTGTGCTCAGTGTCAGGATAATGTGACTGAGTGGGATATCAGATCATGGTGCCAGTGGCCTGGTTTCCCAGTGGGACAGCACTATAAAGTCACCATGAGTGCACACTGTCACAAGTCGGTACCCATCCTGATATGACCTTAGATGTTGCTAGGACATAGAACAACAACGAACAATTATTTGGCATTACTAATATACTACTATTTGACATTATTACTATACTACTATACTATTATTTTGCATTACTACTATACTATGACAAGGGGCAGTAGAATGAGGAAGTCCAATTTCTGCAATTTAAATTCCTCCTCATCAACTAATCGCGACCTTACTATAACAAGTTTCTATCTGACAAAATGGTGCTTTCGAGATAATGAAGACTGAAGCTATGAAACTGCATATAGAACAATATTATTGTTAATATATCCCAGTGAAAAAATACCAGTTAAGAAACAGTTGTGTAGCCTTTTGTAGATAGAACATTTTTATATCCACAACACCAATTCGGTCACTTTGTCAGATAGAACCATTTTATAGTAAGGTCACACAATGTACCAAAGAGGAAAGGAAAAAAGAAGGGTACACAATGATAACAACCAAGTTAGACATTAAAATACAAAAAGATCCATTAAAACAACAGTTATTTAGAACAAAACGTAATGTATATAATAACACACAAGCTAATAAGTAATATATTTATCTAAATCAAGGATTACAGAACCGCTGCAAATTTAAATACTGGGTGTGTCTCTACTCAAGCCCTGTGTGTTGTGTTGTCTCTAGATTTTGCACAACATCCATCCAGTGCCAAGAGTGAGTGTCCGGGAGTGTTAGGCTGGGTCATCTTCCCACCCACCCACCCCCACACACACTTGCACTCGACCAGCCACTACCCACCTGCACCATCACGCTTCCATTCCTCCGATGCCCGAGCGCTGCAGTGTCTGCTTCGTTAACGCTATCTTATCTTCATGTCTATTGCCTGGGCAGGAGCCCTGCCAACTGTCTAGATAGGGAACTGTGTGAGTAGGATGCAGGGGATATTATATTCAACCAAATATACACAGTAAAACCTCTCTAAATAGACCGACCGGGGGACCGATTTTAAGTGGTCCATTGAGGGAAGTGGTCGGTTTAGGGAGGTATGCAGGTATAGCAATACCTCAGGGAGTAAACCATTGCCAATACCTCAGGGAGTAAACCACTGCCTTGTGGTACAGGTTCTTGACAGAACCGAAGGCTAAGGGAGCAAACCGTAAACAGAAAACCATGTCACTGTGGCAGCACTAAGGGCGGTTGATGCATGGAACTCCCAACATCTCCCGACCAGCCACTGCAGGAACAAATAGTTTTCCGCCTGTCTTGACATGTTCTTGCCGGTGTGAAACCTCTATTTGCTCCCCGAGAGAGTGCCCCTGGTAACTTGCAAAAGCCAGCAGCACTTCAACACTTTTGCAGGCAGCTTTCATGAAATGGCTAAATGGAGAGCGGCAGTCAAGTAATGAAAGCAGTCTTTGTCGCATCGCGACCGACAGCATGATGATGAATATCCTTACAATGGTTTTGTTGGGACCCAACTAAAGCGATCGATATAGGGGCGTGGTCGATCTGTGGATGGGTCGGTATAGAGAGGTTTTACTGTATATATATATATACATATTGCTAGTGATAAACCCTTTATCGCATGTAGTAATGCCGATAGTGTCCTGCAGCTCCCCCCTTGCTGGGTGGGGGTGGGGTACCATCATGCACCGCTCAGCCTCCTGCGCGGGGCAAATCCTCCACTCGCTCGGAGGATTTCTTTTAGTGGAGGAAATATTTATATTTATATTTATATTTATAAATGCATATATAAATCCACCAATGCAACTGACCCTGGTCTACATCCAGTGGAAGGCAGGAGGCTGCAGGTGGTGTCACCGGTACAGTGTTGGGTCTTTCAGAGTATAACAATAATAATAATAATTCGCTTCTGTATCGTTATACTTGCATAATGCGTTATACACCACACATACATGCATATACATATAATAATTGAATATACATGTGTGAGTCATTCTCAGAAACTGGTTACTACATATTTCGTTTCCAAACAACATTGTTAATGATATTTTTTGTTTGTTTGGTACATTAGTTGTTTAAGCAGGGGAAATTTCAGTCGCAGGCGATTGGTCTTCCTCATTCTACTGCTCCTTGCCCTATCCTAATAATGCCGAGCGCCTGGCTAGGAAGCGACAAGTATCAATTTTTAAGTCATTGGTTTGACTCGACCAGGATTCGAACCCACGAGCCCACGATCTACAACACGGGAGACGGACGCTCTAACTCATTTGGCCATCCCGTCTGGTTAAAAGTCATATTACCTTTTTTTGGTGGGGGTGTGGGGGTGGGGGGTGGTGGTGGGGTGAGGGGGTGAGTGGGGGTGGGTGGGTAGGGTGGGTGGGGTGGGTGGGGTGGGGTGGGGGGGTAGTAAGTAAAATAGTTACAAATCGTTCACTCTGTGTGTTAAAGTTGCATAGTCCGATGTTTTTGAGTTTCTGTCATTTTCTGAGATAAATATATCAAATTGATTGTTATAGTCCACCTTAATTTAGTTTGAAGTAACTTTTAGTTTAAGTGGCTAACTTTGGAGATATTTGAAGTGCAAACATACCAATATTAATTTTAGCAAGCACGCCAAAATCCTAACACCATAGGCTTATGCACTAATAGTAGTTACCATGTTCGATTAACTTGATTCAATGTGCCCTTCTATGTGGCAACAAATGCTTAATAAGTGCATCAGTATCAAAGTTAGATATGTAGAATAAAATCTAGATGAGTGTTTTAGTTTTGAAAATTTGATGCTTCATCAATCTATCCAACTTTAAATATAATAGCAATACTGCATATACTTAAGCTATCTGAAATATGCTTAAATGATTTTGTGGTAAGGTGGAAATTTGAAAATTTGCATATTAACAGTATGCATCTACCCAAAGATTTGTTTTCATTTTCTTTCTTGTAAAACAACTAAATCGAATTGTCAGTTTTGTTGGGCATGACCCTTCATATATTTACATATACATACATATAATTGTTGTTTGTTGGAATGTTATGTCCTGGCAACATCTAAGGTCATATCAGGATGGGTACCGACTTTTGACAGTGCACACACATAGCAACTTTATAATGATGGCCCACTGGGAGACCAGGCTACCAGCACCATGACCTGATATCCCACTCAGTCACATCATCCAGACAACGAGTCCTGGCCCTATCCTAATAATACCGATCACCTGGCTAAGAAGTGACAAGTATAACATTTTAAGTCATTGGTTTGACTCGACCAGGGTTTTAACTCATGGGTTCGAATCCCATCATCTACCAAAACGTTAGACAGACGCTCAACTCATTCGGCCAACTCGTCTGTTGTTTTTTGGGGAGTTTTCAGTCGCATTGGTGCGCTGAAGACTACACATATGGGTCCGAATGTAAGAGTCACAATTTATCGGCTGCGGAGTTAAGGGCGGCCGGCGGGGTATCTATTGTCGGCGTTAATATATGTGTCACGGGGGATGTATTAGTCCAAAGCGCGCGCGGGTTAGCTAATGTTTCAGTTATTTATAGATTTGGGAAATCCCTCTGCGTTTGTAGCCATATATTAGGCTAAAATATATTAAATGCGACCATATTTAACAGAATTACATACTTAAATTGTGAAATTTCATTAAATTAACCCTAAATTCGAAGCGTTATTAAGGCTACCGCCGCCTTGGCGGCGATATTAATAGTTATATTTTCGAATCGACGAACGTACAGTAAACAAACCGCCGGCGCCGCCAGTATGGAACGCGACGTCGATGCGGCGGTTGCGGCGATTTGTTTACATTACATTCATTGATTCGAAATCGGTCCCTAACCTGCACGTTATCCCTGGCTCAAGTGGGAGTTAGTGAAGGCGATGTTAACCCTCGAGGCGGTAGCCTAACCCACGCACATACATTGACACTTTGGCCGCTAACCCGGGAAATCCGCACGACGCGTGGGTTACGAGCCCTAACCCTGACTCTTACATTTGGCCCCTGTAGCACTGAATGGGCACTGCTGAAAGCGGTCCCATGTGGTCAGGAGTTGGCTTCTGATAGGTAGTGGTCAGAGAAATTAGGGGAGCCAGGGGGGTGGAGGAAGGAAAAAGGCAGCCTAAGAGCCCAACCACAGTCCCCTGAGAGGGCCTGGGGAGGCTGGGTGGTTGGTGTAGTTTTACGCCCCGGTAAGACCCTAGGCCATACCAGGATGTGCACCGACTTGTGACAACGTACACTCATGGTAACTTTATAGTTCTGCCTCACTGGGAAATCAGGCTGCCAGCACCATGACCGGATGTCCCACACAGTCACATTATCCTGACACTGTGCGCCCAGTCCCTGTCCAAGTCGTTTGGTCTGCACACAATGACACCGCTTGTCCCCCCCTCACTCCCCTCCTCCTGCCTCGCACCCTCCCACCCTCGCACCCTCCCGGTGAGACGCGCAGTCCCGTCACGGCACCACACAGTGGGAGCTAATCAGCAACTAATTGCAATGTCCAACCTGGCCGGGAACCAGCGAACGTTATCGGGTGTGTGGGTGTGTGAGGGGGTGTGAATGTGTGGTGGTGTGGGTGTGTGGGTGTGTGGGTGATGGATGTGTGGGTGTGTGGGTGTGTGGATGTGTGGGTGATGGATGTGTGGGTGTGTGGGTGATGGATGTGTGGATGTGTGGATGTGTGGGTGTGTGGGTGTGTGAGTGTGTGAGCGTCTGAGCGTGTGAGCTTGTGAGTGTGTGAGTGTGTGAGTGTGTGAGTGTATGGGTGTATGGGTGTGTGGGTGTGTGGGTATGTGGGTATGTGGGTGTGTGGGTTTGTGGGTGGGTGTGGGTGGGTGTTGGTGGGTGTGGCTGGGTGTGGGTGTGTGGTGGTGTGGGTGTGTGAAGGTGGTTGGGTGTGTGAAGGTGTGCGGGGGTTAGCTGACATGCTGATATCTACATCTTCAGTGTATTTAAATACATATATATATATATATATATATATATATATACATATATCCTGGCGTGAGTGACAGTGTAGCGTCCCGGTGAGAATTGTGCCGCTGGTGGCGCCACCGGTCACAGTGTTGGAGTGGCGGCCATCCATCAAGTAAGCCACTCCATCAATAATAAGGTAGTAAATAACATATAATCCCTTCCGTGACTTTATACTCGCATAATGCTTATAGTTATACATCACATATATTCATATATAAGTGAGAATCAAGTGAATGTTGGGGTTAGTTTTCTCTACCTAGGCTCTCTGATGCAATCACCCTACCTACGCCTACTTGAGCGCCTATGTGCCTCCTTGACGTCAGCATGGCTATTTAGGTCAGTGCGCATGCAACTTGGCTGCACAGACTACACACTGTCACACTGCAAACTCAATGACTATGAGCAATCTTCATACAGAAAATGCAAAATATCTCTAAAACTACACCACTTGGAGTTAGAAACAAACCGCTTGGCACACATATAGAAAACATACTCAACGAAAAGACTATATTAAATTTATAAGGTTAGGGTTCTGCATTCTATTAATTCTGAATAAAATGTACATGTTGCACTGTGCGTATCGGCAAAGTCAATACATTGTCAATGGCCATGAGCAATCTTCATACAGAAAAAGTGAAATATCTCTAAAACTACACCACCTAGAAAAAAACCGCTTGGCACACATACAGAAGACATATCCAACGAAAAGATTCTATTAAATTCATAAGGTTAGGGTTCTGCATTTCTATTAATTTTGAATCAAATCGACGTGTTGCACTGTGCATATCGGGAAACTCAATGCATTGTCAATTGCGTGAGCAATCTTCATACAGAAAATGTGAAATATCTCTCAAATTACACCACTTAGAACAAATGGCTTGGCACACATACAGAAAACATATTCAATGAAAAGTTTATATTAAATTTATAAGGTTAGGCTTCTGCATTTCTATTAATTTTGAATCAAATCGACGTGTTGCACTGCGCGTATCGACAAACTCAATGCAGTGTGCTCCGTACTGCAGCCAAGGTGCACACGCATACACAATGTTTATAAACATTGAAAGGGGTCTATACAGACGACTGCTCTCACCACCCGCGCCCGCGCCTCCACACCACCACTCACTCCTGGTCCATTTCCAATCTATGCTTTAAAAGGTTAAGTCTACAAATACCTTCCCGTTTGTTAGCCGTCCTCCCAGAGTCAAATTATTTCCGTTACCTGTTGGGTTGGTAATTATTTCTGTCGGAAGTGTGGCACCTTATTAATGGTTGAGATGGTGTTGTGTGTGCATGTGCCAGTAGTAGGTAGAAACAGGCGCGCAAAGAATATCTCACTTCACTTGCTATCCAGACTGCACTTCGTTCACACCTCTCTCTATCTCCTCTACGCTGGCCATGCTCCTCCTTGATACTGTCTGAAAAGAGTTCCAGGACAGGGAGTCTGCCAGCATTTCACTTTCTATTCTTACTCTGTCCGTGTCTTTAGTTTGTTGGCTGGTCACCATAGAGCAAATAGACACGGTCCTTGACTCAACTCTCCTCATTTCTCTTTCCTATAATCTACCCTTTTCCCCCCTCCCAGGCTTACTTCTCCTCCTGATCAAGGGAGTTGTTTGCTTGGGTGGGGCCCTTTACCTTATTGTTTCTCTCACTTTGTTCTTGTTGCTGGAACCGCTGGACCCACCTTTACATGTGTCCCTTCCTCCTAAACCCTTGCTGCTGTCTACTGGATATGAGTGCTGTGCTACTGCGGGACTGGAGTGATTCGGGGCCGCCCCAACGATTCGTCATTTAATTGTTGTAAAGACATCCCCAGCTTCTACAACGGTCCCACCCGAAGATTAATTTTCAACCAAAGATTGAACCGATTCATCGGTGCCTCTCTATATTGCTGCAGTTCTGCAGCCAGTAACCGTCGTAAGGTTACAAACACCCCAGAAGTCAAGTATCCCACTTCCCTTCAGTCTTAGGCTGCGTGGTTGGTTGGTTGTTAGAATTTTACATCCTGGCAACATCTAAGGTCATATCAGGACGGGTACCGACTTGTGACAGTGCACACTCATGGTGACTTTATATGATAGTGCGGTCCCACTGGGGATCATGACCGAATATCCCACTCAGTCACATTATCATGATACTGAGCTAACCAGTCCTTGCCCTATCCTATTAATGCTGAGCGCCAAGCTAGGAAGTGACAAGTATCAATTTTTTAAGTCATTGGTTTGACTCGACCACGATTTGAACCAGTGGGTTCGAATCCCACAATCTAACAAAACGTGAGACGGACGCTCAACTCATTCGGCCATCTCGTCTAGTATCTAAATTAGATATGCAGAATCAAATCTAGATAATTGTTTTGGTTTCGAAAAGTTAATTTTTTCATCAGACTTTGCACAAATTTAAAGTTGCATGGTCCGATGGCATTTGAATTGTTGTCTTATTTTTTAGATAAATATATCAAGGTGATCATTATGAGCTACTAATCATTAGTCCGGAGTGATTTTGATTAAAAATGATTAGTTTTGAAGTAATTTGAGCTGAAAGAACCAAAAATAATTTCGACAAGCTTGTCAAAAGTCCTGTGGCTATGACCCAGATGGTCATCTTGCGGTGACCACGTGATGTGAGATGACCTACTAATCCTGGAACCTGACAGGGATGTAGGTAGGTATTTCTGTTTGGGGTTTGAACATTCCGGGAAGCCCCAGGGAGAAGGGGAAGGGGGGGGTGTGAGGGGACGAGGGGGAGGGGAGGGTGTGAGGGGAGGAGGGAAGGGGGGTATGTATATCATATATATGATGTATATACTAGTCTTACATAAAATGTATGTGTCGCGAGGGCATCTTACGATGCCCATGCAGTAAATACATTTGATATATGCACTAGTAAGTATATATCTCATATACATACAACGTATATACAAGGTATGTATATATATTTTGGGGGGGGGGTCCATATATATATATATATAAGAAATGCAAATTGATTAGATAGCAATGCAGATTTCCAGGTTTAATGCTATGATGGCAGCAACTGTTTTGGTCATGCATTATCATTTGGCTGGGAGCCATCGCAAATGCACTGGGTTCTGGGCTTAACGCTATGACTGCTGCCCCGGAGCAAATCATATATCAAGGGAGCGAATAAATAATTAATAATAAAATAATAAAAGGCAGCACCACAAATTTATATGCACATAATGCTTATATTTCACATATATATTTCTTTTTGGTCCATATATATATATATATGTTGATCGGCCAATACTGATATATATATATATAAATTTCAAAATTTAGATCGCCCAAATTGATTAAAGTTGCATGGTCCAATGGCGTCTGAGCATTTGGGACGGACGTTCGGAATGAGTGAGCCGGTTTCGGGTGGTTCAGGTGGAGGTTGAGGTGGATGGGGGTTGAGGTTGAGGTTGAGGTTGAGGTTGAGGTTGAGGTTGAGGTTGAGGTGGAGGTGGAGGAGGAGGAGGAGGTGAAGGTGGAGGTGGAGGTGGAGGTGGGGGTGAAGGTGGAGGTTGAGGTGGAGGTGGAGGTTGAGGTTGAGGTGGAGGTGGAGGTGGGGGTGAAGGTTGAGGTTGAGGTTGAGGTGGAGGTGGAGCTGGAGCTTAATATTGAGGTCAGGTTGAGGTTGAGGTTGAGGTGGAGGTTGAGGTGGAGGTGGAGGTAGAGGTTGAGGTTGAGGTAGAGGTGAAGGTGGAGGTGGAGGTGGGGGTGAAGGTTGAGGTTGAGGTTGAGGTTGAGGTGGAGGTAAAGGTGGAGGTGGAGGTGGAGGTGGGGGTGAGGGTGTGTGTGTGGGGGGCGGGTACATTGCTAAGCCAGCCCGCCTCTCGCCCCCCCCTCCCACATCTGCCCCCCCCCCCCCCCATAGACACAAGGTAATTGATTATGATGGAATGAGTCTGCTCAACCAGACAGACACGCTAATCCGGCCCTCCCACAGCATGATGGTCGACTAGGTAGGTAAGAGAGCTCGCTGCCCTTGCCCTTGGTAGGTGATGGGTTCAATCCCTAGCAGAGTCAAACAGGTCAGTATTTGTGCTTCTTTTAAACATTTTGTTGTTACATTCCTTGATTAATACTGTCCTGCTATGACCATTGATGTTGCCAGGACGTAAAACGCCAACAACCAAGCAACAGTTGATTAAGTAGGAGAAATTTCAACTGCAGTCGATTGGTCTTCCTCATTCCACTGCTCCTTGCCCTATCCTAGTAATGCCGAGCCCCAGGCTATGTAACGACATGTATCAATTTTTAAGTCATTGGTTTGACTCAGCCAGGGTTCGAATTCCATGACCTACCAAAATGGGAGGCAGATGCTCAACTCCTTCAGTCACCCCACTCCCGTCTGGTCAGTTGGTATAAAAGATGGCTGTTCTCCCCGGCTATTTGGGCCGAGATGGTGGTGGTCACTGAATCAGACTACAAACATTAAAGCTGCAGAGTCCAATGAAAGCATCATCAGCATTCATCAAATCATCACCGAAGTATTGGATTTTAGTCGGCGTCAAATTATTCTAACACTCGTATTAACATAACTATAGCATATCCGTTATCATGGGCCGATTATCGCAAGACCGATACTACTTACCCTTGTCCTGCCTACACTCCCAGAACTGCGATCGGACGCGGTGGCCGAATCGGTAGAGCGCAAGCTTCCCGTGCGGAAGGTCGGAAGTTCAATTCCCGCTCAAGTCAAACAAGTGACTTACAAAATCGGTTCTTGTCACTTCTTGCCCAGGCATTTGGCATTAATAGGATATGGCAAGGACTGGTTAGCTCAGTGTCATGATAATGTGGCTGAGTGGGATATCAGGTCATGGTGCTGGCGGTCTCGTCTCCCAGTGGGGCAGCACTATCAAGTTGCCATGAGTGTGGACTGTCACAACTAGATACCCGACCTTAGATGTTGCCAGTACGTATAGCTCCAACAACCAACTAACCCAGGACCGGATGTGGATAGTGAAGTCAGGCCAAAGACATGGGAGTCTGCTCATGTCTGACATGAGACGACATGAAGGTGAATCAGGAGAGGACGTTTGGGGTTGAACATGTGGAATTTGAGAGACATCTGGGGGGGGGGGGGGTGCTCTGCCAGATAAGGCTATAAGAAATGAGGGCATCAGATGAAAGGAGACGCATACTGAACCAGAGCGGTGGCGGGTGCTGGGTGGGGCAGGGGGTGGGGGGGGGGGGAGGGGAGAGAAGGGGAGCAAAAGTGAAAGCGAGGAAGAGTGATGTAGCAAGAGTGAAAGAGACTAAGAGTGAGGGAGTAAGCGTGAGGGAGAAAGAGAGAGGGAGCAATAGTGAAACAGAACAAGAGTAAGGGAGCAAGAGTAATGGAGCAAGAGTGACAGAGAGCAAGAGTGAGTGAGCAAGAGTAAAATAGAGCAAGAATGAGGGAGCAATAGAGAGAGAACAAGGGAGGGAGCAACTCATATATGGTGTATAAGAGCGGGAGCAGCTCATATATGGTGTATAATTTACACATTTTACTCATGTATGGTGTATAATTTGCTCATTATTCTCATGTATGGTGTATAATTCATGATGTATCAAGAGTCAAAGGGAGCAAGAGTGGGGGAGTAAGAGAGAGAGAGAACAAGAGAGGGAGCAAGCAAGTGGGTGCAGGAGAGGGAGCAGGCACGTGGGTGCAGGAGAGAGGGAGCAAGAATCAAAAAGAGCAAGAGTGAGGAAGCAAGAGAGAGGGAGCAGGAGAGGCGGGAATGAGAGAGGAGGAATGAGAGAAATAGAAGAGGAGAGGGAGAAGAGGAGAGGGAGCAGAGGAGAGGGAGTAGAAGAGAGGGAGCAGAAGAGAGGGATCAGGAGACAGGGAGCATAATCCAAAAAGAGCAAGAGTGACGCATATTCATGACACCATTCTAGTGCTGTTGCACATGAAGACCGGGCCGTCGGCACCATGGCCCGATAGCCGAGTCAGTCAGCTTATCCTGACTGATACTGATCAAACCAATCAAATCCAAACCTCCAAGGCCAGACGGGATGCCCGAATGAATTGAGTATAAATCTCCTGTTTTAGTAGGTCATGAGTTTTGAAATTCCAGGTTCAAACGCTGGGCGAGTCAAATCATTGACTTTAAAATGTATACTTGTCGCTACCTAATCTGGCGCTCGGCATTACTAATACTAGGATAGGACAATAACTAGGGGAATGAGGAAGACCAATTGGCAGCAATTGAAATTTCCCTCACTAAATCAACTAATGAACAAGAGTCAAGAATCCAATATTTTTTCAATGGGATAGGGTCGCTGGGGTGAAGTGTCAGTATCTCCCGCTAGGGAATGAGACATGTCATGATACTGGAGGCCCCCTGGAGGGTTAGCGCTGACCGTGATATTACCGGACAGCTGTGGCAACACCGCACACCGCACACCGCACACCGCGCACCGCACACCTCACACGCACACGCAGACGCACACGCACACACACGCGCGCACGCACACACACGCGCACGCACAGACACACGAGCACCCACACCCACACCCACACCCCCACACCACACCCCCACACCACACCCACATACCTACACCCCCAGACACCCACACCAACACCGCACACCCACACCCACACCCACACCCACACCGCACACCCATAAGGAGTGCGGGACAAACCCTATTTGGCCACCTGTAAGTCAGTGCAGCCCACCATAATCCCAACTTTAAATCCTCTTCTTTACAGTTGTTCTTTCCTTAGCGTAATTATATGAATTTGTAATATATTTTCACAGTCAGTGTGATGGTGACTGAGCTGACAATGTAGTGCGTGTACATACAGGTGGCGCCACAAGCCGGCCTGAGGTTGTCAAAGCATTAGTAGTTGATGGCCGATAATATAATACAGTATCACCCAGTTAAACCAAGCTCGGTTAAACTAAACAATCAGTTAATCTAAACTTTTTCGGAGGCCCAGCAAAATACTACCATTTATCATATAAAAAAGTTGGGGAAACCAAAGTTGGTTAATCCAAACTGTCGGTTAATCCAAACAAAATGTTTGGACCCCAGGCCACTTCCAGTATGGTTAAACCAAACTGTCATGTGGTTATAAGGTCATCTGAGACCCCACCAACCTTTTTATATGATAAATGGTAGTATTTTGCCAGGCCGCCAACAAAGGTTTGGATTAACCGATCGTTTGAGTTACCCAAGCTTGGTTTAACCCAGCTTGGTTTAACGGGGTTATACTGTATATACATAAAAAACAATAATCAAAGTTATTATTACTACTATTGGTCGGTGAACCGATAGTACGACATGCCCATGTCACAGGTCACCATGTAAAATGATGATTAGCTACTAGAGCGACTGGTGCAAATATAAGGACACACCACCCTGCACATCACCCACACATCTCCATACATATAAATACATACGACCCTTACAGATGTCACGTGACCACGACAGCAGTGATGCATATGAAGAGTTCAGGCGGAAATCCCATTAAACGCCAGTTAAAAAATTCAATCAAAATAAAAGATTTGTATGTGAAGGTACTGTAATTTTAATTCTGACTAATTCCACTATTGTTGTGATGGAATGGATATGAAGCAACAAACACAAATATAGAAATATAAAAAATGAGCCTTTTGAAGGTTTGACTCCAATGTTTATCTCAATATTTGGATTGGGGTTTACAGGGTTTTGCGCCTGAACCATTCAAGTTCACAAGTTTCAGCGTCCGAAATGGCCGTTTACAGTGTTTTGGTTTCGAGACTATTTGCCTGCACAGTTAGCTAAGCCTCATTCACACTAGACTTGCGACCATTTTGCGATCTCTTACGACAAAACAAATACCACAGTAATCGGCGAGATCATTGTGACCAAAGCAATATAATGCATGGGGGAAACCGGGTTGGTTGGTGATTGTCGGGAAGACAGGTTGGTGATCGGTTGACAATCGGTATATGATCGAAAGGTTGCTGATCGGTTGGTGATTGGCAGGTGATTGGTCGGTGATTGGTTGGCGATTTTTTGTATGATTGATTGGCACTTGGTTGGTGATCGATTGGCAAGGTGATCGATTGGCAAGTGGTTGAGGATTGGCCAGGGACTGGTCATGGACCGATTTGCGACTGGTCGGAGAATGGTTTGTGACCGATTTGCGACCAATCGTCGTCTGATTGCAAAACAGTTGGAAATCAGTCTCCCACTACCCGCCGACCGATCAGCAAACTCTTGCCAAGCTCGTGACAACCACTCGCCAACCGATCACCAAGTGATCACCGAGTGATCGCTGATTGATCGTCAAGCTATGTAAATGATCGGTGACATTATAGGACCAAAATGGTCATCATGAGGTCGGTGACCAGTAAGGACCAAATATATACCTTTTTGCGACCACTTCATGACCACACTGCGACCATCCCTTTTTTGAGGGTCGCAAAGTGGTCGCAAGCCTTGTGTGACTGGGGTATTATAATTTATATTATAGATGAAGTAGTCTCGAGTGACTCCAGCGGGGACTGTTGGTGTTGGCCATCAGTTAATGTCCCTTCACAGCGATAAGGCCCCATTAGGGGACACACACCAGGGGGCAGGTTCACTGATGGATGGCGTCTGATATTTGGAATGAGGCTGAAGCAAATAGGTCACACTTTTAAAGCTGCACAGTCCGATGAAAGCATCGCATTTTCAAAACATGTCGCTTTAATGCCAAGCAGATGGCTAAGTTGGTTGGTTATTGGAGTGTTACGCCCTGGCAACAGTTACGGTCATATCAAGATGGGTACTGACTTGTGACAGGGCACACTCATGGTGACTTTATAGTGCTGCCACACTGCGATACCATGCCGTTGGAAACATGACCTGATCACCCACTCAGTCACATTATTCTATCATGGAGCCAACCAGTCCTTGCCCTATCCTTTTAATGTTGAGCACCAGGGTAAGAGGCGACAAGTAGACATTTTAAAGTCATTGGGTTGATTCGACCACGGGTCGTACCCGTGGGTGAAAGGCTAGGTAGCGACAAGTATAGATTTTGTAAGTCATCAATTTGATTCGGATGGGATTCGACGCCATGAACCAGGAAGCAAGCCAGCGCATTTACAAATTCACCCACTGAGTCTGGTTCTAGTTCTCACTGACTGACTTTGGCATTGACAGTCCCTCAGAGGGCGACCGCATGCTGCAAAGTCTGCAACATAGATTTGCGCTCCTGGTGGAGCCCTATTTAGGTTGTGGGTTTCTACTTCTGCGGTGAACAGGTTCTCAGGGAGGAGTGGATCGGTGGAATGCGAGGTTCTTACAGGACAGGGTGCTGTCCATGGTGGTGAGCGGAACTGCCGACACCAGGCGTGGAGACAGGTGTGCTGGCCGGCCTTAAGGCAGGCGACTACCAAGGAGACCAACGGCAACAAGCCAAGCAAACCTGTTTTTTTGGGATGTGTCTACGGTCAAACATCTTTTTATAGTTGTCACTATTTCGCTATTTATTGTATACACCTGTCACCCTGCTGTATGGTTGGGGTGAGGGGTGGACGGGGGTTTGGAGTGGAATCTCTTACTGCCGCTAATGACCACGACATTCCCCGTGTCGCTAAGGCGACTGTACAGCGAACAGAAACTATGTCTCACCCTATCTGGACCTGACTTAAAGTTAAAGCTGCATAGTCCGATGAAAACCTACACTTTTCAAAACCAAAACAATTACCTAGATTTGATTCTACATATCCACCGTAGATATTGGTGCACTTATAAAGCATATGCTGCCGCACAAAAGGAGATATTGAATAGAACCTGCTACTGCAGGAGCCTATGGTGTCAGAATTTTGGAATGTTTTCCAAAACTACTTTTGCATGTTAACACTTCAAATATCTCAAACATTAGCCATTTAAAATAAGTCACTTCAAGCTGAAGTAAGGTAGATTACAACCATCAGCTTAATATATTTATCTTAGAAAAATGACAGAAACTCAAAACCATCGGACTATGCAACTTAAATGAACAGTTTCTAAAGTAAAGTAAAGCTTGTTTTATTTAACGACGCCTCTAGACCACATTGATTTTTGTATCATCGGCTATTAGATGTCAAATAGATGGTCATTCTGACATATTTCTTAGGAGGAAACCCATTCTGCCACATAGGCTCCCTTTTCCGATAAACAGCACATTTCTTTTGTATATGCACTTTCCCACAGAGAGGACAGCACATACCACAGCCTTCGATGAACCAGTTGTGGACCATTTGTTGGAATGGAAAATAGCCCAAACTGCAAATGGGTCCACTGAGCAGGGTCGACAGGATGACCGACACCTTTGCAGGTGGACACTCTACCGCGTGAGCTGTGTACCGCTCCCTGGACAGTTTTTCGTAGAAGCAGCGGTTTGTACCTGCCACCATACCCAGGCAGCAGGACAGGGACTTTGTGCATTACATTGGTGGGACTTGTACCTAGGGTAACCCGCTATTGCCTTCTCATATGCTCACTGTGTCTTTTCTCTATGAATAAGACATCATGTGGGGCTTAGATGACGGTATACAGGTGTGGGTGGTGGGTGTTGGGTGTTGGGTGGGGGGTGGGGGGTGGGGGGAAGGGTCATGGTGTGTGGAAAGCGGCGGGCTAGGGCTGGGAGTGGGGGTGGTGGTGGGGTTGGGGGTGGAATCTGGTGTGTGGTGTGAGTTGTGTGGTGTGTGGTGTGTGGTGCGTGGTGCGTGGTGTGTGGTGCGTGGTGTGTGGTGCGTGGTGCGTGGTGCGTGGTGCGTGGTGCGTGGTGTGTGGGGTGTGGTGTTTGATTGTAATTTTACGCCCTGGCAACATCAAAGGTGATATCAGGACAGGTACTACTGACTTGTGACAGTGCACACTCATACATGAGTGTATACTTCTACATGAGCAATATAACTATGTTATGAGAGGCGCCACCAGTCACATGGGTGGAGCCCAGGAGGCATATAACAGAATAATAACAGATAATGTAATAAATAATTCCCTTCCATGCCTTTATACTCACATAATGCGTTGTGCATCACATATAGTATATATATATATATATATATATATATATATATATATATATATATATATATATATACATTATAACCCTGTTAAACCAAGCTCGGTTAAACCAAACGATCGGCAAAATACTATAATTTATCATATAAAAAAGTTGGTGAAACCAAAGTCGGGTTAGTCCAAATTATCGGTTAATCCAAACAATATTGTCAGACTCCCGGGCACTCCGGTATGGTTAAACCAAACTGTCATGTGGTTATAAGGTCATCTGAGACCCCACTGACTTTGTTATATGATAAATGGCACTATTTTGCGGGGCCGCCGAAAAAAGTTTGGATTAACCAATCATTTGGTTTAACTGAGCTTGGTCTAACAGGGTTACACTGTACATACATAAAAAACAATAATCAAAGTGTCCACACACATTGTATATTACATGTGCAATACACACTTACTCAAAGTCAAAGCCAAAGCTCGGTTAAACCAATGATCGGTTAATCCAAACACATTTCTAGGGTCCCTTCAAGTTTGGTTTAACGGGGTTATACTACATATATGAAAAGTGCATGAAGAGAAAAGAAACTAAGCAAATTTGAAGGGATTTATATTGGGGGCCAGATGGCAGGTTGTCAGGGCAGAGAACAATTTTCAAAATCACACCTCATTGACGGCTGAGCCCCTCGGGCTCGGGCCAGCTCGCACAAACAATCACTTAGTGTCACACCGGGGGAAAGCAACGCGCGGTGTGAGCTGAGATCAGCATGCCGTGATGACAGACAGTGTCACATAGTCTGCTGTCACACTCTGGAGTGTCAGACTATAGTAAAACCTCTCTAAATCTCCCGACTATGAGACCCACATTAAATGGTTCATTTTGAGTGGTGGTCGGTTTGGGGAGATTTTGTTATCGTTACAATGGTATTGTATGGGCTATCGCTTGGGAATCAAATAAAGCGATCCATATAGGGGAGTGGTGGATCTGTGGAGGTGGTCGGTTGGAGATGTTTTACTATATATATATATATATATATATATATATATATATATATATATAGATATATGCTGGATTATCGGTGTCAAAGATGAGAGATCATATTAACTTGAAGTAGGAGTCCTTCTACACAGCAAAATAGTATCTAAATTAGAACCTAGAAGTGTGTGATCAAGTGTGTGTAAATGGTTTTGCTTTGACAATCTGATCCCTTCATCGCCCAGCCTCAATACAGCTCGAGAAATACTCCACCATCATATCATGATTTCGCAATGCCAGCTACGTCTCTCTGAGCACAGTCAGATTTAAGAGTTCAGAGTTCAGAGGTCAGAGTTCAGGGGTCAGAGTTCAGCGTTCAGAGTATAGAGTTCAGAGTATAGAGTTCAGAGTTTAGAGTTCAGAGTTTAGAGTTCAGAGTTCAGAGTTCAACAAGGCTAATAATATTAGTACACCATATGTGCGGGATTCCCCCAAATGTCCAAAGTGGTTATTTTCCACCATAATGTCATATTATATACACATGGCCGAATGAGTTGAGTGTCTGCCTCCTATTTTGGTCGAGTCAAACCAACGTCTTAAAGATTGATACTTGTCACTTCCTAGGCAGGTGCTCGGCATTGTTAGGATAGAGCAAGGATTGGTTGGTTCCATGTCAGGATAATGTGACTGAGTGGGACACAAGGTCATGGTGCCGGGGGCCTTGTCTCCAGTAGGGCAGCACTACAAAGTCATCACGAGTGCACACTGTCACAAGCGGGTACCCATCCTGATATGACATTACTCATTGCCCGGACATAAAATTCCAACAACCAACCAACAACTAATACTGCAATATATGTAGGACTAGGAGCGCTTCCAGGTGTGTAAGACTTTATCTGTATTTATAAGACAGAGTCTGAGCTAGTAATGGTATGGTAACACATTGCTTCCTCCTGTGCCCACATAGGGGCCACGGCTTGGAATTCAAAACGTCTTGCTTTCTCAAGGTGCATAGAAAAACCAAGACAGTTTACATATAGAAACAAATAGGGGTGAGCTGTCACAGTCTGCAACTACTTTAATATTGAGGATGGCACCTAACAAAATATATTATTAAAATGGGTATAAGTAGCTCTTCAAAGTTTCTATGAAGAAAATGCTCCTGTGTATAGTATGTTCATAATATTCAATTAAAACTACATTAAAATAAAGAGATAATCTTATTTTGCCTATAACATTGTGCTGTTTGTATTCTGGAATTAGTCATTTTGACTGGTGAACCACCATGGTCTATTTAAAAAGTATTTTTCTTAGAATCAAAGTCGAGCCAGGTAAAAAGTGTTACAAGTAAAAATGACTAATTCCAGAATACAAGCTTGAAGCAGAACAATGTTATAGGCAAAATAAGATTGTCTCTTTATTTTAATGTAGTTTTAATTGAATATAATGAACATACTATTCACAGGAGCATTATCTTCATAGAAACTGTGAAGAGCTAATTGCACCCATTCTAATGATATATTTTGGTAGGTTCCATCCTGAATATTAAAGTAGTTTCAGACTGTGACACCTCACCCCTATTTGTTTCTAGATGTAAACTGTCTTGGTTTTTCAATATGCCTTGAGAAACCAAGACGTTTTGAATTCCTAGTCGTGGCCCCTACCTGGTGCCGACAGGCAGGCGGTAATACCGCCCAAGGCCACATTGGGCCAGTACTGCACCGCTTACACGTACATATGTAGCAGATTAGAGGTAATTACTGTTTGCATACCTAAACGGCCACAGCTGCTATATGGCGATTTATTCACCAAGACTGAGGCTAAAGCTTGTTTTATTTAACGATGCCTCTAGAGCACATTGATTTTGATATAATCGGCTATTGGACGTCAAACATATGGTCATTCTGGCATGTTTCTTTGGAGAAAACCCGCTGCTGTCATATAGGCTACACTTTCCGATAATCAGCAAGGGGTCTTTTATTTGTACTTTCCCACAGACAGGAGAGCACATACCACAGCCTTTGATGAACCACTCATGGACCACTGGTTCCCAAAGCTGAACCTTGCTGGAAGAAAATATTATTAAAGTTGCATAGTCCAATGCATTTTAGTTTGTGTCATTTTCTTAGAGACATATATTAAGTTGATCACTATAGTCCGACGGGTTAGCTCAGTGTCAGGATAATGTGACTGAGTGGGATATCGGGTCATGGTACTTGTGGCATAATTTCCCAGTTGGACAGCAGTATAAAGTTGCCATGAGTGCGCATTGTCACATTTCAATTTTGGAGTGGCGTTTCCAGGATGTTATGCTTGAACTGCTCAAATGTATATTTCAGAGGGATAGAAGCCCTAGAGATATATACGAGTTATAGTTTGTTTCTTGTTGTTGTTTTACATCCTAGCAACATCTAAGGTAATATCAGGACGGGTACCGACTTGTGACAGTGATCACTCATAGTGACTTTATAGTGCTGTCCCACTGGGATACCAGGCCCCCAGCACCATCACCTGATATCCCACTCAGTCACATTATCCTGACACTGAGCCAACCAGTCCTTGCCCTATCCTAATAATGCTGAGCGCCTGGCTAGGAAGCAAAAAGTATCAATTTTTAGGTCATTGGTTTGACTCGACCAGGCTTCGAAACCACGATCCCATAGTCTACCAACATGGGAGACGGACGCTCTAACTCATTCGGCCATCCCGTCTGGTTCTACGCATTATAGTAGGGTGGGTGGGCGGAAAAGATAAGTCTGTACCCGTAGGAGTGTGAGCATTGCAGGTTCGCTGATAAGCAAAGAGAAAGTGGCGGGTCAGGAATAGTGGGGGAGATGTCAAAGCCGACTGGCCAATCGGCTGGATGCACAGTGAGCTTTTCTGTCAAACTGCAGTGGGCATGAAGGTGGGGGGGGGGGGGGAGGCGCGTGAGAAGTGTGCCATTCCTCCCAAATCACACACAATGCTAGCATTGCTGCCATTTTAGCATGTTTACATTTAAAATATCTTCAAGGTTAGGCATTTATAATAAAAATGTGCTTCAAACTAATGTGATATATAATAGCGATTAACCTATAGTATTTATCTCAAATAATAACAGCAACTCAAGAGCTTTGGACCGTGTAATAATATGTATAGTGGTTCAATAAGCAGGTGACCCACCCCCCACCCTACCCCCCACCCTACCCCCCACCCACCCCCACCCTACCCCCACCCACCCCCCACCCTACCCCTCCAACCCCACCCTCCCCCACCCAACCACTCATCTCTAAAGTTACATAGTCCGATAAAAGCATCACATTTTCCAAAACAGAACACTTATTTATCTAGATTTGAACCTACATTTCAAACTTAGATACCGTCAGTTGTTGCTGAATAGAAGCCGATTTTACAGAGCATCGTACTCCTGAATCCTATGGGGCCATAATTTTGACATGCTTTCCAAAATTAATTTGCCATCTCTTCACTGCAAATATCTCTAAAGTTAACCATTTGAAATAAAAGATACTTCGAACTGAAAATAAATAAATTGGACCATAGTGATTATTTTGTTGTTGGAGTTTCACGTCCTGCCAACATGTAAGGTCATATCAGGACGGGTACCGACTTGCGACAGTGTGCACTCATGGTGACTTTATAATGCTGCCCCACTGGGAAACCAGGCCGGCAGCACAATGACCTGATATCCCACTCAGTCACATTATGCTGACACTGAGCAAACCAGTCCCTGTCCTATCCTATTAATTCCAAGTGTCAGGCTAGGAAGCGACAAGTTTCAATTTTGCAAATCATTGGTTTGACTCGACCACGAATTGAACTCCCAACCTCCCGCACGGGAGGCCTGGGCTCTACTGATTCGGCCGCTGCGTCCGGTAGGGGACTATAGGTAGGAGCAGAGCTATATATATGCGCTCCGACAATCCAGCAGAATAAAGTAGACATAGCAAAACTGGCTGCAGTCAACCTGACTTGGAAAATACAACCATTTTTACCTAGAAGCAACCGACAGGCTGAGGTGGCAGGGCTCAATAAGAGCTAATAAAGAAAAAAAAGAAAAAAAGCAAAAAAAGAAAAAAAAAGCCAACAGCAACAGAAATACAAAAAATCCACATCGCCATTCCACGCCCAGATGCCTCACACAAATACACACATCATTAATTCCACAGCCGTGTGACGCGCGAAAACCTCGAGCCGACATCCTGCACCGTGGCGGCACAAAGGGATTGTGTGCTGTTGCTGTTGTTGTTTTACGCCCTAGCAACATCTACGGTCATATCAGGACGCCAGTGGGACTGCGTAGCCCGCCACTCGGGAATCAAGAGGCAGCAGCAGCAACAGCAGGACCGGCACCACATCCGGTTCATGGATATCACGTGATTAACGCCACCTTTATTGTCATCCCAGGACCGGCACCGACTTACGACGATGCGCGATTTGCGGCGGCTTTATAGTGCCGCCCCGCTGGAACACCTGGTACAGTGGTAGCCGCCGGTGTCAGTGCTTGTTCGTTTGTTTTTGTTTGTTTGTTGGGGATTTACGTTCTAGCAACATCCAACGTCATGCCAGTTCAGGTACTGACATGTGACAGTGTATACTTATGGTAGCTTTATAGCGGTGCATCAATGGGGGCATGATTCCGCCAGTGCCATAAAACAACATTACACTCAGTCACATTATACTGACACTGAGCCCACCTGTCCTTGCCTCATCCCAATACTGGTCGAGAACTGGGTGAGGACAAGTGCCCACTGGATGATTGGTTGGAGTTTTAAGTCCTGGCAACATCTACAGTCATGTCAGGATGGGCACCGACTTGCGACAGTGCACACACATGACAACTTTATAGTGCTGCCCCACTGGGAGATCAGGCCACGAGAACCATGACCTAATATCCCACCCAGTCACATTATCCTGACACTGAGCAAACCAGTCCTTGCCCTATATTAATAATACAGAGTGCCTGGCTAGGAAGTGAAAAGTATCAATTTTTAAGTCATTGGTTGACTCGACCAGGGTTTGAACCCTTAGGTTAGAATCCCACAATCAACCAAGATGGGAGACGGATGCTCAACACATTCGGCCATCGCGGCTGGTCCAAGCCACTGGTTCAACAGGGTTAGGCCAATCTGTTCCATCTAATTGACCCCGTTGCTTTAATAAATTCAGGAAAACAATAGTTATTAAATACGTATATTCTGAGCTACTCTCGACCAGTCTCCTAAGACAGACTGACGCTGATACCCAACATGTTTACAGACCGGAAGTTGTGGTTTTGTTGCACCTTCCAGCATTATCCTTCAACCACTGACACTAACAGAACACCCTCACACATCACAACAAATGAATAAATCACAATATTGCCTATGTTTCTATTTCAAGTATCATTATGCATCTATATGTGTAACACTTGTTTAATGCTCCCTTATTACCAATACGTATGCACCATATTTGTTATTTCACACAGCAAACTGAATTATTTATAAACAACAAATTTAAAACATAAAAAGTAATCTTCCTTGGCTTGTTTGTTTGTTTGTTGTTGTTTTACGTCCTAGCAACATCTAAGGTCATATCAGGACGGGTACCGACTTGTGACAGTGCGCACTCAATGCGACTTTATAGTGCTGTCCCACTGGGAAACCAGGCCACCGGCACCATGACCTGGTATCCCACTCAGTCACATTATCCTGACACTGAGCACACCAGTCCTTGCCCTGTCCTAATAATGCTGGGCGCCTGGCTAGGAAGCAACAAGTATCAATTTTTAAGTCATTGGTTTGACTCGACCGGGGTTCGAACCCACGACCCCATGATCTACCTTGCCTTGAAGACCAATGACTCAGCGCTGACGGAAGGAGTTGTTTACTGAATAAACATGTTACTAAAACAAATCAAGAGAAGAAAGGAATTATGCAGTTCCATCAGCTTAAACAGTCAGCTTCTGAGTCTGCATTTTGTGTCCGATTGAGGTTCCGCAATCTTTAAACCGACAAGGAAAAAAGCCACCAATAACTTGTATTTATGCTATGTACTTTGAGTTAAGAATGTATTAATGTCAACGCAAATATTTTATGCATATCCTGGCAGATGTTTACCTTGTGTGTTTATGTTGGTGTTATTGCTACATTCATTGATTAAGCATTACATTTGGTTGCATGCTCCGATGAAAACATAACATTTTCAAAACCCTAAACATTAACCTAGATTGAATTCTACATATACAACCTAGATACTGAAGCATTTATTAAGCATTTCTTGGCGTATAGACTGGCACATTAAGTCACTTTACTAGAAAATGCCACTGCGAAGACCTACAGTGCCAGCATTTCGATGTGCTTGCCCAAAATAATGTCTCCAAAGTTAATCATTTAAAATTTGCGCTTCTTCAACCTGAAGCAAATTAGATTACAATGATCGATTTAATGTGTTTATCTCCTTCAAAACCATCGAACTATGCAACATTAAGCTATGGCACATAAAGGTTCTTCCTCATTCTACTGCTTCTTCCGCTTGGAATTTGAGCATTTGATGGGGCTTGTCGTGGGTTCAATCCCCTGCCGAGACATACCAGATCAATAACTTCCAAATTGGTACTCGTTGATGGCTAGCCTGCTGCTAACCATTACTTGGATATTGGATAGACCAAGGAGCAGTGGAATGAGGAAGACGGGATGGCCGAATGAGTTAGAGCGTCCGTCTCCCATGCTGGTAGATTGTGGGGTCATGGGGTCGAATCGTGGTCGAGTCAAACCGATGACATAAAAATTGATACTTGTCACTTCCTAGCCTGGCGCTTGGCATTCTTAGGATAGGACAAGAAGCAGTGGAATGAGGAAGAGTAATCGTCCATGATTGAAATTTCCCCTGCTTAATCAACTAATGTAAAACAAATAAACAAAAAATTGTCCACCGCTAAAATTTATCCTGCTTAATGAGGAAAGTAAGTCGATACTCCTTCCACAGACCCAAATGCCTCAATCCCAATATTAAGGGAATAACGCATTGTCAGCTTTCAACCTTGAGGCATTATGATCGATGGAATCTGCATTGTACAATGGGATTGACTTTATTCTTTTAAATAAAATATATTAAGTATTATAGTTACAATTTACTATACATCAGTTAGAAATAACTTCATCTCAATGGGTAAACTTTGCTGAGATTTGCAGTGTTCTAAAGCTGGCCGATATCTCACTATTCTCGATGTCGGACATCCGGGTACTTTTTGCATTCACTCCACGCGAAGGGTAAAACAAATGCCGCTGTCATAGAGACAACATTAAAACCACCCTAACTATCACAGTAATTTGTGATTTTTGGTGCTTTAAAAGCACATTTCTCTTACTTCTTTTAAATAGTTCAGATCTTTGTCTGCAATTTCACAATCACCTTTTTTTTTGTATCAGCCAATTGGAAGTTCTTGAATTTATTTTGCGAAAATAGTTTTTGAGGCCATGATCTGGTAAGGCTAACACTGGCACTGACACTCAGAATATCCCAACTTTCACTATTATCTCTGTTTTTAATACTTTGAGAGTAAATTGCTCTTAGATTACATTAAATACTTCAGATCTTCCTCTTCAATCGTGCATTAAGATATTTTTAATCGATCCAATGAAAGCTTTTAAATTTATTTTACAAAAATAAATGCTCCCCATAGACATAGCATTGCTGCAGCACACATCACGGCGGTATTTTACCCTTCGCGGGCTAGTTTCCGGGGTTGTGACGTCATGCCAACATCGAGAATCTGCGCAACATTCTGAATCCCACATCTAAGCATGGTATTCTATAACTCACAAAGATCTCATTATTGGCATGACATTCTGAACCCCGCTGCTAGGCGCAGAATTCCGAAACAGGCCGATATCTCACTAGGGGGATGACATTCAGAATCTCACCGCTAGATGCAGTATTCTAAAACTGGCCGATATCTCATTATGGGTGTGACATTCTGAACTTCACCTCTAGGCACAGAATTCCAAAACTCTCCGATATCCCACCATGGGCGCGACATTCTGAATCTCACCACTAGGCACAGAATTCTAAAACTGGCCGATATCCCACTATGGGTATGACATTCGGAATCTCACTGCTAGGCGCGAACATTCCAAAATGGCCGATATCACACTATGGGCGCGACATTCTGAACCTCACCACTAGGCACGGAATTCCAAAACTTGCCGATATCCCACTATTGGCACGACATTCTAAACCTTACGACTAAGCGCGGAATTCTAAAACCTAAAACTCGCAGAGATCCAGTGGCGGGCGCGACATTTGAGATCTCAGCGAGACCAGACTCTAGCAGTGCGCGTGACTCACGTGGGGTGGGTGGGCCGTCCTCGTCCTCGTTGCCGGGCCGCGTCCTGTCCTCGCTCTCCCCGCTCGTGCTCTTTGCGCGACGTCGCGCGCCGCGTCGCGACATGCGCCGTTTGTGCGTCCATGACGCGGCGCGGCGCAGCGTCTCCATCATCGTGGCCGACGTCGGCGTGACGTCACCCGCTAGTTCAGCACACCCCAGCCAGGCGGCTGCTGCGGCAGTGCCAGTGCCAATGGGGCGACCATGAACTGTGTGTTGTGTTCACGGGGCGGGATGCTGATTCCTGACGGACTACTCACACACAATGTGATGCTGACGTGGGCGTGACGACTAATGACGTAAGTTGACGTAATCCCTTTAGCAGCGCCACCTAACCACGTCAACCTCAACAATGAGCGTATGTGATTGCCGCTGCGACAAGTAGCTCCTTCACCCACAACTCCTCAGATCTAAGAGCAGCCTAGTGAACCAACCAATAAGCCAGCCTGCCTGCATGCCAGCCTGCCTGCATGGTAGCTTGCCTAATATATGCATTGAAGCCGAATCCCCCTTCTAAACCTTGCTGAGATCGGACAATGGGCACAACATTCTGAATCTCACTTCTAGGTGCGGTATTCTAAAACCTGACAAGATCCCATGGTGGGCGGACATTCTGAATCTCACTTCTAGGTTCGGTATTCGAAAACCTGACGAGATCCCATGGTGCACGCACCATTCTCAATATTGTTGCTAGGCGCGGTATTCTAATAGTAATACTGCACTGGACATCAGTGAGATTTTGGTGCGGATGAGCAATCTGTCCCACATCTAGGCCAAATCCACCTGTCTTCCTTAATATATGATCAGCAAACATGAGAATGACAGAAGAGTTCCAGCGTAGAAGTTTCCAATCGGGAGCCAAGGCTGACAACACACACGGCCCAACAGTGTTTAAACTCACTGCAGCCAATGCGGAGATTGACAGCATGGAGCTGGAACCACTGGAAGCTGGATAATCCCGGCTTATACAAGTCCCGTAATCCGCCATTGCCCACAGAGGGGAATACAAATGCACAATTCATATGGCGCTAGCAACACATGAGATCATATAGGCGTGACACTCCAAAACAGCGTGGCCTCGTTATGTATGCAGGATAGGCCAGGTAATGACATCAATTGTTGGGGTTTGACGTCCTGGCAACATCTAAGGCCATATCAGGACGGGGATGGCATATGAATAGCCAATGCCGATGTGCATGAAGTGATGACATATGTGCAGTGTGACCTACTTAATTATATCATGACGTCAACTTGTTGTTATTTAAACTAAGAAAGAACAAAAGAAGAAGAAGCTTCTGCTTATGCTCATAGCTGATGAGAGATAACTCAGCTGATCAGCCGTTAACAGATAACTCAGTTGATCACCAGTTGGCTAACCAGTGAGTCAATCAGTACCTGGATTGATTAACTACCAATACATGGCCTGGGCCGGCCATGCATGGTGCATCAATCAACGCGGCTCCCACATAGAGGCTGGATTATTTATCCATTCATTAGAGCTGTCACTGCGAGGGCACGGGCAGGGGGAAAGGGGCGGGGGAGTGGGGGGGGGGGGGGGGGGAGGGTGATCCCACCCGTTGAGGAAGCATCCTCACACTCCTCCTGGGCTTATCATTGGAATGCTCCCAGAATCAATGCACTCCAGGCGTGGGGAGCTGGGGTGCGGGCTGGGGAGCTAGGGTGCGGTGTGGTGTGTGTGTGTGGAGGGGGAAGGTGGGAGAACGGAGGGGGAGGTGTGTGTGTGGGGGTGGGGGAGGAATTGGCGCCGGACGTCTGTAATCTCCATTGACGCCGCTGGGTGGACGGTAGAGGGTGGGGTGGGGGGTGGGGGATGGGAGATGGGGGATGGGAGATGGGAGATGAGGATGGGGGAGTGGGAAGGACCATCTCCTCCCCCTCTCACGCACCCTGGAGTAATAAATAAGCCACAGCTAATCTGTGTGGGTGTGATAGGGTGCGTGAGGTGGGCTGGGGTGGGGTGGGTGATGTAGGGTGATGTGGGGTGATGTGAGTGGGGGTGGATGGAGTGGGATTATGTGCGGGTGGTGAGGTGAGTGGGGTGAGTGACGTGTGTGGGGTGGGTGGGTTAGGGATGTGATGAATGGGGATGGGTGGGGTGGGGCAAGGTGGGGTGGGATGGGGTGGCTGAGGTGGAGGTGGCTGAGGGATGATGCGTGTTTGTAGGTTCGGTGGTTCAGCTCGACTGTAATCCTTAACTACCTTCGGTAATCCCGTCAGATCCTTATTAGAAACACTGGCTGCGCCATGCACGCCACCTGGTGGTACTCGCCGACACACCTGTTTTGGTGGTATGTATACAGGCACGGGTCTAGCGCGTGCATGCCTCCTCCTCCAGCACCTTGTAACCCGGGGAAGTGTGCACTCAGGGTAGTGTGTCTCCACCTGGAGCACCCACTCACCCACTAACACACTCACTCAGCAGTGTAATGGAGGCAGTGTGCACCCAGGGCAGTGTGTCTCCACCTGGAGCACCCACCCACTCACTATCACACACACTCACTCAGAGGCACCCGCTCTAGCTCCTCCAGTGCCCGTCGCCAGTAATCCAATTTGCATACTTTGCTCCAGGCTATGTGCATGTATATACACATACACACGCACACATAACGTCAGTGCCTAAACGAGGCTCCTCCCACCTCTCCGCTCCTCCACGGTGCTGTGGCGCTATGGCCACCTCGGTTCAACTCCAGGCGGCTCCAGTAACTGGTGGCGCCTCAAGTGGTCCACCCGACGGGCTCCGTGTACTTTACGCCTCTCCACTACAGTCCTCCTGAACCTGGGAGTTCCGGTGTCCATTCGGCATGCATGTAGGTGCCGGCCGGCGCTCCTCCTCCTGCTCCTCCTTCTCGTTGTTCTCCTTCTCTACCTTCTCCACATCCTTCTCCTTCTCTACCTTTTCCTCCTCCTTCACCTTCTCTACCTTCTCCTTCTCTACCTTCCCCTCCTCCGTCTTCTCCTTCTCTACCTTCTCCTCTACCTTCTCCTCCTCCTTCTCCTTCTCTACATTCTCCTTCTCCTCTACCTTCTCCTCCTCCTTCTCCTTCTCTACATTCTCCTTCTCTACCTTCTCATCCTCCTTCTCCTTCTCTACCTTCTCATCCTCCTTCTCCTTCTCTACCTCCACCTCTATCTCCTCTTCCTGCTGTTTCTCCTCTATCGCGTCCTGCTCCTCTTCCCTCTCCTCCTGCTCCACCTCTATCTCCTCCTATTGCTGTTCCTCCTCTATAGCCTCCTGCTGCTCTTCCCTCTTCTGCTGCTCCAGCTCTATCTCCTCCTCCGCCTGATCCTCCTATTTCTCGTTCAACTCCCCCTCACCTCTTACCTCTCCCCTTCTGTCCTCCTGTGTGTGGTTACATTAATTGATTAACCAGGTGACATTTTCATCACCACCAAAAATTGCTAGAGAGCGATAATTATAAATGTTCAATTCATTGCTTTGACTTGGCCAGGGTTTGAATCCCACATCCTGTCAAAAACAGGAAATGGATGCTCAACTTAATCATCCATGCTGTTTGCTCTCTCCTCCTTCCCCTCTTCCTCCTCCTCCCTCCACCTGCGCTTAATAACAGCCAAGACAAACACACCGGAGGTAAGACGCAACAACCTATGTCCGATTGCTCCTGGGTGTGAACAACAACTATTCACCCGCATCCAGTAGGATGTCAACCGGCAGGGGGCTCTCTTTTCTTCCTCCAGGTGGCAGATATGTGTGTCGCTGTCTGTAAGGCTTGGGTAGACCCGCTCCTGGGACCCTAGATGCCTGGAGGACAACCCTGGAGCCGCAATAGAAGAGCGAGCAGTGTGTCACAGCAGTATCACCCTTCGGTACGCAGCGTGCACATTGACTGCACGTGAGTGGGATAATGATAATATGTGCGTAGGTGTGGGTGTGTGGGTGCGGGTTTGGGTGTGGGTGTGGCCAACACGTGGGTGAGGCTAGCTCCGACAGGTGTGACAGGCTGCACCACGTGCACACCTCCATGGAGTGAACTCCTGGCGCTTACTGCCGGGCTGACTGCCCAGCCACTACTACAATGTGGGCACCAGACTCCCGCCCGCCCGCCCGCCCGCCGTCCACCGCCCGCCGTCCACCGCCCGCCGCCCGCCGTCCACCGCCCGCCGTCCACCGCCCGCCGTCCACCGCCCGCCGTCCACCGCCCACCCACCCTGCGCTCTGCCCAGGCTCCTGGGTCCTCCACGGTGCATTGGTTCAGTGTGAGTGTTGTGTATGTGGCCACTGGAGGCGGCGGCGGCGGGCACGGCAGCAGACGGGGCGGGGCCCACGCTACATTGGAGGAGACTGCTGCTGGCGGCGGGCGGGGGGCGGGGGGCGCGGGGCGGCGGGCGGCGGGCGGAGGGCGGCGGGCGACCGGCGTGGTTCAGCTCCTACAAACTGTGCTGTGCTGTGCTGTGTTGGGCTGTGCTGTGCTGTGCTGGGCTGTGCTTTGCTGTGTTGTGCTGTGCTGTGTTGGGCTGTGCTGTGCTGGGCTGTGCTGGGTTATGCTGGGCTGTATTGGGCTATGCTGTGCTGTATTGGGCTGTGCTGTGGTGTATTGGGCTGTGCTGTGTTGTGTTGGGCTGTGCTGTGCTGTGCTGTGCTGGGCTGTGCTGTGCTGTGTTGTCCTGGGCTGAGTTGGGCTGTGTTGGCCTGTGTTGGCCTATGCTGTGCTGTGCTGAATTGTGCTGTGCTGTGCTGTGTTGTGGGGTGCTGTGCTGGGCTGTGCTGGGCTGTGTTGGGCTGTGCTGGGCTGTGCTGGGATGTGCTGTGCTGTGCTGTGCTGGGCTGAGCTATGCTGTGCTGTGCTGGGCTAGCTGTGCTGTGCTGTCCTGGGCTGTGTTGGGCTGTGTTGGCCTATGCTGTGCTGGGCTGTGCTGTGCTGTGCTGTGCTGGGCTGTGCTGGGCTGTGCTGTGCTGTGTTGTCCTGGGCTGTGTTGGGCTGTGTTGGCCTATGCTGTGCTGGGCTGTGCTGGGCTGTGCTGGGCTGGGCTGTGCTGGACTGTGCTGGGCTGTGCTGGGCTGTGCTGGGCTGTGCTGGGCTGTGCTGGGCTGTGCTGGGCTGTGCTGGGCTGTGCTGTACTGGGCTGTGCTGGCTTGTGCTGGGCTGTGCTGGGCTGTGCTTGGCTGTGCTGGGCTGTGCTGGGCTGTGCTGGGCTGTGCTGAATAGACTACATCACGGTTCCGCCTGCGCATGAGCTGAAAACGGCCTTGGGAGCAAAGCAAAGGCATACGGCCATTGAGTTTGCCTATGCGCACATTGAAAAATGTCAGTTTTATTCAAAATTAATAGAAATCCAAAACCCTAACCATATCAATTTAATATAATCTTTTTGTTAAACTTGTTTTCTATATGTGTTCCAAGCAGTTTGTGCCTAGGTGGTGTGATTTGATCAATATTTTACTTTTTCTGTATGGAGATTACTCACTGCCATCGACAATGCATTGAGCACTCTGGCTGTGGCTCTAACACTAGTCTGAGTGCCTAGATCTTTCCAAATCTAGATGCAAATGGCATAAGATGTGCTGATTATATAGATGTAAATGCAAGGCTGGATAAAAGATTAATATCTTTGTATAATATATATATTTTTAGTTAGTATTCTATGTTTCAAACAAGAGCTGAGATGAGCTGAAACTAGCACATTTCATAGCTGCACCCAATGTATTAGCATGTGCCATGTGCTTTTGGGGTGGGGGTTCTTCTGCTCTGACCCATCCCACAATGCACCGTGCCGCTGGAACCGTGATGTAGTCTATTGTGCTGTGCTGTGCTCGGCTGTGCTGGGCTGTTTTGCTGTGCTGGGATGTGCTGTGGTGGGCTGTGCTGGGCTGTGCTGGGCTGTGCTGGGCTGAGCTGTGCTGTGCTGTGCTGTGCTGGCTGTGCTGGGCTGTGTTCTGATAGACTTGGGCAGGAGGGCGGGTCGGGGCGCGGCGGGGCAGGACAGGAAGGGACTGGGCGGGGCGTAGCGGGGAGGGTTGGGGTTGGGGTTGGGGTTGGGGTTGGGGGGGTGGTGGATTGGGTTGGGTTGGGAGGCAATGGGATGGAATGGATGTGGCCGGATGAAGCTGGGACAGACTGGCTGGAAATGGAGAGGTGATTAGGATAGGGCGTTGCGAGGATTGGCGACAGCACATGCCGGGGCCGGGATGGGTGGCGATTGGACATAGGTTAGAGCAACTCATTGCACAAGAGTCCGAGGCCAGATAAGGTGAGCTACTCATCAAACTGCTCAGAGCTCGGGCATCGGACATCAGGCATCGGGCACCGCATGCAAATTCTACATGTTCGGTAGCTACAAGCTGATCGATGTAGTGCAGTGCCTGATCAAAGGCAACACTGAACCGGCTTGTCACACTGCACCAGGCTTGGGAAAGCGTCGGTTTACAGGGGCAGTGTGCGGTGAGGTGAGCGGCTCAAGAGGCGTATTGTCACAGGGGCCGTTCGGCTTGTTTCACGTGACCTTCTGGTAGAGAAGGTGTAGGTTGTAAAGTAATAAGGACGCCAAGCATGATGATGATTGGTTCATCCGCAGAGATTGGTATACTAGGCAGGAACATGTCTGCAAAGAGGGGTTGTTGGCACGTGGGTATTGGGCCATGTTTCGACATGATTTGATATTTTTGACATGATTTGATATGTTTTGACATTTTGAAATGCGTTGGAGATTTCTTTGACATTTTGGGCAGGGTTGGACATGTTTATGCGGGTTTGGAGATGTTGTACATGTTGGGACATGTTAAGACATGTTGGGACATATCTGGACATGTTTGAAATGTTGGTGTATGTCTAAACATGTTGGGACATGTTGAGACATGTCTAGACATTTTAGGGTATGTTGGGACATGATGGGAGATGCTATGAGGCGTTGGGACACGTTGGGATACGTTAGGACATGTTGGGACATGTTGGGACATGCTGAGACATGTTGAGACATGTTGAGACAATGTGAGACATTTTGAGAACTGTTGAGGCATGTTGGAATATGTTTGGACCTGGTGGGACAGGGTTGGACATGGTGGGGCATGTTAGGAGATGTTGGTACATATTGGACCGTACTGGAACATGTTGGGACATATTGATCCATGTTGGAACATCTTGCTAGATGTTGGGACATGATGATACATGCAGTGCCATGCTGTGCCATACTGTTGCATGCTGTTGCATGATGTTGCATGCTGTTGCATGCTGTGCCATACTGTTGCATGCTGTTGCATGATGTTGATGCTGTTGCATGCTGTTGCATGATTGTTCCATGCTGTTCCATGCTGTTCCATGCTGTTCCATGCTGGGACGTGTTGGGACATGCTAGGATATGCTGGGGTATGTTGGGGCATGTTGGGACATGTTTAGACATGGTGGGACATGCTTCGACATGTTGGGACATGGCATTTATACCCTCCAATATTTACACACACACAGATAGTCCCACACATACCTATGCACGCAATACATGTGCACACCCAGGCACTGAAGACATGGACTGAAGACACACACCAGTACCTAGTGCATGTATAGGTCACCTCATTATATTGGGTTATCTAATGCATACATAATAACAAAGACCCTATAATACTAAGACGGCTCACTCCCTATCTCTCCCATGGTAATGTCAATTTTGCAGTGCCACCTTGTGGTGGGTTTGATCAGCTGGCTGCTGGTTGGTGTTTCATATGTAAACACATACAATTATATTATACATGAGATAGGTAAGTATAAATACACATCAATATGAAATTGCTATGAACAAATACCCATCATTATCAGCATCATCATCAGCATCGCCATCATCACACATCTTTCACATTCATATATACATTTATACATATAATATAGCACCTGTTTAACCAAGAGAACAGCCAGCGCACCAAGTGGTGGGTCTGATCATTTTGATTACACAGTACAGGCTGAGTGAGCGGTCTTAGTATTAAACGGTCTTTGATAACAATCTAATATGCCTATCTATATGCATGTCTGTAAATATGTATGTATGCATGTATGTGCATGCATGTAAGCCTCTATGTAGGTATGTGTGTGTGCATGCATGTGTGTGCATTCATGTATATACCATATTGATTGCTCTTGTCTGATATGATAACATATAAGAGCATTATACACCACCCTTCCTTACCTCCACTGTGGTACTCTGCCAGCACCTGACGTGGGAGGATTACAGAGGATTACGGAAGATTACGGAGGATTACGGGACTTTGGGGGATGGGACGCGGAGGGAAGTTGTCAACTCTGCTTAAGTGTCATAAACAGCTCCTCTTTACTGAAAGTACATCTTCCACACTTTCTTTATATATTAGAAACGTATCATTTATATATATAGATACATATATAATGTACATGTAATGGGTAGACAGTAATATTGTGTAGTCTAATGTGATCTACTACTGATATAATGTACAGTGTATGGGCAGACAGTGGTTATATATATATATATATATATATATATATATAGATACATATATAATGTACATGTAATGGTTAGACAGTAGTATTGTGTAGTCTACTGTGATCTACTACTGATATAATGTACAGTGTGAGGGCAGACAGTGGTTAGTCAGTAGCAGCATGATATAGTCTACTGTGATCTACTACATTATATATATAGGATAATTATGTGAGAATTACCTGGGTACAGTTGACATATAATTGTTGTTTTACCGAGTCCGAGACCTCGCATATTTGTAGTCCAGTGAGATATAGCACTCCCGCCCGATCAATCTTTAACTTACCTACCAAAACTATGCCTATTTCCTTTTTTATCTCAACTTTGCTACATACTCCTTTGGAACCCGAAGCCCACAAACTTCCAACATCATGGGAAAGGAGGGTGTGCCTGGACTACAAATATCTGAGGCCTCTGACTCAGTAAAACAACAATTATCTGTCAACTGTACCCAGGTAAGTCTTACATAATTATCCTATTTTACCTCATCCTCAACCTCTTGGCTATTTATAGCCCAGTGAGATGTTTACACAGACATAATTTCAGCTTAGTATTTACTTTAGCTATTTTTAATAGCCTTAGTACTCATGACTTGCTTAACAAAGTTGAAGCCATGTTTTTGTTTTTCTCTATCCGTTTGTTGTAATGTTTTGCAAATGATAGAGATGTTTTCCATCCTGCATTTTTTAGAATGGTTTTAATAGGAATGCCCAATTTCCTGCATTCGATGCTACTGCACCCCTAGTAGAGTATGCTGAATACTTCTTAATATCTATATCTGCTGCTAACAGTATCCTAAGAGTCCATCTTGTTAATGTCTCTCTTGAAATTGGACCGAATGGTTTAATGTAACTTAACAATAATTGATTGTTCTTTCTTACATGTTTAGTGTTGAGAATATAAGTCTTAATAGCTCTAACCACACAAAGTTTCTTCTCTTCCGAAAAAGCTTTAAGCGTGATAGAAGACTTATCTAATTAAAAAATCACTTCCTCTTTTGACAACTCGATCTTATCTAGATTTAACGCTAGTATAGTCTGGCCGCTATGCCCTGTAATAAGCAGGATCAGTAAAGCAACTTTAAACCCTAAATCTCTCATGGAAAGGTTTTTGTTGTCTGGCCAAGTTTTGAAAAGTTTGAACACTAGCGAAACGTCCCAAAACCTAGAATATTTAGGCTTTGATGGATTCCTTTCATAAACTGATTTTATAAACCAATGAATCAAATAATGTTTCCCCAGTGTTTGACCATCTATCCTAGGAAGAACCACTGATAAAGCACTGCATGCCATATTAATGGCGCCAATCCCTAGTTCTTCATCCTCCAGTGTGCTAAGGAAACAAAGAACCTGTGCAAGAGAGGGGGTTAAACAATCAATTTTAGACAAAGTACAAAATAATTGCCACTTCTTAACATAGTGAGCATAAAGCTTAACAGTCCCAGGTCTCCAAGCTGAAGAGACCAGTCTTTGTAGGGTCGTTTTGTCGATCCCAAAGGGTTGCAGACGCTTTCTCAGAAGCGGGAAGCAACCAAGCGGGACGTCTCCCTTTGGTGCCCGAGGTCCGTTGTGACACAGATTGCTTGGAGCTCGTTGGAATGTCCCCCACTCTCTTGACCAATACCTGGCTCTGGCTACTGTGAGCCAGAGCTGGGTCTTCCAGAGCGAGGCTAGCAGGCTTGCTTTGGTCCCATCGTGATGCATTTTCCTGGCCACTCTTCTCACCAGGCTGAATGGTGGAAATGCACAAAAAGACTAAATGTTTCCATTTGACGATAAACACATCAACTTCCGAAAACTTTGTCACTGGTTGCCAGGACACATATCTAAATAATTAAAAATTTATTTCTACATACAAAATGGGTCAATATCTGGTGTGGCCCACACAAAACACAGTTGCTCATCTCGGTTATTCCAATACTCTCTAATTTTAACGTAGACTGGCTTTTACCAATTCTACTTTCAGTGCCTGACTGGCCAAAGTACAATGTTCTTCCCTTTCCGCTATAATTAATAAATCATCTCTATAAGGAAAACAACCTAAACCTTGTTTACTTAAGCTTGAACAAATTGGTTTAAGCAAATTCATAATATATGTGGACAACCTACGGCATACATGTGTATTCATATAACTACTTTCTTCAAATACTCTTAAATATTTTCTGAACATTTCCTTTACCGAAAAAGACTAATGAGCCTTCTTTCAGCCAATGCTTAGAAATCTATACAGATTTGGTATTTGTGCTTGGAAGGGTGTTCCATTAAATGAATCTGTATCCCTTGTAAATATGACAAGAATTCAATGGAAATGTGAATTCTGACCAGCAATTCAACAATTAGATACATTTTAAGCAACAAATAACTCATGCTCATCAATTACCAAGGCAGCTGGTTGGGGGGGCAGCTGTTTGGGGAGAAGCAGTAGCTGCATCTACTTCGCTCCTCCCCGGTTGAAACCCTGTTGCCTTGGACTTGGATCAGGCCTGTTGTAGTTGAAGCTGGCACGATTGTCGTTCCAAGTACCCCGTCCACGCTGTGATCGGTTCCTGAAGTTCTGATTGTAACCTCCTCTCGGTCCCTTGTAGTAGGGACTCTTAGGGTTTTTGAACCTTGGCCGCTTGCTGGGAGGCTGGTAGTGCGATGTCTTGGTTATTAAACCCATCTGCTTCACATCTTTGGTACCCGTCTCTGCTTTCTTGATCAGTTGTTGTAATTGGCCACCATACATCTGGATTCTGTCCCAGCGCTTCCCCGGGATTGGTTTAGGAGGCATAAAAAGGATGTATTCTTTCCCCTTCTTATCCGTGATCTTCTTGGATCTGGTGACCTCTTTACCTGCTTCAGTCGTAACATTCTTGAAAACATTCTCATACCTCTTAAATGTTGCATAGCTACTTGCTGCTGCCAATACTTCCAATTCATCATTCATAGTGGTAGCCAATGTGGTAAACTGATGTTCATTGGCCATGCGATTCGCAATCGGAACAATCACAGCCATCACAGATAAAACCGCTGACTGCATAGTATGCAAAGTGGTCTTGAACCTGTGCATCTGGTCATTCATAATGACATACGAGTCCATTTCACTCACAAATGACTCTTTGACCCCTTTAACACCTGTGTACTTCTCAGCTGCTTTGGAAATCAATTCAGCTGGCTTAAATGTATCAAAGCCAGCATCCAGCACGGTTCTAAGGAGGGAGCGCACCCTTACAGAGTCTGCCGGCTCACACCTTTTCTTCTTGCCCACTTTAGTCAGTTGTCTTTCCATGGCCCCATCCTCTTCCTTGTCAGAGTCAGAGAAAGGGAACGGTGATTCAGAACTGTCCGAAGATGAGGAATGTTTACTCTTCTTGGATTTCTTATGTTTATTTTTCTTCTTCTTAGAATTTAGGCTTCACTTTTGGATGACTGTATTTGTCCCCTTCAGATAATTCAGGATCAGACGACGTAGAAAGGTTTGACTTACGTTTTTGGTGCTTTTTCCCCCCTCTTTCCGGTACACGCCTAGCCACTGAGTGCTGTGCGCACATGGAGACTTCATCAGAGTCAGTGTCCGATAATCCAGTAGCAAGGTCATGCATTGACCCAGTCTTACTCGCCAAATCCAGCTGTTGTTGAACTTTCCATTGTATTAGTTCATCCAACCTCGACTCCATAGCCTTGTCAAGCTGAAGTGGCTGGGTGGTCTCGTTTAGCCACCCCTGAGGGTCTGGACTGAGTATTACATCATGTTGTTGATCTTCTTGATTGCCCTCATGGTCACCAGCCGACTCTGACTCATTCGAAAGTATGGCCGGTCTGTGCTGGGTCTGTCTGGCCGCCATCTGCACATATACAAAAGTATATTTAGCCAAGGCCACGTTGCACACAAGTAAAATCACTCCGACACCGTCTCGACAGACTAAATTATTTGACCTACCCAATATACCCTTCATTAATTTAAACAAAAAATGGGTATATTGGTACACAGTGTACGTAGCCTCTGTGCAATACCTCTATCGGGGTGCCTATCCCCAATTTTTTCGGTCGCTGACCCGAGACAAGAATAATTCCTTGTAATTTTGAATAACCTATCTAAAGCCAAATGTGAATGCCCTCGAGGACTGCACTAGCGAGGCGCACATTCTGTTGTTGTATCACGGGCGACTCGGGCCTCTGTGGATTAGGCATAACCGGGCAGACAAGTAATCCCACCAACAATACCACCAGCGGCTCCCGCTCCACCGGTGTCCACCAACACAAATTTTGAATAACTTCCAGAGCTTGCTAAATGCAGCTCTCCTAACTAAACCTTTAAAAAAGGCTGGCAACAATGTTGGGATTTTAGTAATATTCAACTATCCAAATCCTTTGGTTATGTAGGTAGTGTAGGTAGTTTAGAATACCAGAGCTCACCGTTCACACATCCGTTCACGGCGAGTTGGGAACGCAAATTGATCGGGCAGGAGTGATATATCTCACTGGGCTATAAATAGCCAAGAGGTTGAGGACGAGGTAAGATATATATATATATAATTATATATATATATATATATATTGTTTGTTTGGTATAGGATAGGGCTTAATATTCCCGATGCCAGAGAATAACTCATCTCAACCCACTTCTTCCTTTCCTTCCTTTTTTGTACTGTAGCCGGCCTTTATATAAAAAAAAACTTTCGAGCGAGTGGAGTGTCACGCCCCGCGCAGGGGGTCAGCGGTGCATGCCGGAACCCCCACCCGCCTGGGTATGGGGGGGGGAGGGGGCATTCCATATTTAGTACACACAATAACGGTCTTATCACTATCCATATATATATACTTATGTACACACACTGTACATTATATCAATAGTAGATCACAGTAGACTACATGATGCTACTACTGACTAACCACTGTCTGCCCACACAAGGTACATTATATCAGTAGTAGATCACAGTAGACTACATGATGCTACTACTGACCAACCACTGTCTGCCCACACACTGTACATTATATCAGTAGTAGACCACAGTAGACTACATACTGATACTACTGACTGCCCACTGTCTGACCACAAACTGTACATTATATCATTAGTAGATCACAGTAGACTACATGATGCTACTACTGACTAACCACTGTCTGACCACACACTGTATGTTATAATAGTAGTAGATCACAGTAGACTCTATGATGCTACTACTGACTGCCCACTGTCTGACCACAAACTGTACATTATATCAGTAGTAGATCACAGTAGACTACATGATGCTACTGATTGCCCACTGTCTGACCACACACTGTATATTATATCAGTAGTAGATCACAGTAGATTCTATGATGCTACTACTGACTGCCCACTGTCTGACCACACACTGTACATTATATCAGTGGTAGATCACAGTAGACTGTATGATGCTACAGAATGTCCACACACTGCATGTTATATCAATAATAGATGACTAGCTGACCTACCTATCAATTTACCGCCTGGTCAGTTACTACTTCACGGACCTAACAGTAGCAATGACATTAGCCCATTGCGTCTGATTAATGGTGCACACTGCCACTTTGGCAATAAAGTATCCCTAGTGAATGATTCAGGCGCTGCGTAATAGGCATTCACCCCAGCTACTCGTCCTCTTAATTATACACATGGTGTCATGTGGCCATCACAAATTACCAACAAAACACATATCACAAATCACAAACAAAACACGAATTACCAATAAAAGAGAATCACAAATTTGAAACAAAACACACATCACAAATGACACAAACAAAGCATGCGCTACAGATAACAAGCAAAACACACATCACAAATTACAAATAAAACACAAATTACCAATAAAAGAGAATCACAAATTACAAACAAAACACACAAAACAAATGACACAAATATAACACACATTACAAATAACAAACAAAACACGCATCACAAATTCCAAACAAAACAAACATTACCAATAAAAGAAAAGAAAATCATGAATTCCAAACAAAACACACATCACAAATGACACAAACAAAACACATGTCACAAATGACACAAACAAAGCATGCACTACAGATAACAAGCAACACACACATCACAAATTACAAATAAAACACACATTACCAATAAAAGAGAATCACAAATTACAAACAAAACAGACATCACAAATTACAAACAAAACACACATCACAAATGACACAAATATAACACACATTACAAATAACAAACAAAACACGCATCACAAATTCCAAACAAAACAAACATTACCAATAAAAGAAAAGAGAATCATGAATTTCAAACAAGACACACATCACAAATGACACAAACAAAACACTATTAACCAATGGCATAAACAAAACACACCTCACAAATGACACAAAGAAAACACACGTTACACATAAAACATACATCGCACATTACAAACAAAACACACATCACAAATTCCAAACAAATTCCAAATAAAAGACACATCACAAAGTATCAACAAAACACACATCACAAATTACAAGCGAAACGAAAATCACAAGCGAAATATACATCATAAATTACAAACAAAACACATATCACAAATTACAAACGAAACACAAATCACAAATAAAACACATGTCATAAATTACAAGCAAAACACACATAACAAATTACAAGCAATACACAAATTGTCCGTGATGTTCGGCAACATGGGTAATTTGACATTCAGACACAGCCATAGCCTCGTAGTACTAAGAAGGCCTTATGCTGCAACCTATCGAGAACCGGCCGCACTACGTTATGCCTTGTACACTAGTGCTGCCTATATTCACTTTCAAAATACTAAACTTGATTATGTAACTAATGATATCGATCTGCCATCTGTGGTCGAATTCCTGAACTAATCGCCTTCTGTGCCTATAAAAGGCCAGGACCGGCGGCTGAGAGCTCACGTCGACACGGGCATGAGGAGGACACTGACTAGCCTCAAAATTGCCACCCACCCACCCCTACGTGACATTGTTAAGGGCTAGGGTTAAAAGCTTCTTGACCTCACTGTGATTAATCCTGTTGTTATTTGAATTGAACTTTGTGCTGATCAAAAACTTGCCTGCTGGTGCTTGAAAAATTAAACCCAACTTTAAACTAATATCCTGTGTCATTGTCTAATTACCAATAAAAGACATCACAAATTAGAAACAAAACACACACATTCCAAATTACAACCAAAATACACATCACACATTAAAAAGAAAACACAAATTACAAATTAAAGACACATTATTCTAGTGGTTCCCTGTTGAGTAGTTATGTGAGTTTGTCATTCGCTGTTTGTTGTTTTAGTGTTGATGGTCACATGACAACAATATGAATTCTGTTCTTGGAGTGAGGTTGGTAGGAACACATTGGACCAGCTGTAGCCAGCGAAACAGGGCGACCAATCCCAGTGCATTTGGTTTAAATATTACATTTGTATTTTGACTGTCACTGTCATTGTAGGTGGTTGACTGGAAAATAACGGAGGAACAGAAACAAATATAAGGGGGGGGGGACTGAGGCCAAGAGTTATGTGATCCTTCAAGTAAGGTATGGTGATGCCATGGAACATCCTTTATTGTGATTGCGTAAGTTTTAATGGATGACCTTCGGAGGATAGCTTTTGTCTTCTGACCATCTTAAAGAGATGCAAACTGCAGTGTTATGGCCATATTCCCGTTTAGTCAAAACCATCTTGCAAGGTACAGTAAAAGGGGGAAGAAAACAAAAGACACAAAGAAAGAGGTGGGAGGATATCATCAAGGAATGGACAGGCCTGGAGTTTGGCAAGTCCCAGAGGGCAGTGGAGAACAGGGTAAACTGAGGGAAAACATATTGCAACTTAATCTGTAGTGCCCGAATGACCCTTGTGGTTAAGGAATTGATGATGATGATGAATTGTCCCAACTGCCACGACCATCATCATAATCATCATAATGTGTACCTTCTGGTTACATCATACCATGTTGATCCAGCACATTGAACACATTATTACAATATAGCATTCATTCCTTCGATGGTTCAGTTTTATGCTAAACACTATGCTGCCTACATTGATTTTTGTTGCATCTAATTGCCTGCTATGTATTAGTACAGTGATACCTAATTTTGTGAACCAGATAGGATGGCCGAATGATTTGTGGTGTTCGTCTCCCGTTTGGGTATATCGTGGGATTTGAATCCACGGGTTCGAATCCTGGTCGAGTCAATTCAATGACTTAAAAATTGGTACTTGTCACTTCCTAGCCAGGCACTCTGCATTATTAGGATAGGGCAAGGACTGTCTTGGCTCAGTGTAAGCATTATGTGACTGAATGGGAAACCAAGTCATGGTGCTGCCAGCCTGGCATCCTAGCGGGGCAGCACTATAACGTCGCCATAAGTGTGCATTGTCACAAGTCGGTATCCGTCCTGATATGACCTTAGGTGTTGCCAACCTAATTCTGCACTCATGCCATGCTAATAATATGTCAATGCATTGAACTACGGGCACCGGGTAATATCCCTAGCTCCAATTTCACACTGCACCATAGTATGGCTCAGTCCCTGAGAGAGTAGTGTCACATATTCTCGCTCCCTTTTGTATAATGCTTCCATGGTTAAGTTCAGTGCAGGACCCAAGTCAGCAGGTAGATCAGAGTAGACTACATGATGCTACTACTGACTAACCACTGTCTGCCCTCACACTGTACATTATATCAGTAGTACTAGTAGATCACAGTAGACTGCATGATGTTACTACTTAGTAACCACTGTCTGCTCACACAATGTACATTATATCAGTAGTAGATCACAGTAGACTACATGATGCTACTACTGACTAACCACTGTTTGCACACACACACTGTACATTATATCAGTAGTAGATCACAGTATTCTACATGATGCTACTACTGACTGCCCACTGTCTGACCACACACTGTACATTATATCAGTAGTATATCACAGTAGATTACATGATGCTACTACTGACTAACCACTGTCTGCCCTCACAATGTACATTATATCAGTAGTAGATCAGAGTAGACTACATGATGCTACTACTGACTATCCACTGTCTGTCCACACACTGTACATTATATCAGTAGTAGATCACAGTAGTATACATGATGCTACTACTGACTGCCCACTGTCTGACCACACACTGTACATTATATCAGTAGTAGATGAGAGTAGACTACATGCTGCTACTACTGACTAACCACTGTCTGCCCACACACTGAACATTGTATCAGTAGTAGATCACAGTATACTACATGCTGCTACTACTGACTAACCACTGTCTGCACACACACAATGTACATTATATCAGTAGTAGATCACACTATAGTACATGATGATGCTACTGACTAACCACTGTCTGCACACAGACTGTCCATTATATCAGTAGTAGATCAGAGTAGACTACATGATGCTACTACTGACTAACCACTGTATGCCAACACACTGTACACTGTACATTACATCAGTAGTATATCACAGTAGATTACATACCTATACTACTGACTAACCACTGTCTACCCACACACTGTACATTATATCAGTAGTAAATCACAGTCGACTGCATGATGCTACTACTGACTAACCACTGTCTGCCCACACAATGTACATTATATCAGTAGTAGATCACAGTAGACTACATGATGCTACTACTGACTAACCACTGTCTGCCCACACACTGTACATTATATCAGTAGTAGATCATAGTAGAATACATGCTGCTACTACTGAGTAACCACTGTCTGCCAACACAATGTACATTATATCAGAGGTATATCACACTAGAGTACATGATGCTACTACTGACCGCCCACTGTCTGCGCACACACTGTCCATTATATTACTAGTAGATCACTACATGATGCTACTGACCAACCATGACCCGATATCTCTCTCAGTCACATTATCCTGGCACAGAGCCAACCAGTCCTTGCCCTATCCTAGTAATGCCAACCGCCAGCCAAGCATGGAAGCAACAAGTATCAATTTTGTAAGTCAATGCTTTGACTAGACCAAGAACCAAACTCCCTCTACCGATTCGGCTACCACGCCCGGTTTCGCGCGCGAGAGATGAAGGCGAAGTCAATGGCCGCGGGCTGCGGCAATGTCGTCTGCTGCCAACCGCAAACCGGAAGTGACGTTTAATGACCCGCAGTCAATGCCGAACGCTTGTGACGGCAGAGTTACTAGTGAGGTCGAGGAAGAAGCAGTGTTCCCGACACAGTTTGTTTGTTTGGTTTACGTCCTAGCAACATCTAAGGACATATGAGGACGGGGCCCCGACACAGTAGTCGTTAATAGACAAGTTCAATTGAAAGGTGTGTAGTGAGCAGCCACCTGCAATATTAGTTCTCACTGCTGCCACCCACAACATCAGTTCTCACCACTGCCACCCACATTAGTCATCGCCACTGCCACCCACAATGTTTGTTCTCACCACTGTAACCCACAGCATTAGTTCTCACCACTGCCACCCACAATGCTACTCCTCACAATTGCCACCCACAACGTTAGTTCTCACCACTGCCACATACAATGTTAATTAGTTGTCACCACTGCCACCCACAACATTAGTTCTCACTGCTGCCACCCACACCATTAGTTCTCACCACTGCCACCCACACCATTAGTTATCACCACTGCCACCTACACCATTAGTTATCACCACTGCCACCCACAACATTACTTCTTACTAATTGTATCTAACCACCCACAGCATTACTTTGCTCAACAACAACCCACAACATTAGTTCTCACCACTGCCACCCACAACATTATTCCTCACCACTGCCACCCACAACATTAGTTCTCACCACTGCCACCCACAACATTATTCCTCACCACTGCAACCCACAACATTAGTTCTTATCACTGCCACCCACAAAATTATTCCTCACTACTGCCACCCACAACATTAGTTCTCACCACTGCCACCCACAACATTAACTTTTCACTAATTGTATCTACCCACTCACAACATTAGTTCGCACCACTACCACCTACAACATTATTTCGCACTACTGCCACCCACAACGTTAGTTCTCACCTCTGCTACCCACAACGTTAGTTCTCACCACTACCAGAGTACACTGACCAACCACTGGCGCAGCTGGGTTAATTTGTAACCTCAATTGATGTGTGGCCGCTAGCAATGGGGGGTGGAATGGTCCACCATAGTGTCCGTCTGGCAGCCCGTCCTTTTAACACGATTTTCGCTGATTGTTGGTTGGTCGTTGGTTGGTGGAATTTTCCATCCTTGCAACATCTAAGGTCATATCAAGACCTGTACCGACTTGCAATAATGCACACTCATGGTGACTTTATAATGCTGCCCCACAGGGAAATCAGGCCGATATCCCACTCAGTCACATTATCCTGACACTGAGGTAACCAGTCCTTGCCCTATTCTATTAATGCCCTATCCTATTAATGCCGAGCACCAAACTAGGAAGTGACAAGTATACATTTTCGAAATCATAGGTTTGACCAAAGACCCTATAATATTAAGACGGCTCACTCCCTATCTCTCCCATGGTAATGTCAATTTTGCAGTGCCACCTTGTGGTGGGTTTGATCAGCCTGGCTGCTGGTTGGTGTTTCACATGTAAACACATACAATTATATCATACATGAGATAGGTATGTATGAATACACATCAATATGAAATTGCTATGAACAAATACACATCATCATCACCATCATCACCATCATCACCATCATCACATCTTTAACATTCATATATACATTTATACATGTAATGTAGCAACTGTTTAACCAAGAGAACAGCCAGCGCACCAAGTGGTGGGTTTGATCATTTTGGTTACACAGTACAGGCTGAGTGAGCCGTCTTAGTATTATAGGGTCTTTGGTTTGACTCGACTGGGTTTTGTTTGTTGTTTTACATCCTAGCAACATCTAAGTTCATATCAGGACGGGAACTCAACCGGGAATCGAACTCCTGATCTCCCGCACAGGAGGCCTGCGCTCTACCGATTCGGCCATCGCGTCCGGTCTATTATTTTCGCTGATTTATACACACAGAAATGATGGCCAAGCTCTACTGTCCTACTAGATCTGTGATAACATTCACGCATCGCCCCTGGGTACATTATGTAAATCAACCGGAGCATCTTGTATAATTAATTTACAACTGTCACAACTAATTAACCTACTGACCTCAATAATTAACAAAGTACACATGGAAATTAGAAGCTTTTGCTTATTTAGTCAATGCCTCTGGCAACAAATATCAAAGGCTATAAATAGTTTCTCTCCCTTTAGTAATTTTCTGTTATTTTGTTCTCTAGTTGTGGTATTCTGTTTTATTTGCGCTTTGAATCAGTGGTGTTGCATTGATTTTATATCAATGGCCAGTAGTGACTCCAACAGAGAGTAGTAGCTGAATGAGCAAGCCAATGTCTTTATTTCCTGCTGGCTTTCCTATCAACGTCTTGACATATTTGAACTGAAGTTAAGAAGCTCCCCAATGACTCATCATCATCATCATCATCATGATGCTTGTGCAGTTGTACATTTCATGAAAGCTGCCTGCAAAAGTGTTGAAGTGCTGCTGGCTCTTGCAAGTTACCAGCGGCACTCTCTCGGGGAGCAAATAGAGGTTTCACACCGGCAAGAACATGTCAAGACAGGCGCAAAACTATTTGTCCCTGCAGTGGCTGGTCGGGAGATGTTGGGAGTTCCATAAATCAACGGCCCTTAAAGCTGCCACAGTGACATGGTTTTCTGTTTAGGGTTTGCCCCTTAGCCTTCGGTTCTGTCAAGGACCTGCACCACAAGGCAGTGGTTTACAACTCTGCAAGGCAGGGGCGTCACACTACCTGAGGTATTGCTATATTGCTATACCTGAGGTATTGCTATACCTGCAATACCTGCAATACCTGCATACCAATGACTAATACTATTCTATTATACACACTTTCTCTCCTGAGTATATTGTGCTCTCTTTGCTTGTTTTGGTTTCCAATCCAAGCACCAAAACAATTGCTGTTCCTGCTATGACCAATATCTATTACATACACAAAGGTTACATCAAATTGTTATAATATGAAATGTGAATGCAATGCAGATAAACACTATTTATCACTTGTATTTATATATATTCCTTTCGATGCATTCTGCTAGTGTATGTTAATGGATGGAGATAATTGTTCATGTTAGCATAACATGGGTAATTTGCGGCGGGGCGGAAGGGGTAGGGCCTCAGCCAACTTTCAACACTGACACGCCCCCTATTGATTTGATACCAAACTAAACCATCATCCGCCCCTGACATTAATATTGACACCAGTAGCCTTACCCTACGATGCTGCCACCTATTTTTGACTTTTAGAACTAAAATTACACCAGCTATGCTGCCACCTTGCGGTTTTGTTCATCCGGGCACTGACGTAACGGACAGCATTAAACTGCTCATTTGCCGCCCGGACATGAACCTACGAAGACCAACTGACCACCAATTTGCTGCCCCCCACCCCTCAACTAACAAACAGGCTACTCAACTGGTAGGGCTGAGAGTGACAAAATTGATTATCTATTGTTCGATTGATTACCTAGTGTTCGATGACATTGATTATTTCTGATTGAATAAATGCAAATTATACCACTTCTGTCTCGTCGTTAATTATACATGTAGACTCACTTATATGTACATATATATATATATGCACATACAGATGATATATATAGGGATAGTGATAAACCCTTTATCGCATGTACTAAGCTCTGTGGTGCTCTACCTGTTCCCATCCTCCACTACTTGGGGTGGAGGTGGGGGGTTTGGCCATGCACCGCTCTAATTCCCCCCACTCGCTCGAAAGCATATATAATTAAACACAAGTAAATTAAAGATTGTTATATTTAACGACACCTCTAGAGCACATTGATTTTCATATCATTGGCTATTAGACGTTAAACATATGGTCATTGTGACATATTTCTTTGGAGGAAAGCCAAGCCGCCACATAGGCTACTCATTCCGATAAGCAGCAACGGGTCTTTTATATGCACTTTCCCACAGACAGGACAGCACATATCACATCCTTTGATGGACCAGTTGTGGACCACTAGTTGGAACGGATAATAACCCAAACTGCAAATGTGTCCACGGAGCAGGTCCCCAGGATTACCGACACTTTCACAGGTAGACACTCTAACGCCTGAGCTACGTCCCACTCCTCATATAATTAGGCACCGATACTGACATATATCACTGTTTAACAATAGGTTATTCAATGACAACTAGGATATCTTTATATATAGCTGCACGTGTGCTATATATACACGCCTTATAAATGCTATGGTCTGACTTAGTTCTCTCCTGAGTATATTGTGCATGTCCCAATGGGGACAGGCATTTATGAGCACGTCCAATATCCACCTGTAATTATAGACCTTATCGGTTGTCTGCATCATAGATGCCGTGCTGGGAGGTCGCTGGTGAAGGGCGGCGTATTGAGCTGGTCATAGTGGGAGGCGGTTGTTTGTTTGTTGTTATTTTACGTCCTAGCAACCTCTAAGGTCATATCAGGACGGGTACCGACTTTTGGCAGTGCGCACTAATGGCGACTTTATAGTGCTGCCCGACTGGAAGACCAGGCCACCAGCACCATGACCTGATATCCCACTCACTCACATTATCCTGAAACTGAGCCAACCAGTCCTTGCCCTAGCCTAATAATGACGAGTGCCAGGCCAGGAAGCGACGAGTATCAATTGTTAAGTCATTGGTTTTAATCGACCAGGGTTCGAACCCACGACCCAACAATCTACCAACACGGGAAACGGACGCTCTAGCTCATTCGGCCATCCCGTCTGGTAGTGGGAGGCGGAGTGGTGCTGGGGTCACTATGTTGAGACCAGTGTAGCTGTGGTGTTTTGTATCACACCCATAAGCGGTGCAGTGCCACCTTTTTTTCTAATTTCGTTTTCGTTATATATATATATATATAAACATATTTACCTTCCTAGACCAATAACCATAACAGAAAAAAAAGAGCAAAAGAAATTTCCCAAAAGATATTATTACTTATTAGAAAGATAATTATGACAACCTGTCAGTGTACATCTACTTCTTGTAACTGTGATTCCATTCATTGATTAAGAAGGGTAATTGTCAATCGCGGACAATTGGTCTTCCTCATTCCACTGCTCCTGGCCCTATCCTAGTCATGTGAATTCCAGGCTAGGTAGTGACAAGTATAAATTTTCAAGTAATTGGTTTGCCCCAGGGGTTTGAATATCCATGACCTGCCAGTTTAATTGTCAATCCCGGACAATTGGTCTTCCTCATTCCACTGCTCCTTGCCCTATCCTAGTCATTATGAATACCAGGCTAGGTAGCGACACGTATAAATTATCAAATCATTGGGTTTGCCCCAGGGGTTTGAATCTCCATGACCTGCCAGTTTGTAAGTAATATCTACATATGTGATGGGTATTCTGATGGGTATCACTTAGGTCATGTTCGATTATGACGGTCCGGACCACTCGGGTCATCCGAGTCGTTAGGATTTCAATTAGAACACCCCAAGGTCAATTAGAACACCCCAAGGTCAACCTAAAAATACACGGGCCGTGTGCAAAACGACCCGACCGCAGTGCTCTGCGTTTTGGGTGGGAGTGCATATACTGCAAAGCTACTTTTCTTTTTAATGTAAAAGACCATCCAGATTAAAATGGACATGTATCTAAATTATGCAATCATAAAATACTATAAATCCTATTTCGCTGTGGTTATATTGGTTATTTAAACAAAATGTTTTGGATTAAGCCACTATTTTTCCACCCCGAGCCACCACCCTTAACCATCATGAACAAACCATCAACACACCGAACATCCTACACAACTATCAATCTGTTTAAACACATTGAACATTATATAAGACAAATATAAGTCATCGGTTTGACTCGACCGGCAACCAAACTCATGACCTTACGCACGCTATGGCTGTGCTCTACCGATTCGGCCACCGTGCCCGGTCCCACACCTGAATGGGGACCTTTTAATTGGACTGCAGGTGAATTGTTAGCAAGCCTTGGCGCCGCTGGAGGATGCAGTTTGAGCTGATGATACTCGTGTTTAATCACACCTACTTCTGTACAAGGAGCAGCTCGCTGGACAGCACTACCGCGATGCATCCTGGGAGAAACCCTGGGCTAAGCCACTGCGATAGGCGATTCTTCATAATATCAATATAACCCCAAATACAGTCCCTATAATGTGACGTAGTGATTTGCTACTTCATAATGTAGAGACAGACGCCTTGCAAGTAGATTGCAAAGGGACCACACGGAATGGCCGAATGAGTTGAGCGTCCCTCTCCCGCTTTGGTAGATCGTGGGATTCGAACCAACGGGTTCAAACCCTAGTCGATTCAAAGCGTTTACTTAAAATTGACACTTGTCACTTCCTAGCCTGGTACTCGGCATAATTAGGATAGAGCAATGGCTGGTTGGCTCAGTGACAGGATAATGTTACTGAGTGGGATATCGTGGTCATGGCGCTGGTGGCCTGGTGTTTCAGTGTGGCAGCACTGTAATTATAAAGTCGCCATGAGTGCACCCTGCCACTTGTCAGTACCTCTCCTGATATGACCTTAGATGTTGCCAGGACTCCAACACCCAACCAGCTAGCCCTACATTTTTAATTCTGCTCTCCCTTATTGGCTAACCCTGCCCTCTCCCACTTGCTCAAGCGTTAGTCTCCGTCGGTGCACAAGGCGTTCTCTATATTGGCAGGTTAACCCTTTCTCCATTTATATTTACTTCAACCCTTTGTCATTACTATTTGTAGTCGTCTGCACTGACCTCTCAGGCAAGGAGCCGGATAGACAGGTATACATGGGTGGGGTGGTCACATCATGAAATCTATGTGGTATAATGGTTAGCACACTGGCCCAGAATGCAAGAGAATTGGGTTTGCTTCCCATTCTAGGCATACAATTTCCCATTTTCATCACCCCCATGGCACTGGTGCTGTGACCAGGATCATGTACGAGCTACATATTGTATGGTTGTTGAACCTAACCTGTCTGTGTATATATACACTTGTATGTATGTAATTGTAACCATTAAATGACCATTTAAAAGACTTACAATTACAGGGGGATGAGTGTAGTAGTCTACACTGACCTCTCAGGCCAGGAGCCCCATAGACAGGTAGGAGTGGGTAGCTGGTGACATCAGGGATCGTTGGTGGTATAATGGTTAGCACACTGGCTCAGAATGCAAGAGACGTGGGTTCCATTCCCACTCTAGATGGAATATTTCCCATTTATACCTGAATGGCGTTACATCCAACAAGCATACCCCCAACCCTCCCCCCAACCCAACAAAAACAATAACAAGCAAACAAGAACAAAAACCACTAAGAAATTCTCCGTTCAATGTGTGGGTTGTCTGAGGTGCACTGCGTGAGATATGGCGGACTGGGAGGGAGAGTGGCTTTTCTAGGTTTGCGCTCTACTTGAGAATCTTCTGTAAACCAACTATTGGAATTCCCCACAGGCAATACAGCGCCATACAAAGGACGGAGTGGCGCCCCCTCGTGGTGTCCACCACGCACACACCCGCCATTCACACACAGTGTTCCGAGATGGGTTTGTTTGCTTGTTGTTGTCTTATATCCTAGCAACATCCAATGTCGTTGGTTTGACTCGGCTGGGATTCGAACTCCCAACCTTCCGCACGGGAAGCCTGCGCTCTACTGATTATGCCACCGCGTCCGTTTTCTGAGATGGTAGGTGGCTTGTTGTGGTTGTTGGAGTTTTATGTCCTGGCAACATCTAAGGTCATTTTAGGACAGGTAGGGCGTGCACTCATGGCGACTTTAACGTGCTGCCCTACTATCATGCGAGACCAGGCCCAGCACCATGACCGGATATCCAACACAGTCACATTATCCCGATATTGTGTTAACCAGTCCCTATCATATCCTATTAATGACCCTATATCCCACAGTCACATTATCCCGATACTGAGCTAACCAGTCCGTGTTCTATCGTATTAACAGCCTCGAGTGCGGAAGGTCGAGATTTCGATACCTGGTCGAGTCAAACCAATGACGTTAATATTGATACATGTCACTCCATAGCCGGGTGCTCGGCATTAATAGGATATGGCAAGGACTGGTTAGCTCAGTCTCAGGATATTGTGACTGAGTGGGATCTCGGGTCATGGTGCCGGCAGTCTGATTTCCTAGTGGAGCAAAGTCATGATGAGTGTTCACTGTCACAAGTCAGTACCCATCCTGATATGACCACAGATGTTCCTAGGACGTAAAACTACAACAAACAAACAAACACCGCCGTACTCTCAAACCGAAGTGACGTGTGCAAATGAATAAATAAATAGCCTGTGGGCATCCACGCCACAGTTTCTCATTAAATCGGCGCCATTTTATTATTTGATTAATCCTACTTGACCTGTATAAGAGGCAGCCTCAATATGTGTTGCTAAAGCATTATACTATTTACAGGTCATATAAAAGGTTATACGAGTATAGGAAGCGGAAAATACACTATGCTTGTTTATTATGCTATGTTGAATCGGAGACTTGCTTCCTGATATTTGATAATATTGTGTGCTCCACGTGCTGCAGGCCTGTGCTCTGGCCCATGCTGCGGTCCTGCATTGACCAATATATACCATGGATGTGCACATGACTCGCCCCACTCACCTGATTTTTCCTTTTACCAGTACAGGTATTACCGAACCAATGGTTGAGATATATATAAAAGTTGCCAATCAATTTACCCTCTCGTTTGTCTCATCATTATTTGTAGCCGGAACCTAAACAAATATATTTGATTGGAAGCTTTTCCACTTCAATTCCTGCTAGTCCTATGCTCCAAGTGGCAATGTTCATCTAAATATTTGGATCGGCATTTGCAGGGTTTTGTGCCTGAACTATTCAGATACATTAGCAGATCTGAGAAATATTACTACCAGTACCAATCATATAATTTATTATGCCTCATTCACACAAATACTAGAATCATTAAAATAACATTTTTGCAATGAGCACATTTTTTAAACCCACCAGTTTCCTCCACATAATAATAAATTAAGCTACACACGTGTATTTGGCCTGAGTGCGTCATGGTTTCGGATTGTACCAATAATAGAACAGGACAGAACAGAATAGAACAGAATAGAACAGAATAGAACAGAATAGAACAGAATAGAACAGAATAGAACAGAATAGAACAGAATAGAACAGAATAGAACAGAATAGAACAGAATAGAACAGAATAGAACAGAACATGACACCTAGTTAACTCAGAGCGCTGTTCACAAGAGCGAAATCTGATTGGTCCACAGAGATCCGAGGATGTCCGCGCACCTGTGTCCAGACCGGAAGTGGCCGTCCCTGCGGGAGGCGGCGTCCCGTGTCACGGCACCCTTATGCGCATACGCATGGAGTCTTCAGACACTGCTCTTGTCACACGCCACAGCTGCCCTTTATTGGAGGTTCGCGTACAGGCAGAACTGAATTATTCTTCACGACGTCTGCTCCCATTGGGGTGTGTGGGTGGGGGTGTGGGTGTGGGTGGGGGGCATGTATAATATCCAAACCGGGCCGCCAGAGGGCAGTAGCGATGCATTATGCATATCAGTGCACTTACAGTAAAAGGAAGCAGGACGCCCTGGGCGGAGACATTTCTGGTCACGTGCGTGCGAGTATTTGTGTATTTTGGAACGCTATGTTGTTAAGAAATAAACGATTTGCACCAGCAACCTCCCATCTGATTTTTGCTTCTTTGTTGTGTTGCTACATCCTACCAGACGGGATGCCCAAATGAGTTGAGCGTCCGTCTCCGGCTTTGGTAATCATGGGATTCGAAGCCATGGATATTATTTTGTTTTATTTTGTGTAGTATAATGTAGATAGCCTTTTATAATATATTTTGCTTGTCATTCCGGACGATTTACCACCGTGATGTGCTATCAAACAAATTTTGAGTTTCAACTGAACATTTTTAGAGATCGTGGGATTCGAACCCATGGGTTCAGAACCCTAGTCGAGTTAAATCAAAGACTTAACATTTGATACTTGTTGCTTCCTAGTCAGACGCTTGGCATTATTAGGATAGGGCAAGGACTGGTTAACTCAGCATCAGAATAATGTGACTGAGTGGGATATTAGGTCATCCTGCTGGTGGCCTGTTCTCCCATTGGGGCAACACTATAAAGTCACCATGAGTGCGCACTGTCACAAGTCGGTACCCGTCCTGATATGTTGTAAGTCGTTGGTTTGACTCTACCGGGAATCGTACTCCCGACCTTCCACACGGGAAGTATGTGCTCTATCGATGAGGCAACCGCGTCTGGGGACCACTCCACGAGTGTGAAGTGCTGTGGGTCGGGTCGGGGTGGGGTGTGAAGGCTGAGTGGAGGCGCATCGGTTTCACTGGTTATTTCCGCTTGGGCTGAGTGGTGTGAATTCCTTCCATGGGTAACCTGGCGCGGTAGCCGAATCGGTAGAGCGCGGGCCTCGAGTGCGGAAGGTCGGGAGTTCGATTCCCGATTGAATCAAACCAATGACTTATACAATTGATACTTGTTGCTTCCTAGCCTGGTACTCGGCATTAATATACGGGGCAAGGTCAGTGTCAGGATAATGTGACTGAGTAGTGCTGGTAGCCTGATTTCCCAGTGGGCCAGCACGATAAAGTCGCCATGAGTGCGCACTGTCACAAGTCGGTAATCGTCCGGATCTTACCTTAGATGGTGCTAGGACGTAAAACAACAACAAACAACCGAACCGATTCGGCTACCCCGTCAGCGGACCACTCCTTGGGTGTGAATGGCTGTGGGTCGGGTCGGGATGGGGTGTGAATGTCTGTGAGTGAGGGTGCATCGTTTTCGTTGGTTATTTCCGCTTGGGTTGAGTGGTTTGAATTCTTTGCATTTGGTTGCTTTGGATTGTGGCCCTTTGTGGACAGTAAGGCCGGCAGTCATCAATGATTCCCTGTGTGCAGATGGCAGGCTCAGTGTGACAATGAGCAGCCATCGTTCCGGTTCAATAGGCATAGCCAACCACATAACCACTGCACCAACTCACTCACTCACTCAGTCATTCACTCAGTCATTCAGTCAGTCATTCACTCGGTCATTCACTCAGTCATTCACTCAGTCATTCACTCAGTCATTCACTCAGTCTCTCACTCAGTCTCTCACTTAGTCATTCACGCAGTCACTCACTCGCTCAGTCATTCAGACATTCATTCACTCACTCACTCAATCACCCACTCACATATTCACTCACATATTCAATCACACACTCCGTTACTCACTCACTCAGTCACTCATGCACTCACTAAGTCACTCAGTCACTCACTACAATGCGCACACACTTACTCACTACAACGCGCACACACTCACTCACTCACTCAGTTGCACGCTCACACGCTCAAACGCTCACATGCTCACACGCCCACTGACTCACTCACACGCTCACTCGCTGACTCACTTACTCACACGCTGACTCACTTACTCACACGCTCACTCACTTAGTCACATGCTCACCCGCTCACTTACTCACACGCTCACTTACTCACACGCTCACTCACTTACTCACACGCGCACTGACTCAGTCACACACTCGCTGAGCCAACCATTCCTTGCCCTATCCTAATAATGCTAAGCGTCTGGCTAGGAAGCGACTAGTATCAATTTTTAAATCATTGGTTTGTTTGACTCGACTAAGTTTCGAACCTGTGGGTTCGAATCCCACGATCTGCCAACATGTTCAGCTAAATCTTAAACGTTGTTTCGTAGTACATTACGGTGGTAAATCACCTGGACTGACAAGCAAAATATAAAAGGCTATCTACATTGGATTACAAAAAAACTAAAAAATATTGGCTAATATGAGACGGCCATGCATGATTCAAATACAACGCGTTCGCCCGTCAGTATTTAGAGTGTCCCTGGTTTAAAATTGGAGGATGCCAGGCTATTATTAGCCTAGCTTCACAATGAGGCTGCGTTGGTGAGTGAGGCTTGCTAGCGAGCTGCTCTAAATACATGAGCCACTGACCTACTTTTTCAACAATTAATTCACACGGTCAAACCTGCTTCACAGACAGATGCTCATAGTCACACCTTCCATAGGAGATCACACCCACAGCACATCCACAGACTCCAAGCTTCCTACACCGGACGAATAAAGAACAAGCTACGGCACATGTAACAGAGATAACGTATGAGTTAGTGACACCAATATAATTATGTCCACATAGAAGCAACACAAAGGGTTAATAAATAATAAACTCCTAGATGCTGTAAATTAACACTTTTCTCTCTCGAAGATTTATACTGCCTATTATGGATAAGTCTGAATAGACTTGGTTTCACCATTAGACAGTTTGTCGATAGAAAGCATTAGGCTACATTTTTACCGACCCAAGGGATTTTTAACCTCCCACACCATATAGACATGGTACGAGAGCAACTGGCCTTTGATGATGCTGTAAGTTAAACACAGCGGTGGAAATCCAAATTGGCAGAGGTTGGGGCCATGGGGAATCGAACCACCGACCTTCAGATTAGGAGGTCAAACTAGAAAAAAGTTACACACTCCTCCACAGAGAAGATTTAACCCCTACCCCTCCACACCTCATTGCGCAGACATAAAAAGGACCGGACGATTCGGCCAACGTGTCCGGTCATATCTTACTGAATATAATTGAGAGCAAGCAAGATGGTTGGTTGTTGGAGTTTCACGTCCTGGCAACATCAAAGGTCATATCAAGACGCGTACCGAGTTGTGACAGTGTGCATTCCTGGTAACTGTATAGTGCTGCCCCACTTGTAAATCAGGCCGCTGGCACCATGACCCGGTATCCCACTTAGTCACATTATGCTGACACTGAGTTTACCAGTCCTAATAATGCCGAACGGCAGGCTAGGAAGCGAATGGTATCAATTTTGTAAGTCATTGGTTTGACTCGACTGGAAGCCGGGCCGGCGCTCTACCCCTTCGGCTACCGCGCCCGGTAAAGCTCAATGTTTTGCCAACAACTGCGTTGTTTGCTGGACGAGGAGACCTTAGAAGTGTTTAATCTAGAACTGCTTTGTTTACACGGGGAGATCCAGAATTGCTCTCACCTGCAGAATTGCTCACACTTCCGGTTTCTGACACCAGGTGTCCAACACAGGTAGAAGTCACTTCAAGGTTGGCTGGGACTAATGCCTAGTACACACCTCCCATATAGGATTCGCACACTAAAACTCGCGACTCGACCCGACCCGCTTAAAACTGAAAACGGGCCGATTCGTTTTTCGAATCGCGAATCGCAATCGTAAACGGCCGCTTTTAGCACTAAAAACTGAGTTTTATGCGCGAATCGCAATCGCTAGGTGTGCGCAGGGGGCGCACACCTAGCAATTTTTGTGTGCGAAACGGGCAGTTTTCGATCGTAAACGGGAGGTGTGTGCGCACAAACGGTAGGTGTGTACCAGGCATTAGAACTCCAGCTCTTCAGCTCGATTCCGCTACCACGTCTGGTCTCCAATCTGGTGATGTGCGACAGCCACTTAAGCAGCCCAATATATGGTTTGAAACTTGAAAGTAGCCAAGTAGCTGGATGCTGAGAATGAGAGGAGAATCAAATACTGTGCATAGTCAGCGATGCAGCTTTGTTGTTGCCCTCACTTTAATAATGGAGTATTACAGAAATATACACGTTGGCAGATTTGTTATTTTATATCCATATAATAAATTACATATTACATATAAAACGCACATCTATGTACTATAAGCTGTATAAGAATTATAAAAGTATAGTAAACCAGAATATCCGAGCCATATAGACAGGTGGTGTGGATAGGAGGATGCCATCAGGGAGCCTAGGTGGTGTAATGGTTAGCACACTAGCCGACATGTAAGAGGTGTGGGTTCGAATCCTGCTCTAAGCACAATATTTCCCATCATAACCCCTTTTACAATATCGACAATTATCAAATCAGGCAGGGCAGGGGAATCGAACCCACGAACTGCTTCCCTCCCGCATGGGAAGCGGACGCCCTACCCACTAGCCCATCCCGTCCGGTTTCATGGTTGGTTGGTTGTTATACGTCCTTGCAACATCTAAGGTCGTATCAGGACGGGTACCGACTTGTGACAGTGCACGCTCATGGTGACTTTATAGTGCTGCCTTACTGTGAAATTACGTCGCTGGCACCATGACCCAACATCCCTCTCAGTCACATTATCCTGACACTGAGCCATCCCATCCTTGCCCTATCCTAATAATGCCAAATGCCAGTCTAGGAAGGGACAAGTATCAATTTTATAAGCCATTGTCTCACGAGTCCCGCGCTCTGCCGATTCGACCATCGCGTCCGGTCGGTTTCATGGGGACAGGGTGGTGTTTGGCTGTTCATCCCAGGGTCGGCTGGCTTGTCATGTGACCCATCGACGCGTGTGCGTGCCTGGATGAAAGGCGATCACCATCACTTGCACAGACAGCTATTATAGGCTTATTTTCCCCGCCTGCCCTCAGCGGAATGTCGTCTGCTCGCAGCGAATTAACAGAAACCGGTATTATCCTAGATGGAGCATCACTGATTAGTTGATTATCTCACAGCTTCCTCGTTAATTTGGAAATAACGTTAGCTTGCTTCCCGTGTGGGTTGGTTGGTTGTTGGAGTTTTACGTCCTGGCAACAACTACGGTCATATCTGCTCAATCCCGTAAGGGAGGTCATATGTTCGAGCCTAGGCTGAGTTAAACTAAGGACTTATGGAAATGGATACTTGTCACTACCTAGCCTGGCGCTTGGCATTACTAGGATAGCGTATGGATCGCTTTGCTCAGCATAGAGACTATGTGACCGGTTAGTAGGTGGGATATCGGATAATGGTGCCAGAGGCTGGTCTACCAATATGTACAATATAATTTATTATATATATATAAATAGGCGGAGTTCCGCTGCTTTGTATTGAATGTATTTAATTATTTATTATTATTTTATTCTCTTATTTACACTCCACTGTGATATTCGCTGCTGGCCAGTCTTTTGCCCCGTGACTAGGGGCAATTTATAGTTCATTCGCGCGTGTACTCGACTCACTGCAGGACTGGATTTTAGCCATTTGGAGTGGGGCTTTAGTATACCCGTCACTGCGGGCGTCACTTCACTCTAGGCTGTTACAGTTTATTTATACCTAAGGTTTTATGCAACACAAACAAAGTAACAAACACATTTGCGAGTCTAAAGCGGCTGTCACACATCACCAGATTGAGCACCGGACAGAATTGTCTAGTCCGGTGGTGTTCGGGCATGATAAGTATCAAAATGTATTAAAATGTGTCAAAATGTTGCGATATTGGGTCAAAGGCCGCTGGACGAACGGACATGAAACAGACATGAAACGGACATGAAACGGACATGAAACGTACATGAAACGGACATGAAATGGACATGAATGGATAACCAATGGACAGGAAAAAGCGGACTAAACGGAGTCAAACGGGACAAGAACCATAGACGTCAATCTGGTGCCATCCGTTCCAAGTTTTGTGCATGTTCAACTGGATATCAACTGGATATCGGACTGGATATCAACGGATATGCAACGGATATGCAATGGACACAAACTGGACTTTGCCGGATATAAAAGGACTTTGTTCGGTTTCTTTCTGTTTCCCCAATCTGGTGATGTGCGACAGCCACTTAAGGAGCTGTCACATTAGGGTTTTTTGCTGGAGCGTATGGTGGTGTAAGCGTGTTACGTCATATACGTCAGTATATGCCGCCATGTGCTACGCATACGCTACGCATACGCCATCATACACCATCATACACCATCATATGCTGTCATACGCCGATCCTCCAACAAGCCTGTTTCCTTGCTCAAAATTTTCAGCGTATGGCAGCATATGGATCATACGCTGCTCATACGCTAGGCGTATGCTATGCATATGCCGGCATAGGTTATGCATAGGTTAGGGGTACATCGGCATAGGTTGGGCGTACACTGGATTGACACCCGCCGGGTGTCTCTTGCGTACCCCCAACGTTCTGTAAAAGTGGTGTCACACTACGGCGTATGGCGTTAGCGTATGGATTTTTGACCCATATGCCATCATACGCCGTCATATGCTTTGCATACGCTACACATACGCTAAGCATACGCCGTCATATGCCGTCATACACCATCATACACTGTCATACGCCGTCATACGCCATCATATGCCATCATACGCGTGTCCGTCGAAATTTTGTTTGAGCATGCTCAAAGATTTTCGGTGTATGGCGGCGTATGGCGGCGTATGGCTCATACGCTGCTCATACGCTCGACATATGCTATGCATACACTGACATAGGTTACGCATAGGTTGGGCGTACGCTGAACTTGTCAATCACAACCGTCAGACCTCATCACAGTACGCTGCGCATAGGTCGGGATACGCTTTGAATACGCCACCATAGGCTAGGGGTAGGTTAGGCATAGGTTAGGCATAGGTTAGGCATTGGTTAGGCATACGCTGGGCATATGGTTCAGATGCCGCTGGGACCTCGTGCGTAGCATATGACGGCATATGACGGTGTATGGGTCGAAAACCGCATATGCCGGCATACGCTAATGCCATACGCCGTAATGTGACAGGGCCTTTAAGCAGCCCAATATATGGTTTGAAACTTGAAAGTAGCCAAGTGGATAGCTGGATGCTGAGAATGAGAGGAGAATCAAATACTGTGCATAGTCAGCGATGCAGCTTCGTTGTTGCCCTCACTTTAATAATGGAGTATTACAGAAATATACACGTTGGCAGATTTGTTATTTTACATCCACATAATAAATTACATATTACATATAAAACGCAAATCTATGTATAAGCTGTATAAGAATTATAAAAGTATAGTAAACCAGAATATCCTACTCGCTCCTCAGCTCCACCCACCAGTAATCGGGTGATGGAGCCTGGGGCTAGTCGTGTACTGCTCAAACCTACTCAATCTCAGCTCCGACGGTGGCGCCACCTCGCTATGGGATCCTAACCTCATTATTCTGATTTGATAAAAATGCTTTTAAAAAAAAGAAAAAGAAGAACAAACATGACCCTGTAGTAAACTTAATTGACCCTGAATAAACTATTCAGAATTAATTCCATTTATCTATCTGATGTTTAATATTAACTAACTCGGACAATGCCCCTGTAGGACGGGACTCGTGTGTGCTGTTGTTTTACGTCCTAGAAACATATGAGGTCATTTGAGGAAGAGTACCGACTTGTGACAGTGTATACTCATGGAAACCTGTTAGTGCCGCCCAACTGAGAGACCAGGCCACTGGCACCTTGACCCGATATCCCCCACAGTAACCTTATCCTGATACCGTGCTCACCAGTCCTTGTTCTATCCTGTAAATGCTGAGCCCCAAGCTAGGAATCGACAAGTATCAATTCTATAAGTCATTGGTTTGACTCGGCTGGGATTCGAACTCCTGACCTTCCGCACGGGAGGCCTGCGGTCTACCAATTCCGGTGGGACGTGACCTAGTTTTAACACATCCTAAATGGAATGCCCACATAGACGCCATCATAAGTGATCTGGAATTATTGACTTCATATTGGAAACGCCGACGATCAGAAGCAGAATAACTGACGGAAACGCTGGAGGCATCAAACAGAATCGTCGACGAGAAAAGAATGCCACAACTGACGTCGACCATCGAAACAAATTTAATGTAGAAGAGAGGAGCGGGCACTGATCGCGTGGGCAGAAGTGGAAGCCTCGTCCTGGTTTCATGGCGCTTACCGTTGACGCCTCAGGAACCTATCTTTTCTTTTATACCAGGCCTGTATGTTGCCTATCATGGATGAGTCTGAATAGTCTTGTTTTCACCATTAGGCAATTGATCAATAGAAAGCCCAAGCCAACACATTTACCGACCCAAGGGATTTTTAACCTCCCACACCAGATAGACATGATATGAGAACAACTGGCCTTTGATGACGCTGCCAGTTATACACAGCAGTGGAAATCCAAATTGGCAGAGGTGATGGCATGGGTAATCGAACCACTAACCTTCAGATTAGGAGTCTGAACTAGAAAGAAGTCAGACACTCTAACCACTCAGCCACAGAGAACACCAGTATGACATATATTATGACCAGACATGATGGGCAAATGAGTTGAGACCCCGCTTCACCCCTCTTCCTCTGTCGCAAGTTACAGGATTTTAACCCGACGCTTGAATCCATGGCAAACTCAAGCCAAGTACATTCATACCAGCCTGCTTCTCGGAAATTACTACTACAGAGGAAAAAGCAGGGGAATGAGGAAGATCACTCGTCTGTGATTGAAATTTTCCCCGGTTTAATCAACGAAAGTAGCTGACACAAATGAGAAGGCTTTAGCATCACTTTGGAAGGGTCACATTTTTCATCATTACGAGAAATAATATGGTTAGAATTATGATTTTGCGATTCGTTATTTTTATTAAAATTAAAATGTAACTATTGGATACAATATAAAATTTCAATTTACCTCATGACAAAGACCCTATAATACTAAGACGGCTCACTCCCTAACTCTCCCATGGTAATGTAAATTTTGCAGTGCCACCTTGTCGTGGGTTTGATCAGCTTGGCTGCTGGTTGGTGTTTCACATGTAAACACATACAATTATATTATACATGAGATAGGTAAGTATGAATACACATCAATATGAAATTGCTATGAACAAATACACATCATCATCAGCATCATCATCATCATTGCCATCATCACACATCTTTCACATTCATATATCCATTTATACATTTATACATATAATATAGCAACCATTTAACTAAGAGAACAGCCAGCACACCAAGTGGTGGGTTTGATCATTTTGATTACACAGTACAGGCTGAGTGAGCCCTCTTAGTATTATAGGGTCTTTGCTCATGACAAACTCACTTTGTGAGTAGATGTGAGACACCAGCGCCCCCTGTGTGGTTCTTGCATATTCACTCATTCTGCCCTGTTGGGCATTTCACGGCTGTAATCTGGGTGTACATTTCAGCCGTACAATGTGGGAGGATAACAGCCACTGAGGCGTGGGCGAGCAGGTGGCGCCAGGTGGGGAGGTCATGAGGTACCAATAAATGACCTAATGAGTAGGTGACCAGCCGATGACTTAGTGGCTGGGGAGTAGATGGATCTTCAAGCTTATTATACTCGTATAATGGCTTATACAGTGTATCATTTTCCGGAAAATAAGTTATTGAAGTGACTTTAATGGCTAGACCCAGATTCACAAAGAAAGCATGCATGGGTGCTAAAAGAATAGTATTTCGTTATTGTTAAACATTCCCATATATTACAAGATATCCACAACGAAACAACGATCCGTAGCCATGCATGAACACATGTCGGATGTTGCTTTAAGTGGTCCATTTCGGGAGGTGGTCGGTTTAGAGAGTTAGAATATCCTTGCAATGGTATTGTTGGGACCCAAATAAAGGGATCGATATAGGGGAGCGGCCGATCTGTGGAGGGGCCGGTATAGAGAGGTTTTACTGTATATGCATGTACATCCAGGTTAGAGTGGTTGAAATGCCCCACAGGATATAATGAGTGACCATGTATGCACCAGACAGAGGGCGCTGGTGTTTCACGTTTAATCACAAAGTGTGTTTGTCAGGAGGTTATTGGTTACGATTTGATTGATTAGATTTGATTGATTAAGCTCCGTCATACATCGATGGATTGAGCAACGGACAGAATTGTCTAGTGCGGGCGTCATAAGTATCAAAATGTATTAAAATGTGTCAAAATGTTGCGATATCGGGTAAATGGCCACTGGACGAACGGATATGAAACGGACATGAAATGGACAAGAAACGGACAGGAAACGAACAGGAAACGGACAGGAAACGGACATGAACGGATAGCCAATGGACGAAACAAAATCAAACCGGACAAGAACCGTAGACATCAGTTCTTAGTTTTGTGCATGTTCAAAACTTGTACGGACACAAACCGGACATTGTTCGTTTTGTGTCCGTTTCCCCCCAATCCGATGATGTCTGACTGGGGCTTTAGACTTAAGCCAAAAGAATTGGTTCGCACAACAACACAAATGTTTGGGTAGATATATGGTGTCAATTATAATGCTATTTTCATATTTTTACCTTAGCACAATAAGTCTTATTTGTGGATACATTTTGTGGGATAGATTAAATAAATGTAGTATTGCTAACATACCTAATACACAGAGTCAACGATAATTATTTGACACAATACCCCCAAAAAGAAGGCAACATCATTAATAATGTAATGTGGAAACAAAAATGTGATACAAAGTTTCTGAGAATGACCCATATATACATATTCTTGCCTACGCCTGTCTACAACAATTTATAAGTTTCGATTACTGTAATCAGTGTCCAATAATGTGTGCTAGGATGATACCCGTTGCTTAGAAACCGAGCACTTTAGCGACGAATGTTGCAATCTAATGGATGTCCCCACCTCGCACTACCCACCTAATGACATAGCCAGTAGACTGGATCGATCATGCTCATCGCCTTTGCCTCATCTCCAAATGGCCTGTGCCAGGAAAGGCTTTCTGCCAAGTTAAACCTTGTCGTCTGCTCTGACGAAATGTCGTCTGCGCTCAATGGAAATTGAATGAGCTGTAGTTTGTTTATCTGTTTGAGTTTCATGTCCTAACAACATCTAAGGTCATATCAAGACCGGCACCAACTTGTGATAGTGCACACTCATGGCAACTTTATAGTGCTGCCCTACTGGGAAATCAGGCCGCCAGTACCATCACCTGATATTCCACTCAGTTACATTATCCTGACACTGAGCCAACCACCCCTTGCCCTATCCTATTAATGGAGAGCACCAGGCTAGGAAGTGACAAGTATCAAGTTTAAAGTCATTGGTTTGACTCGACCGGGAACCGAACTCCCGACCTTCCGCACGCGAGGCCCGCGCTCTACCGATTAGGGTACTGCGCCTGGTCATTGAGCTGTAGAGATGGTTCATTGAATCCATGGAGAGTTGTTTTCGTTGTTATTTTATTCTGGGAATAAAGGATGGCATGGATAGTAATTTACTTTAATATATTTAATTGTTAAATGACGTTGCTGACGTCAGAATACTGTAGATCAGTAGTCATACTTTATTGAGCCCATGTAGAACACGGGCCTCGTGTGTGGGAGATTGGAGTTCGATTCCCAGTCGAGTCAAATCAATGACTTACAAAATTGATACGTGTTGCTTTCTAGCCTGGCACTCCACATTAATATAAGGCAAGGACTGGTTGGCTCAATGTCAGGATAATGTGACTAAGTGGTAAATCGGATCATGGTGCCGGCGGCCTGATTTCCCCATTGGGCAGCACTATACAGGCACCATGAGTTTGCACTGACACAAGTTAGTACCCGTTCTGATATTGACCTTAGATGTTGCCAGGACGTAACACTCCAACAAACAACAAAAGACATCATTACGCACATTAATGGTCAATAGTCAGCAATCCTATCTGGCCACTTCCGGCGACTGGTGGCCCGTGCACAGACGCACTGCTGTCCACTAATATTAAGCATGCATAGTCCGATAGTTTTGAGTTTCTGTCATTTTTCAAAGATACATATATAATATTGATCGTAAAGTACCATACTTTAGATTGGAGTCACTTTTACTTTAGATGGCCAACTTTTGAGATATTTGAAGTGGAATGATGCAAATTTAATTGTGGCAAGCATGTCAACATTCTGAAACCATTGGCTTCTATAATAATCAGTTTGATTAAATTATCTCAGTATTTCCTTCTATGTGGTGCAAATGAACTGGACCAGGATTTAAGTTAGAGATGTAGAATCTAATCTAGATAATTGTTTTGGTTTTGAACATTTGGTGTTTTAATCGGACCATGGAGCTTTAATAACGGACCAGACGGGATTGCATAATCGGTAAGAGAGATGTCTGGCTTCCAGTTCGGGGGTGGGGTGGGGATCATGGGTTCAAATACAGGCCGAGTCAAACTAACAGCTTATCAAATTTATATTTGTCGCTACCTAGGTTGGCACTCGGCAGTAATAGAAAATGGGAAGGACTGGTGTGCTCTGTATTAGGATAATGTGACTGAGTAGAATATCAGGTCATGGTGCTGGCAGCCTGGGATATCAGGATGGCTACCGACTTGTGACAGTGCGCACTTACGATGACTTTATAGTGCTGCTCCAATGACAAATCACCCTATTCTAGCAACGGTCATTTATAAAATGAACCAACTGACAACGGACGGGTATGATATCCACCTGTGCTGGGTGCCTGGCCATGCTGGCATACAAGGAAACGAACGAGCTGATGGGGCTGCGAAGAAGGCCCTGAACGGTGATCTTGAACCATGTCTAATCCCTCACTCTGATCTGAAACCACTAATAGCCACCCACATAAAATCCAAATGGCAACATGAGTGGGATGAAAACATTAATAAACTTAAAGAAATTGAACCATCTGTGGGAAAGCCACCACATACTCATGCGGGAGGTCGGCGGGACCAAGTGGTCCTTTGCCGCTGCCGTATTGGCCACTCGTGGCTTACACATGCTTTTCTGCTCAAGGGGGAACCTCCCCCTGAATGTATTGGGTGTCAGTCTCCACTGACACTCAAACACATTTGACTAAGTTGCGTTGATTTTTTGGCCCTGCGCCAACGGTTCTACACTGCAGACAGTATGCATGACCTTTTTACTAAAGTAAAACAGGAAAACATTTTAGCCTTTTTGAGGGAAGCTGGACTGTACCACCTTATATAGTTTACTAAATGGATTCTATCAATTATTAATAAAACTTTTCTTTTTCTATGGGAATTTGTTTCCCTTGACCACAAATATATGATTGTGAGCTTTCTAATTTAATCAGTGTCTATTGGCACATAATTGATTGTCTGCTTTTACATGTAAAAGCGATGGTTTGAACAAAAGACAAACATTTCTCGCCATGAATATGGCCTATGCTGCCGACACGGCGTAAAGCAACCACCAATCAATCAATCAATCAATCAACCAATGACAAAAAAGGCAGCTGGGATCATGACCTGATTTCTCAGTCAGTCATATTATCCTGCCACTGAACTAACCATCCATGGCCATAATCTAGTAATGCCGAGCACCAGGCTAGGTAGCGACATGTGTACATTTTGTAAGTCATGGTTTTGACTCGGCTGGAATTAGAAATCCTGCCCTTCCGCACGGGAAGCCTGTGGTCTTCGACTAGATTCGGCTACCGCATCTGATCTCATAGATATGATGATGCCAGTGTAGTAGCCTGCACTGACGTCTCAGGCAAGGAGCTGTGTAGACAGGTAGGCATGGGTAGGGTGGTGACATCAGGGAACCTAGGTGGTGTAATGGTTAGCACACTTGCCAGGAGTGCAAGACATGTGGGTTTGCTTCCTGCTCTAGGTGCAATATTTCCCATTTCATCACCCAGACGACACTGGTGCTGTGACCAAGATCCTGTAGAAGATATGTGCTGTCTGGTTGTTGAACCTATCCTGTGGATGTATATGTAAGGTCATTGCCTGTATAATTGTAAGCATTAACAGAGGGGATGAGTGTAATAGTCTACACTGAAGTCTCAGGCAAGGAACCACATAGACAGGTAGGCGTGGGTAAGGTGCCGACATCAGGGAGCCTAAGTGGTGTAATGCTTACCACACTGGCTTGGAATGCAAGAGACATGGGTTCGATTCCCACTGTAGGCGCAATATTTCCCATTGTCAACCCCCCCTCCACGATAGCAACAATGACCGTCCGCCATCTTGTTTTGCAAGTGAGCAGCAGACAGCCAGTGTATGTCCAGCAAACATGTCTCCCCTGGGGCTGGGTGCTGCCACCCTGGTCACCGCCACCCTGATGAGACTAATAGAATATGGGAAACCACCGCCGCAACGCTGCAAGCTGCAATTAGGAGGGAGAGAACCCCCCGGAAGTGGGGAATGGGGATAGGGATGGGGGTGTGGATGTGGGTGGGGATGGGGGTGGGAGTCGGAGGTGAGGGAGGTGTTCGGGCGTGGGGGTATGGGTATGGGTGTGAGTGTGGGTTTGGGGTGGGGATGAGGGTGGGGCGGGGGTGGGACTGGAGCTGGAGCTGGAGCTGGAGCTGGGACTGAGGGTGGGGTTGGGGATGAGTGGGGGAGGTGGTGGTGGTGGTGGTGGTGGGGCTGGGGCTGGGGCTGGGGCTGGGGCTGGGGCTGGGGGTGAAGGTAGGGGAGAGGTGAATGGAAACGAGCAAGAGTGGGAGAGGCAGGTAGAGGGGGGGGGAGGATGGTGACTGGAGGAAGGTGAATAATAATAAAATATAAAAAAGAGACCAGAAGAAACTGGGGGGTTGGAGAGGTGGGGGGGGGGGGGGGGGGCTAAGAGGACCAGTGGGTGATTAGCTTGCAAAGAGCGTTCAGCATGGAGGGTAGGGATAAATTGGTTGGTTGGTTGCTTGTTGGAGTTTTATGTCCCGGCAACATCTAAGGTCATATCAGGACGGGTACTGACTTGTGACAGTGCACACTCATGGCGACTTAGTACAGCACCATCACCCGATATCCCACTCAGTTACATTCTCCTGATATTGTGTCTAACCAGTCATTGTCCTATCCTATTAATGCAAAACACCTGGCTAGGTAGCGACACGTATCAATTTGATAAATCATTGTGTAAAATATTCCGACTCCGGTTCATAAATAAATAATAATTTAAATAAATTGTAAAATATCTCCTTTTCACGAAACTAATATGTGAAGAATTAAGGAAACTGGTTTAAACATATTTAAATCATCCAATTATTTCTAGAAAGTCATTATAATAATATTCCAATTATATAAGTCACCCTATAAAACCGCTCTAATAATACCTAATTCATTCTATCATATTGGTAAATACATATGCATAATATTCAAACCAAGTTGTGAAACCACGGTAGATTAAGTATATTAAGTGAAGTGATAATGAATATCAGATTGTTCTAAGGTTCTACATCAAATATAACCACTGGAGATAAGAACTCTGGAAAATTATTACTGTATTGGTATATTTACATGTATTACTGAATTGAAGTATTGGTATTATATATTGTATAAAGGTAGGTAAATGCTGAAACTAAGGACAGCATATAGAGTTGCTGCAGACTGTGGTTTCTTTACCCATATAAATAGTCTGTAAAGAATGCCACAGAATGGGTACGATAATTAACTTGAGAAACTGAGTTCTGTGTGCTTGTTTTGGTATGACATACAGATGCCAGTATCTGAGGGATACAGGTGACAATGCATGGGGGCTGTCTGTGTGGCTGTGCGTGTGGCGGTGTGTGTGTGAGTGTGTGCACGACCTGCCAAATTCAGGTGTCAGGCTGGAGGTTGGAGGTGGTTTGTGTGTGTGTGGTGAGCCATCCCTGCCCCACCTGGTGGCAGTTTGCTGAACTAAAGATGATGCAATATGTAATTCTCAAAGTAAGGCATGTAGAAACTCCTACAATTTTGCAGTTGTCCCAATCGAGGGGACTGGTGACCACTGGTGTTATTTAAAGATAAATAGGGTTGATACTCCTCTATAAGTGTGATTGGTGAACTTGATGGAAAACTATCTATCTGACTTGGGGTGAGTGGGTTGGACCCCCCCCCTCCACCCCCTTACCCAGCAGGGGAGGGGAGGGGCCTGGTGTGATTGTTGGGGGTTCACCCACTCCCAGCCTGCCTGCCCCAACCACTCACTGGAGGAGTTCAGCCAATGAAATGCCATGTTACTGTCTCTGACTGTGGAGACTCCCAGAAATTGTGTACCTTTGCTTGAGTAATATGATACATTAGTGCTTTCCGGACTCCACACACAGAAGTTAGGGTTCTATTTCCTATAAAGATTCTAGCGTGTAAAATACCGCGAGTTAACAATTGGTTTAACTCGACTGGGAATTGAACTTCCGATCTCTTGCAGTCCTGTGCTCTACCGATTTGGCCACCGCGCCCGGTAGGTAGGGGTGAGAGTCTTATGGTAAGGCTGGGGTGGGAAGCAAAGGTGGGACTGAGGGTGACCGTGGGCTCCGGTTGGGGATGGGGTGAGTTGAGGGTGGGGGTAGGTGGGGTGGGATGAAGGTGATGTAGGAATCAGAGGACCGTTGGGGTGAGGAAGGAGGTAAGGGTGGGGTGGGAGGAAGATTGGAGTGAGGATGAGTGGGGGTTGCTGAAGGTGGGGTTAGGGTGATGGTAGGGGTGGGGTATGGGTGGTGTTCGGTCCGGGTGAGGTGGAGTGAGTTGGAGTGGGATGAGGGTGGGGGTAGGGGTGGGGTCATGTGGGGGTGGGGGTGAGGTTGGGGTCGGGTTGGGTGGAGTAGGGCTGGGGGCGGTGAGTGAAGGTGTGAGTGCGATGAGGGTGGGATGGGCTGAGGGTTAGGGTGATGGTAGGGTGGGTCTGAAAGTGGTGTGGCTGTGAAGGTGGGAGTCGGGTGAGGAATAATCAATAGCTTCATCTGATATTAGATGAAGGTCCTCTCCATGGTAATACGAATGTCACTTTGTAAGCAGGCATCGTTAAATGTGTGTATATGTGTATGTGTGTAGGTCTATATGTGTTTATGTGTGTATGTGTGTATGTGTGTAATGATGTGTGTATGTGCACATGCATGTATATATATATGTTGTGTATATGTGTATGTATGTATGTGTATGTGTGTATGTGCTCATGTTTATATGTGTATGTGTATATGTGTATGTATGCATGTATATCCATATAGGTGTGCATAGGTGTGCATAGGTGTGTATGTATGTGTGTATGTGTGTATGTGGACATGTGTCTATGTGTATCTGTGTATATGTGTATATGCATATGTGTATGTGTGAATGTGTGTATGTGTGTATCTGTATAGGTGTGTATGTACGTGTGTGCATGTATGTAGTCGTGCATAGGTAGATGTGTACATATATATATATATATGTGTGTATGTGTGTATATGGGCATGTGTGTATGTGTTAGCATATGTCTGGATATGTGCCTGCGAATGGGTTGTGCTTTAGCAAAGGCAAGCCTAGCCACCAGCTCGCAATACCAACTGAGCCCTGCCCGTGACACTGTGCGCATGAACTGATATATTACGTCAGCCGGAAGTTGATCCATCTCGTGACATGCTCTCCCTAGATGTTCATTTATATACAATCCAATATATACAGTCAGCCCCTCTTAAAGTTGCATAGTCCGATGGCTTTGCGTTTCTATCTTTTTGTTAGATGAATATATTAAGTTTATCTTTATGATCTATCTTACTTTAATTTAACGTATTTTTCATTATAACTGGCTTACTTTGGAGATATTTGAAATGCAAAGAAACACAATTAATTTCAGCATGCACATTAGAATGTTGATACCATAGTCTTCAATTATTCCAGATTGTATTAAGTTGCCTCAATGCTCCCTTATGTGCATCAACAATCCGTTATAAGTGCACCAGTATATAAGTTAGAGATGTTTACTCAAATCTAGATAAGGGTGCTGGTTTCGAAAATATTATCTTTTAAGCTTCAAATCAAACTAATTTTAAACCTGCATATTCCAATGTAATCATCACTTTTCCAAAACCACAAACACTCTTAGATTTGAGCCCATATATCGAAATAGAATCCCACTGCATTTCTTAAGAACGTGTTCCTGCATATAATGGCCTACTCATTCAATTTAATAAACCACAAACTATGGTTATTTGCAAAGCTAAGGAACTACATGATCCAAGAAATGTCAATAAAGGTCTTCAAGGGAATGGTGCTCCCTTACTTCGACTACAGGGATGTCATCTACATGAGTGCCAAACAGGAACTGCTAAATAAAACTGCAAATACTGCAAAACAGAGCCCTAAATACATGCCTTAAGGTGAAAAACTACACCCAACCTACGACATCCACAAAAAAAACGAAGTTAAATTATTAGAGAACAGAAGAGTAATACACCTAAAAACACTGGCATTTGGGTATAGTTGAGAAAAAAGGTACCTAACCCAGCCACAAAGGAACACCAGAGCAAACAATGCACCAATACTAACGCAAACCAGAAGCCATATTAAAGCACATGAAAGAAGTACACTAGAAATGGCTGCCAAAGTCTGGAATGACCAAATGGTAAAGGAAAGACAAATTCCTGACCTAAAAACATAGACAACATATTTGTGCAAGGTAAAACCAGGAAATCACCCCTGAACTATGACCAAGCGGGGCATGTGATATGTCATGGCCCGCCAGCTGGACAGCTCTTGCGAGGTGCCCAGGCAAAAAAACTAAGCAGATGCCAACAAAACCACACACCAAACACATACCAACCATCTAGTGCATACAAGCCTATAATATGTAAATAGAGTAGGCTGGTCTAGGGATAAGAGTAGAAGGAAAACAATTGTCAAGAAAAACCAAAAAAACTAACATAGATTTACTAACCATAAACACCAACTATAAGAAAAAGAAAAAATCCGAAAACTGCCCAGCATTGAAAACAAGCCCGATCATCCGGGCTTACATGTTATGGACAGCATAAACACCCCATACAAAAAAAAGATTAAATACAAAATAAAAAATAAAATAAAATAGAAAATATTGCAGCTGAACCCCTATCTTGCCAGAATTTAGGTTATTTCACTTCAAATCAGTAAGCCATCAGTAATGATAGTTACTCCATACCGAGGTAAGGTATTTTGTAAAGATTACCATAATACACTTATCTAACCAAATATGGTTGAAACACAGAAATATCTGACTGCGCAATTTAACTTAATTTGAGGCAGAAATCTTGCTATCCAACCAAAAGATCATTGAAACAGATTTGCGCCATTCATTTTGACAATCCAAAGTTTAAAATCGAGTATCCAATAATCTCGCTAACATGGCATTGGCTTCTGGGAACAAATTAGTATGGAAATATAAATAGCATAATAGATAAACACATTTGTTTGTTTGCTTAGTGGACTGCAGGACAAAAAGTAAACATCTGCTATTGGGGGGTCGTACAGTGGCAAAACATAGCTGACTAAACAATTACATTTCAAACAGGTAAAATTGAGGACAGAAAGGATTGCCAAAAGAGCATACACCTCTGGTAAAATCATGTGGTATATTCTAAAATAAAATCAACAGTAAAAGACTTTTCAAGTGAAAAATGGAAGATGAATATTTGGTGAAAGCAGTTTACCTAAAAAATGTAATAATGAGTTGCGGATGGAATCGGAACGACTGTATCATGCTCTCATTTCCAAACACATCATCTCTAACTGGTTGTAAGTGAGGTACATAAACACATGCATGAGACAGTGTACCTAGTACACAATATAGTATGATATATGTAATTGTTTCACTTCCCTGCTTGGTTCCATTGACCTCAGATCAGCTTTAACACTCACCTGTAAAGATCAAATGTAAACATCGATAAATAAACTGTAAATCTGGTTAAACAGTACATGATTAACAAATGCAAATACTGAAACATATGGATAATGCCCTACTATTATTTCTTCCATAACAAAATAGGAGACAAGACAGAAATATATGGATCGAGCGTAAGATTCTGGCTGGCCCTTAAGACCTACCATTACATTTGATTGAGAAAGGTCGGTGGCCAAAGGGGTAGATCATAGGGGGGTGAGGAGCTGCCTGGGGAGGAGAATTAGTGGAGCTGCTTGGAAGCAAACCTCCTGCTCTCCAGGCCGCACGCCAGCCTCCAGTAACCCAGACTAGAAATGAGCATATATAATGAGGCTACAAGAGCGCTAGTGGAAGACAGTGACAACTAATAATAGGCATGCTCATTAAATACATGAATAATATTAGTATAAGGGCTTTATACTTCATAACATTTGATTATGCCTTAGAACTGTGTATCCTTACTAGGAGTACGGTACAGATCTAATCATCCAAGGTTTGTGTATTTTCAAAGCGAGGTCTCCTCTAGGATTTCTATTAACCCAATTGTTGACCTGGGCCATAATGGCCAAATGAGTAACTATCAAATATTTATAATTTAGACCAAACAATTTGTCTGTAAATGAATATGTCCTTGCCTCATCATATCTTTGTCTAACATGTGTTTGTTTCCTCAAAGAGCAGTTTCTAGCCTCCAGGTCTGTCAGCTACAGGGGCCATGTTGACTTTATTCGTTTAGAGGGGACAATGGAAAGATAACCATTCATGGCTACACTGTTCCTACAATTTATATTATTGTCAACAGCTTAAATTATGTTTGTATATTGTGTATGGAAATTGTGAATAATATATATACATAGGTATATGTCTCTGTCTATGTCTATGTCTATATATATATATATATATATATATATATATATATGTATGTAGTAGACTTCACTGACATTTCAGGCAAGGAGCAACATAAACAGGTAGGCGTGGATAGGGTGGTGACACCAGGGAGCCTAGGCGGTGTAATGGTTAGCACACTGGCCCAGAATGCAAGAGATATGGGTTCGATTCCAGCTCTAGACGCAATATTTCCAATTTTCATCACACCAACGACATATGTATATATATATATATATATATATATATATATATATATATATATACATATACATATATGTATATATATATATATTTGCATATATTTGCATAAGTGCTATATACTTCACAAGATTGCATCATGCCTTAGAATTGTGTATCCTTACTAGGACTACGGTACAAATCTCATGATCCAAGGTTTGCATATTTTCAAAGTAAACTCTCCTCTGGGATTGCCAGTGAGCCAATTGTTAACCTGGGCCAAAATGACCAAATGAGTAACTATCAACTATTTATAATTTTGTGTTCCAGAGTTATATTCAATTGACCGGAAGTGTGCTGAAATGCGGCGGTGATGTAGCTAAGAGCCTACCGGGACCAGACTGGGTGGAGGTGGGTGGGGAGGGGAGTTGTGGGTGGGTGGGTGTGGGTGTGGCAGTCAGTCAACCATGCAATAATGATGAGAGTTATCACTGAGTTGCACACAGAACAGGCCTGGCGTGAGTAGTTGGTAGTTGGGTAGTCTCCTCGCATCAATAAGCTGTCCTTCCAAACAATGCCGGCACAGGCCTGCTTAAAGGTACATAATACGATGGCTTTGACTTTATACTTTAAACCAACAAAAATAGACAAATATATTTATTAGATCGTCATAATCTATTTTATTTCAGTTTGACATCATTTTCATTTTAAAGACCTCTACATTTTGTGATTTTGAAATGAAAATAAGGTAACATTAATGCTGATGCGCAAATTAAATAAGGGGGATGGGTCGCGATTGATTTAATTAAATGTGAATGTGGAATGATTCAGTTGTGCCAGGTTCTATTAGATTGGCTAAGTGTGCACAAGTATGGATAAATACATGTTTGATAAGTGAACCATCTGAGTTGCATAGGTAGCTTCAAATTTAGCTTATCTAGGTTAAGTTTAGACAATTTGATGCTAGTGTCGTTGGGATGATGATAATTGGAAATATTGCGCCTAGAGCAGGACTCGAAACCACATCTCTTTGCATTCCAGGCCAGTGTGCTAACCATTACACCACCTAGGCTCCCTGATGTCACCACACTACCCACGCCTATATGTCTATGCGGCTCCTTGCCTGAGAGGTCAGTGCAGACCACTAAACTCGTCCCGGTGGAATTGTAAGTCTTTTTTCATGCTTACAATTACATACATACAGGCAGTGCACTTACACATACACAGGGTAGGTTTAATAACTATACAGCGTGTAGCTTGTACAGGATCATGGTCACGCCAACCAGTGTCGTATGGGTGATGAAAATGGGAAATATTGCACCTAGAGCAGGACTCGAACCCACATCTCTTTGCATTCCGGGCCATCATACTGTCTGCAGTGTAGAATTGTTGGCGCAGGGCCAAAAAATCAACGCAACTTAGTAAGATGTGTTTGAGTGTCAGTGGGGACTGACATCCAATACATTCAGGGGGAGGTTCCCCCTTGAGCAGAAAAGCATGTGTAAGCCACGAGTGGCCAATACCGCAGCGGCTAAGGACCACTTGGTCCCGCCGACCTCCCGCATGAGTCTGTGGTGGTTTTCCCACAGATGGTTCAATCTATTTAAGTTTATTAATGTTTTCATCCCACTCATGTTGCCATTTGGATTGTATGTGGGTAGCTATTGGTGGTTTCAGATCAGAGTGAGGGATCAGACACGGTTCAAGAAGCTATGCAATGTATGGTTGTTGAACCTACCATGTGTATGTATATGTAAGTACATTCCCTGTGTGCCTGTAATTGCAAACATGAAACGATGTATGGATTCAAACCATTTACAAGACAAGTGTAGTAGTCTGCACTAACCTCTCAGGCAAGGAGCCACATACACAGATAAGCGTGGATAGGGTGATTGCATCAGGGAGCCTAGGTAGTGTGATGGTTAACACACTAGCCCCGGAATGGCAATAGGTGTAGGTTCTGTGCTCGAGGCACAATATTTCTGATTTTCATCACCCCCATGACAATATCCAGAATGATACCTCTGTAAAAGTTTGCAAGCTCTCAAAATTCACTGACCAAGAAATGCAACATATATACGCCATGGTGTTGCTGGGAACTGGCAATGGATGAATCAAATGCTCGACGTTGATTGGTCCATTCAAGTCACCTGAGCAAAATACTCAATGTTGATTGGTCCCTGTGCTCTGTGTCCATGATATGCGTAATATGATGACCCAATTAGTATTTAAGTTGGTTAGTTGGTTCTGGGAGTTTTACGGCCTGGCAACATCTAAGGTCATTACAGGAATGTGCACTTAAGTAGTGTTGGATACCCACGTAACCTGTTTTGACCACATTTCTTCTTAGTCATACGCATACACTATTAGCATATTCAGCAAACTCACTTAGGAGCAAACTCACTTAGGAGCCAACTCTTGCTGTGCTTGCGACCAACTTCACTAATAGTACTATTAATTAAATCTATTCATTTCCAAGCATGTGCCTGTAAGTATTAGATGCGTTATATATTTCAACAAGGATTTGGTGTGGAATACATTTATGCATTTCTACATTTGGGATAAGAAAAAAACACAATAAATCCAGAAGTACCCCACATAAAGACCACCTTGATCTATTGGGCTAATATCACATTGAAAACACCGCTTTCCCCCTCGGATCACTGATATTAACCAACGTTGGGGCCTCATTAGTACTTGGATGGCTGACTGACTGACGAGCTGGCAATTCAAGGTGCTGTAGACTTCCTGACACAGGCATATATATCGTCAACCAAATCATTAGCGGATAAGTAATAAGTAGCCATGGTAATGAAGGATGCACTGCTCAGTGGGTCTCTGCCGATTATCAGTGTGCGGCTGATTCCGGGCAGGCTATGTCAGGCTGTTGTGGGCTGGTGCAGCCCGGTGCAGGCTGGTGCAGGCTGATCCAGGGTAGGCCGGCGACCAGCGTGACGGTAGTATATCATGCTGTCATCCGGGCAACGCCACATTGCAATACGGCGGCCCCTGGTGGCTACCCTGGAGTTAGTGAATGGGTGGGTAGGAGGAGAGCATGTATGTGGATCTGTCTCTGTGTAGGGGGTGGTGGGTGTTTTACTAAGCGGTATGATTGCCACCACCCCAACTCGGTCAGTTGGCATTTCTAAAACAACAGCAATTGGCATTTCTAAACAATGTTTTGTTTCTTGTTGTTTTACATCCTAGCAACATCTAAGGTCATATCAGCATGAATACCGACTTGTGACAGTGCGCACTCACGGTGACTTTATAGTACATCCCCACTGGGAGACCAGGACACCAGCACCATGGCCTGATACCCCACACAGTCACATTATCCTGACAGGCCTTGTCCTATCCTAGTAATGCTGAGCGCCAGGCTAGGTAGCGACACATATCAATTTCAGTCTCGGCTTGTTATAGTACAGTGAGAGGGCAGCACTTCCACTTGATTCAATCTTTTCCCATTAATTACCAAAATTATGTTCTAAATTATTATTATTCCCTCTTTTCTTGTTTTACTCCCTTCGGCAAGTCAAAGTTTCCTACCTTCACCCCAGTTTAGAGTGAGTGGGAGCTGTACTATAATGAGCTGAGGCTATCGGACTCAGTAAACAACAATTATGTGTCAACTATACCCAGGTAAGTCTCACATAATTATTCTATTTCATCCCGTCCCCTAGCCTCTTGGCTAATTATAGCACAGTGAGATGTTTACATAATCATAATTTCGGTTTCATCTTATATTGCTAGATTTCATAATGTGATTGAATTCTGAGTTCAATTACTTCTTTTGAACATAGTTGTTCTCTGAAGGGGTTACAACCAAGTTGTCTTTTCTGAACCCTTCGTAGTGATGTCTTTGTGAATGTTAAGACATTTGCCTCTACTTGGACATAGTAGAATTGTTTTTATTTAGACCCTAATCCATTGGTACAGAGCTAGGTAGATATGTGTCATTATAAACCGGGTATGTTTTAATATACTGTTTTCACATTTCCGGTGAATGTATACAAAAATATATAGATTTGATCAGATTAATCAATCTATGAATCTAAAACCCTTATCGTGAAAAAGCTATTTTCATCAAACCCCCACAAGGCTTTGCCTTGCAAATTGCCCCATCTGGGGAGAAAATCCTGTTTTATATGATCTGGCAGCACATCTACTGGGGTTACTAGCTACCAAGTTGTCAAACATTTAGGATAAGCAATTGATTGCTGGTTGCTTTACGCAGTGTCAGCAGCAAAGGCCATATTGACGGCACCTAGGATAAGCTGATATGAGGGTAAAGTAATTACCTCCAGACAGGTAGGTTACACTCTACCATGATGTTGTACCTTATCAGTCATCACATACTGTTTGTTTTCTATGTCCTGGCAACAGTCATCATATAAACACTAGGGTATTATGATGGATTAGCACTAAAAGGATCCTGAAGTGCAATATTGAAACCCTGGTACTGCCATAGATGCCTTCCTCTGCCTATAGATGCCTATCTATGCCTTCCTCTGCTCTTCAAGTTGCTCAAAGTAGCTATGGAGAGTAATGGTTTCATAATGTAACCTGGGTGCAAACCAAACCAACTCATATTCTACTACTATGCACAATAGTGTACATACCTGATAAAGTATGCCTAAAGCACATGGAGGGCTGATCCCTCCTATTGATTTCATCCTGACCCTTATGCCATCCAGGTCAGTTTCTTAACCTGATGTTGTGCCAATAAGCACAAAATGTGTATTCATCACTCAATGTGTTCTTCGGTATGTTTTAGTAGAATGGATATGTCCCTGTTTCTTTACAGGGCCTATATTTTTATGGAGACATGCAAAGTCTGTACCTCTTTGCACCAAACCATATTCGTGCCCAAATATAGATAAATCCTGTTTGTATTTCATTTGCATAGGCCAGTGGTATCTGTATCCCCTTAACAGATACTGCCACTAAGTGTATTATTAGAACCTATGGTTATTGGAAAGTCTTGTCTTTGCCTATTCTGGCACCTCATGCCAATGTTTATAGGCACCCATCGTCCATTTCTGGCCTTGTCTAAAATGTCTAAATGAAATGAAGGTAATCCTTCCAATTCCCATGTTTGTCTAACATGAGTGACGACAAATTTATACCATATTTTTCCCTCCATCTTAAAACCTAAACTATACAAAAGTAGGGTGTTTCCTAAGAAAGCCAACCCCCAGTAATGATTTTTCCCTTTTTTTATTAAAGGTGTCACTTGTGTGTTAAACAACTTCCCATTGGTAGTTGTGTGTTGGGCTTAGTTAGGACCTATGTGTTCCTTGCTTGACCAAGGAATGTCCAATGTTGGGAGGTGTGTGTCAGACTTTAAATGTCTGCTGTGCCTAAAACACTCAATCATGGCCTCATGAGTTGATTACCTCATGTAAAGACTTGTAATGTATATTATAGTACCAATTTGAATTGTACTAAATTGGGGCATTGTGTAACACTCAGCCAACTACTGGACTGGATCCACCCTGCCAATAAGAATTCACAACTAGTGTGTGTGTATATATATATATACACAACTCTCTGGGGTTTACATGCCCATGACTCTCACTCCCATATGGGTTATGGGGTTTAATGCCGTGAAGGGCCATTAATGTGGTAGTATGCATAGTGCTGCATGACATCTATATCCATATGACAATGAACTGGTTGTTTATGGTGTCATAGATGAGCTTTGCAATCCATCTGACTACAGCTCTCTGAATAGTATCACAACTAGTAAGTGTGATAGTGTGCATAGAGTAAATATTTCAGAAATTTGGGGTAGCTAAATAATATTCTAAAAGCATGTTGTATGTGCATATAATGATATAGAGGTAATAAATATTATTAATGTGGTTGCAAGGTAATAAAGGTACTATTGCACAGAAAAAGGGTTTCTATGTGATAGCTCGCTACCTTATACATTACTCTGCAAGCAGAGGGGTGCCAGGTACAAGAAAGCTAGGTCACATGATGAATGACCCAATATAAATAGGGGTGCAGGTCAGATGCACACTCTCTCTCATCACCACCACCAGCCAGTCCAGATCTGTGTATAATATGTGCTTGTGTCAACTTTAGCTTGGATTAAACGATGTGAGTACAATATTGTGTCTTCTTGTGTGATATTTCAGATACTGAGCCCAACAAGTGATCTTAGAAGTAGATAGTTGACAGTATATATATAAAGAATATGTGTAGAAGTTCTCTGACAACTACTTCAATTTAATCTAATGTAAACTCTTATCTTAATACAAAATAGAATTTAATACCATCAATTGTTTAGAGATACACAAACTTTTCAGTTGCAACCACAACATTTTGACTCCAACTTCTGGGCTAGGTGTCTGATTTTGTCCACATGTTAGGCATTTTTTTTGTATGCACATGTTTGTTTCACATGGACTGACGGTGGTTGTGTGGAGAGTGCCACGACCACGCACATTAGCGTGGTGTGCAACGTGTGAATTTGTTCTGTGTAGTGTGTAAGGTTCACATTGGGTTGATGTGCATGATTGCATTTGTGGTATGCATATATTATTTTTGTGATGTTCATGTCAATCATTATGCATAGTTCATTCAAATATCCATGAAAATTGTGATGCGCGTACATAATATTTTGGCAGTAGCACTAAGTTACGCGGTGACATCGTCACTTTTCAATCGTGATGATTTTCATTACCCACTAAAATGTTGATTCGGAAGGTTAACTCAGCTCAATCTTTATGTGAATGCTATCACTTTGAAGGCCATTATATTGGACAGATTCCAGTCTTTATTTGATCAAAATCGAACAAAAAGTGACTGAAATCCAGCTTTTGTTAGGGCGCTGATAGTTTATGTGACAGTCGGTCAGAAAACGGCGATATCAGCGCGGAATTGTGTAATCAGCGTGATGGTTATCTATGTCATTCACAATGTTTTATTTTACATGCTGAAATGCAGTTGGTGCTTGTAAGCAAGACATGACAACTCTGCCTTTACAGAACATATTTTCTTTAATTCAAACTGCTATAACTTTCTTAATATTCACTTTATGAAAGTTGTATGACTGTCATGTTTAAGCTCTGTCCAAGCCATTTCTGTTGCTATCTGTTCATTGAGATAGCATGCATTCCTTTTAAAAAAAAAGGATTTAAACAAATTTGTCACAGACCTACTGATAAAATAGGAATTGATGCATTTGAGGTGTCCAATAAAATCTTTATGTGTTAAACTATGATTATATTTTCCTTCACTGGTTCTCTTTATTTTTGGAAATTGCCATGGTGTTGTAGGCCTAGGCCTAATGATTGCAAAATTAAATATTGGATTGACAGCAGTTCATGTGAACATTGGGAATGCTAAAAATGGCATGTCACATATTGCAGCATAAACAATGTTGGCATTGACATGATGATGACTGTTCCATGAAGTTCTGCCTAAAACAAAACAAAAAACACTAAAAGAAAAAAAAACAAACATTTCCTTCTATTGATATTGACATAACATATTGATATAACAACTATATGACTACTATGTTTTGGCCCTATCGAAGATGTCCATTGATATCCCTGCCAGTGAAATAGAATGTATTCACACAAACAAAAATATAAAAGATTTGTAACATAGGCCTACATGCATAGTGTTCATGGTGTCTAACAGATTGAGAATCCTTAGCAATTGTTGACTTCCATGCATTGTGTCTGTAGTGCTTCACACAAAGGTAGGTTTCCATATAAAGTGTGGTTTATAGTAGCTTACATGGTAAATGTATTGGGAAATGGCTATATAAAGTTAATTTAATTAAATTATAATAAATAAATAAAACTTGATTTCTGGCATGTGATGCAGGGAACCCCATCTTATTCACTGCCTAACTGTTGTTTATCATTCATGGTGAATGTAATGGAGAATAGATACACAAAGTAACTTTTAAGTGATTTAAGAATTACATATATATAAATAAATAAAATCATATAACGATTTTAAAATTTGATTTCTGTCATAGGCCTACAATGTGGGCACCATCATTCTGTTCAGTGATTGGTTATGTCTGGAGTCTTTTCAGTACTACAGCGATGTTGATAACTGGTACACAGGCATGCACTGACTGACACTGGGAACTCACAGGGTTGCTTACATGCTGCCAGTCTGGTGAATAGCTCTGAGCAAGGTAACTACCTAATGCTGTCTAATAAGATTTGTTCCATTAATAACAGGGTGCACTAATAATCACATGTTCATGGTGGAAGTTGTCAGTGGCAATTCATTCTTTCAAAAACAGGGTTCCCTACAAGTCACAGGTTGTGTGGTTGAAATTGTAATTAATTTATAATATAAGAAAAAAGAAGAGAGAATTGTATTGATATGTGCTATTCTCTTTACATTACAACAGTTTAAACATGGCGAGAACTAGACAGAAACAGACAGATATGCAAAAGTTGTTTAATGACTGGGTGACAGCAGGTAAACAGTTAAACAGTCAGGGGCTATTAACGCAGAGGATACGATGGAGCAATTATGGCCACTATATGCATTACAGTTAGTACAGTCAAAGGAACCTGAGATGAGCACAGCTTTTGGAAAAGATGTGGAGGACAGGAGACTGGATAGAAACTTTAGGGAGAAAATAAGGCTTTTTTTTGGACGGATCGGCATTATATGGCTTATGTCGAGCGTATACGACGTATGCGGAACCTATGTCTAACCTATGCGTAGCGTATGACGGCGTATGACGGCATATGGGTTGAAAACCGCATACGTCGGCATACGCTAACGCGATACGCCGTAGTGTGACAGAGCCATCAGCGCTTACCAAAATAACAATCACTTTCTGTGGCCCGATGGGCACCTGGTAACACATCGTTCTTTGTATTCCGCTCTCTTTCACTGATATTCGTGTTATTCAACAAGCCATGCTTATTACTCGGTACGAAATAGTCCCATGGAAATGTCGGTTGATTAGACACTGCAGTGTAACCCTCCGCGCACCGTGCCGTATGACATATTACTACGCGCAGTGAACGTCACGTCGAATAGGGTATCAAGTAGCATTCTGGACACATATTCAATGGCCAGTAGGTAATGAAATAGATTTTAAATATATTCTTATATCCATTTTGGCAACTGAAAAAAAAATCAAGCTTGTTTTATTAAACAACGCCTCTAGAGCACATTCATTTTTGTATCATCGGCTATTGGATGTCAAACATATGGTCATTCTGACATATTTCTTTGCATGAAACCCACTGCCGCCACATAGGTTACTTTTTCCAATAAGCAGCAAAGGGTCTTTTATATGCACTTTCCCACAGACAGGACAGCACATACCACAGCCTTTGATGAACCAGTTGTGGATATATTTAGGTGACTGAGATGTGTCCATATATGTTTTTTTGTGTGGTTTTTACATCTTAGCAACATCTACGGTCATATCTCCGGGAGACGGACGCTCAACTCATTCGGCCATCGCTCTACCGATTCAGCCACCGCACTAGGGGGATTTCAATCACAAACAATTGATCTTCTTCATTCTACTGCTCCTTCCTCTATTCTAGTTATGCCGAGAGCCAGGCTAGATAGCAACATGTCTCAGTTATCAAAGCATTGGTTTGACTCAGCCAGAGGTTTGACTCCCACAATCTCCCACATGGGAAAGCGGTAGCCAACACATTTGGCCCTCCCGTCTGGATTTACTTTCATCTTTCTGAGAGGTGAGCATAACCGCATACTCTAACTAATCTAATCTATTCAAAATTATGCTGATATTTAAAGATATGTCAGTGTAGTAATCTTCCACGTCATACCTACAACGTTCTTGTCCACAACCAGGTGGGTTAGGTAGGACTGTCTTCTAAATAGTCGAGGCCTCGACTTCGGTGAAGCACCAATTATGCTGCAACTGTACTGTGTAAGTACTAGCATAATTAACCTATTTCAACTCGTTCTCAGCCTCCTCGCTAATTATAACACAGTGAGAGTATTTACATAGATATTATTTCCTTTCAAAACATTCTGGTGATTTACAGTTTCCACGGGAAAGGGCTATTTACCTTCAATCTGGCGGTGTTTAGCATATAGGTGCTGCTGGAATAAATATGAGCCTGCTCCAGGGAATGGACCAACACTGTCTGCTATGTAATAGGAGGTGATTGGCTCTGCCTTCCCAGCTTACGCATCATTACACATTAAAGGGGACATGTATATGTGTTTGCTGTTGGGTTCTACATCCTAGCAACATCCAAGGCCATATCAGGATGGGTTATTACTTGTATCAGGGCACTTGGTAACTCTATAGTGTTGCCCACTGCGAGACCAGGCCGCTGGCACTTTGACCTGATTCCCCACTCAGTCACATTATGCTGATACTAGGCTAACCAGTCCTTGACCTATCCTTCTTCCTCTGTGTCCCTCTGTGTCCCTCTGTGTCCTCAATGGTCCCCATGTGTCCCCCTGTGTCCCTGGGTGTACCCCCTGTGTACCCCTGTGTCCCTCGGTATTCCCCTTTGCCCCATGTATCCTTCGGTTTCCCTTGTGTACCCTGGGTCCCCCTGTGTCCTTGTCTGTCCCTCTCTGTCCCCCCTGTCCCTCTCTTCCCTTTCTGTCCTTCTCTATCCTTCTCTGTCACTCTATCCTCATCTGTCCTCATCTGTCCTCATCTGTCCTCATCTGTCCTCATCTGTCCTCATTTGTCCTCACCTGTCCTCATCTGTTCTCACCTGTCCTCATGTGTCCTCACCTGTCCTCATCTGCCCACATCTGTCCTCATCTGTCCTCATCTGCCCTCATCTGTCCTCATCTGTCCCCATCTGTCGTCATCTGTCGTCATCTGTCTTCATCTATCGTCATCTATCGTCATCTGTCGTCATCTGTCGTCATCTGTCGTCATATGTCGTCATCTGTCCCCATCTGTCGTCATCTGTCGTCATCTGTCTTCATCTATCGTCAGCTGTCGTCATCTGTCGTCATCTGTCGTCATCTGTCGTCATCTGTCGTCATCTGTCGTCATCTGTTCTCATCTGTCATCATCTGTCCTCATATATCCGCATCTGTCCTCACCTGTCCTCGTCTGTCCTCATCTGCCCTCCTCTGTCCTCCTCTGTCCTCCTCTGTCCTCATCTGTTCTCATCTGTCCTCATCTGTTCTCATCTGTCCTCATCGGTCCTCATCTGTCCTCTCTGTCCTCTCTGTCATCCTCTCCACATCTCTCATCATCTCTCATAACCTCTCTCCATCTCTCCTCATCTCCACCTCTCCACCTCCCCCCGCTGTTCCCACCCACCAGTCCAGGTCTCCACCAACAGTAGCTACCCTGTGCTATCCTACTCAACTACTAATGCACCACGCCTAGTTGGCCTCTCTCCTCACCCCTTCCTTGTATGGCCACCTGCCCAGAACACTTCCTCCGAGGACCCTTAGCGAACCAGGCAGTTACACTAAGCACCTTTCCACGCAACTCATCTCTGCCACAGTGACACTAATATAAAGCATGTAAACCACTGGGTTCGAACCCTGGCCCAGTCAATCTAGTTACCTAGAAACTGGATACAAGTCGCTACCTAGCCTGGCGTTTAGCATTACTAGGATAGGGCGAGGAGCAGTGGAATGAGAAGGACTAGTTGCCCACGGCACTACCTATATTGTCAATTTAACCCTTTCCCCACACCTCTCTGTATTTACTTTAACCCTCCCATCCTTATTCTTTAAATCTCCATTTTATTATAGTCCCTGCATTTCGGGAAATTGCACACAATGCCTCGCTGGCCAGCAAAAAGTAAAGCAGACACCGCTGGAATTGTTGATAGGTTGGTTGGTTAGTTTCTTGGAGTTTTACATCCTGGCAACATCTAAGCTCATACCAGGACAGATACTGACTTGTCACTAATGCACAGTCATGGTGACTTATAGTGGTACCACACTAGGAAACCAGGCCACCAGCACTATGACCTGATGTCCCACTCAGTCACATTATCCTGACGCTGAGCCAACTAGTCCTTGCCCTACCCTAATAATGCCGAGCTCCTGGCTAGGAAGCGACAAGTATAAATTTGTAAGTTATCTGTTTGACTCGTCCACGGTTCGAACCAGTGAATCCGACGATCTTTCAAAACAGGAGACGGACGCTCAACTCATTCAACCATCCCGTCTGGTCTGCTGCTAAGTTCAAAGTAAAACAGCAAAACCCACGGCTGGAATTACAGCTAGCTTGGTTGGTTAGTTTCTTGGAGTTTTACATTCTGGCAACATCTGAGGTCACATCAGTGCTGGTAGGTTCACAGCGGTCACCATCCATACACTCCAGACAGGGTGGCCGAATGAGTAGAGCGTCCGTCTCCTGTTTTGGGAGATCGGGAGATCCGAACCCATGAGTTCGTGGGTTCGAATCCTTCCTGGGATATATGTCCATAGCCCAGCCCGTTGATACTTATTCTATAGGCTCAGTTAGCAGTCCTGTCCTGGACACAAATTTGGAGGAGTAATTAGTAGTAGGTCGCGACCTCTCAATATCAATATACAGATGAACCATAGTTTCGAATCTCACCATCCAACCATCAGCCTTTCAATGAGTATGTCACCACTAGGAAGATAATCAGTTATGCCCCCCCCCCCCTATTAACGCTTACCATACTAGTGTAACATAGTTACCTCCCCGTATATGTTTCTTTTTTCTCTTATCTTGTTCTTTACCTGTCATTCATGTACCAATGTTTTGCGTATTTCCCTGTAATTGTCTATCTATATTGTTGTAGATTTGTTTAGTGTATAGTGGCAATTATCATTAGGGCTGGAAGACCAGTGCATTAGCACTGACAACATGTTATTCACAGGAATAAAAACACTTGAACAAAAAAAACACCAACAAATCTTTTGAAACTAGTGACCGATGCACTGAAATCTGAGTGTCTTCTTGTATACTCTTGCCTAAGTATATAGGCCCTTCTCTGCTGCTCCAAAATACGTTTAATAAGTGAAACATGTATTTATATAGGCATATATGTATGCCCTATAATCTATTATGGGAATATAAACAAGGACACTATCTATCTTCAGTTCCCTCTATTATAATATACTCACTATATACTATATAGTAATCCGGTATCTAGTTACAGTATTGGCCACATCGGCGCCACCAGTGAGGGGCTCTGACCACTTTTATACCGGTTGTCTAGTCGTTAGTGCCTACTCAGACAGTAACATTTGAATATATATATATACATTATATGTCCCAATAGAAGCATGCTACGAATAGAAGCAAACCCCCCCATTTCAAGATTGAAAGCGCTCACAAATTTATGATCGTATTCAGACTGAATACACATAAAATAAGACAATCCCACTTTATTTCAGAGGCACAACAAAAACTAATCAATGAAATAATAAACAGTGATGAATGTTTCACAATATCTGCATATGTAATCATAGTACATGTTAATTTGAAACAAACCATCGCAAATAATTCTTTGCGCCCATGGGAAATAAATAGAGGTGCATCCATGTGTCTGCACTCGTGCAGTCCAGGCCTATTGGGACATATATGGTACACATAGTTCATTATATTATTATAGGGAGTAGGGTGTAGCTCAGCCGGTATCATATCTAGCTCTGAAGCCGTCGGTCATTGGATCAATCCTTCGCAGAGGACCCATTTGCAGTTTGGGGTATTTTCCGTCCCAACCAATGTTCCACAATTGGCTCATCAATGGCTGTGGTATGTGCTGTCCTATATATGGGAAAGTGCATATAAAAGACCCTTGCTGGTTATGGGAAAGCGTAGCAGTGGGATTCCTCCAAAGAAATATTCCAGAATGACCATACGGTTGACGTCCAATAGCCGATAATGTGATAAAACAAGTCAATGAGCTTCTTTGGTTGTTTGTTGTTGTTTTACATTCTACCAACATCTAAGGTCATATCAGGACAGGTACCAACTTGTGACAGTACGCACTCATGGCAATTTTATAGTGCTGCCCCACTGGGAAATCAGACCGCCAGCACCATAACCCACTCAGTCACATTATCCTGATACTGAGCTAACCAGCCCTTGTCCTATCCTAATAATGCCGAGCACCAGGCTAGGAAGCGACAAGTATAAATTGTTAAGTCATTGGTTTGACTCACAACTCGCGAACTCCCGATCATTCGCACGCGAGGCCTGTGCTCTACCGATTCGGCCACCGCACCCGGTAGTCAATGTGCTACAGAGCCGTCGTTAAATATAACAAGCTTTACTCTTTTATAATATATATATATATAATGCGGTCTACCTGCTGTCTGCTGGGGTGCCCGTCATACATTGTCTCCACTTTACACAAGGCGGTTAATGCCCACCGCATGGAGACAATGTCCATGCACAAATTAAACATGAGCTACAGCAAAAATCCATTAGTGTGACAGATGTAGTGCAACCCTCACTGCCAGCTGCACTATGCCAGTCACAGCGACTAGGATTTGTCCGGTGCTTACCGGAGTTTTACCTCCTGGTAACATATAAGGTCATATCAGGATGGGTACCAACTTATGAGTGTGCACACTCACGGCAACCTTTATAATGCTGCCCCAATGGGAAATCAGGCCACCGTCACCATGAGATGACTTGATATCCCACTCAACTCAAGTCACATTATCCCGACACTGAGCTAACCAGTTCTTGCCCTATCCTATTAATGCTGAGCGCTATGCTAGGAAGCAACAAGTATCAATTTTGTAAGTCATTGGTTTGACTCAACCGGGAATTGAACTCCCGATCTCCCACACGCGAGGCCTGCGCTCTAGCGATTCGGTCACCACGCCCGGTCAGCAACAAGGTCGGTATCAGGCCCTCGGAACATCCAGCAGCAATCATCTCTGGGCGTGTGCACTGATTGTCACCCGTTTTGTTGTGTCACTGCTATCACTAGATGACCCTTGGGTGGGTAGGCTTTATATTGCACTTTCATGCAGACTCCTGTATATATATATATATATTGTATTCTTTCTTTTAAATGTATTTTAATATGTAGTCTTAAAACAAATTCCATTTTTTTTGCTATATTAGTTAATTAAGCAGAGGGAAATTCACAGCTTCGAACCCTAGTGGAATCAAACCAATGTTTAAACAAAACATACCTGTCACTACCTAGCCTGCTGTTCATGGTGCATTCCCAAGTCAATGATGAATAGCAGTTGAATTCTTGGTGTGTATGGGTTTCATGTCCTGGTTACATAAAAGGTCATATCAGGACAGGTACTGACTTTGCGTATGCAGGTATTGCAGGTATTGCAATACCTCAGGGGGTTTGACACCCCTGCCCTGCAGAGGTGTAAACCACTGCCTTGGGGTCCAGGTTCTTGACAGAACCGAACGCTAAGCGAGCAAACCCTAAACAGAAAACCATGTCACTGTGGCAGCATTAAGGGCGGTTGATGTATCAAACTCCCAACATCTCCCGACGAGCCACTGCAGGGACAAATAGTTTTGCGCCTGTCTGGACATGTTCTTGCCGTTGTGAAACCTCTATTTGCTCCCTGAGAGAGTGCCGCTGGTAACTTGCAAAACCCAGCAGCACTTCAACACTTTTTCAGGCAGCTTTCATGAAATGTGGTCAAAGTCAAGATCTACCATGCAATCGTGCTATCCACCCTACTATACGGAGCCGAGGCCTGGACAGTGTACAGACAACAGCTGAAAAAGCTGCATGCCTTCATGATGCAACATCTGCGTTCAATCATGAGGCTAACCTGGAAGGACAAAATGACAAATAAGGAAATACTCGAACGGATGGGGCTGCCCTCTATGGAAGATCTTCTGATCAAAAAGAATCTCCGTTGGACTGGACACCTCATGAGGATGTCATCAGACAGGCTACCAAAGCAGGTCCTCTATTCTCAACTGTCTTCTGGTTACAGAAAGAGAGGGCACCCTCGTCTCCGGTTCAAGGATACCATCAAGAGAAACCTGAAGCTGAGAGACATTAAGACCGACTCATGGACATCACTCTCACAGCAGAGAGCTAAATGGAGAGTGGCAGTCAAGTAATAAAAGCAGTCTTTGTTGCATCGCGACCGACAGTATGATGATGATGATGACCGACTTGTGACAGATCACTCTCATAGCAACTTTGTAATGCTGCTCCAATCGGAGACGATGCCGTCGAAATCATGACCCACTTTTCCACCCAGTCACATTATCCTTACACTGAGTTGACCAGTCCTTGTCCTATCCTAATCCTATCCTGTCCTATCCTAATAATGCCAAGCACTAGGCTAGGTAGCGCAAAGCATACATTTGGTAAGTCTTTGGCTTGACTTGACCAGAACATCAAACCAAGGATTTTATACATAAGAATTGCAAAATGACACTGTTTGAGGCTCTCCCAGCATGCAATCCCAAAACATGAGCATCATATTGGAAGGTTGATAATGAGCGATGATAGGGGGCAACACAAAATCATTGCTAGTACTATCTGTGGTTGAAGTGCCTATGCGATAAGACGGCTTTGTTAACAGTATCATTATTACATATTGTTTTCTGTTACCATTACCGTTTCCAACTACCTATTACCATTTACTGCATTTGGGATTTGTTATTAATCCCAAACACTTGGACGGTTGTGGAATCGATGGACTTATCACGCGCCAACGAGTAGGTGAGTACACATGGTTTCAAAATGGCCAATTATCACGCTTTCATGACGTCACCCTACTATGTAATGCTTCCACACGGGAAAGCTGTGCTCTACCTATTTGGCCACCACATCCGGGTATCTGAAAGCAGGGCGTCCACCTGGTGTGCAGAGGTCAGAGTTCACATTCTTAGTTGGACATGGTGATAATTCTACATGCTCTAAACGACTCATTAGGTGTGAATTTAATGGAGTACTTAACCCAATGCCGCACTTGGCCCCTCAGGGCAAAACATAGCCAAGGTCACTGAAAGCCCACAGAACCCATTAAATGTTAAAGGGCCAGTTACATTGGACAATGTAATGGATTTATGGGACTCCGACTGCGAAACTCAATTATTATTATCCCACTAGATGGTGGGTTTGTTTGAGTTCGTATTGTAGTTCAATGGAGGCCCGATAGGCGGCGCCCCGTGCAATTTGAGACCTGTGTTGAGACAGCGAGAGAATTGCGATGTGCAATACCCTTTAACAAGATTTGACAATTAAATACAAAGTTCAAACTCACTGCACACTCACCAAGCCCCGTGTGTTCTCTGTATTGGAGTGGTTAGAGTGTCAGACTTTTTTCTAGGCCGGACTCCTAATCTGAAAGTCAGTTGTTCGATTCCCTGTGCCCCCACCTCTACCAATTTGGATTTCCACTGCTGTGTATAACTTACAGTGTCATCAAAGGCCAGTTGCTCTCATACCATGTCTATGCGGTGTGTGAGGTTAAAAATCCCTTGGGTCGGTAAAAGTGTAGGCTCGGGCTTTCTATCGACAAACTGTCTAATGGTGAAAACAAGTCTATTCAGACTTATCTATAATCGGCAGTATAAATCTTCAAGAAAAACCACCAAGCCGACATACTTTGCTACACACCATCCGTCACCTGCAGGAGACATACTACTTTTCGTGGTCCTTCTAAATTCAATGTCATCTTTAACTTAGAGATTAACTTACAGATCCTCTTCTGGCTGACATATGCCCGATTGGACCTCTAATGCCAGCTCATTATGGTAAACAAAAACTATATTTTTGCACATATATGGAGGTCGGCAGAGCGCTGAAATCCTATAAGTGTGGGTGTCCTCTCCAATGTCTATCCAGTGTTCTGTCAAATGCTTCTACCGTTTATACTTCAACCACTTGGTCTGGAAGACTGTTCCATGGGTCTGTCACTTGAAACAAAATGAGTGTTTCCTGACCTCAAGTCTGGACCTCTTTTTGAATATTTTATACTGCTAACGTCTGGTGTTGCTATGTATTCAGAGATTGAAAAAATCTGCGGTGACATCACTGTCATAGTCTCGAGTAATAATCATATAAGTCTTTATCATATCTACCCTGAAACGATGAAATTAATATTTGATGAAAATATATTTCCCTGGAACGAAAATATAAATGCTAATGTCAGGTGACCGTCAGACTAGCTAGGGTCCCCAATGCAATGACACTTTCCACAGCTGCCTGTCTATATGTGCCACCATTCTTGATAAGTCAGTGCGATACATATGTATGGGGATGACTCCCATTATCGCCCATAATAATTTAGAGTGGCTTGTGTAATCCTCCTTCCCCCATCTGCAAATGGACTCTCCCAACTGGCTGGCGACTGTCTATGGCAACCCACATTGCCCAAGTAGTGCTATGTAATTGGCTAAGAAGTGTTATCTAATTGCTTAAGAATTGTTATATATCAAGGGGGTAAAGTAATATTACCAAACTTCATATGGTGGTTCATTCTCTCTCTATATACACGTATGAAGAACTCAGGCGCAAACTCACCTAAACGCCGATCCAAAAATGGAGATAAAGATCGGAATCAAACCATCATATAGATTATTTTGTTATATTCCTACTCTTTTGTCCATTGCTCCATAAGCATTTGACCATATGAACAGTGGAATTAGTGAGAATTACAATTATTTTCAGGTAAAAACCTTTTATTTAAATAGCATGTTTGGATTGGTGTTTACATGGTTTTGCGCCTGAACTCTGCATATATATATGGATAGTGAAAAGCCCCTTATCGCGTGTAAGCTGTAAAAAGGTCTGCAGTGTATTCTTCCCCCTCACACGGGGGCGGGGGGGGGGGGGATTTCCCAGCATGCTCCACTCCCCCCCCCCTCTGCGCGGGGCATCACACTCCATTCGCGGGGAAGTATAATGATCATACGGGAAGTGACAGAGGCTATATAAGTGGACAAATTGACGTAAAATCGGCAGATAATAATGCTGAATTACAGCTCACATGTCAATCTCAATTAGTTGAAGGTGTGATGGGCCGCTGTGCAGCATGGATCAATTATACACTGTTTGACCTCAATGGCTTTATGATAGTCGTTGAGGGAAATCAGACCAAACTATACAAATTGCCCATGGGGCATTTAAACCCTAATTGAAGCAAACTTTGTGGAATAATGTATAGACATTGTGAATAAAAAATGCCTAAATGTCTGAATGTCTAAATGTCTAAATGTCTGATGAGATCCCTCGAATGATACTGAATTTAAAGTAGTGCCCTAAGGGTGATGAAAATGGGAAATATTGCGCTTAGCGCAGGATTCGAACCCACTGCTCTTCTGTTACAGGCTAGTGCACTGACAATTACACCACCTAGGCTCCCAGATGCAATCACAATATCCACCCCCACCTGTCTATGTGGCTCCTTGTGTGAGAGCTTAGGCAAAGTACTACAGTAGCAAAATCTGAGGGGTTTGAGTTATCATTGTAGGGAAATGATGGAAAGAAATTGTACAAACAAATATTTTACATTAGATCAAATAGTACTTCCTGTATTTACGTATTTCCACAAATGGAATACTTTCCAACACAATTTTGCTTAAAGGGACCAGATATAGGTCGCTGAGACACTACCTGTACTCCGACAAATGCTCTCCAAGCATACGTTTGCCAGTTTTCAGTTTATGCAACTAGATATGTGAGGGGAGAGTGGTGACATTGGTTGCTTCTCTTGGGTTTTATTTAGTCCAGCAGCACTGACACATTTAGACGACCATATAGAGAAAGTCTTTTCAGAAATTGCAATCTAAAATGATAAATGTAAAGTTCAAATGTTATTTATCATAACCAGCTACTGTTTGTGTAAATAATTGATTAAATCATGTAGATTAATATACTTTAAAAGTTGAATTGAGAGGTTTCTGTGACTGCCATCTTGGTGGTTGCCATGGCTTCCCCTGTGTGTGGGGAACCCCTCTAGGTAATGTGATGATGGAATCCCACCTATGATGTCATTCATACATCACATACCTCAACTCTCCTCCCACATGTTCAGTAGCATGAACTGAACAAACTAAGCAAAGGTATTTTTGGAGAGCTTTTGATGCTGGATTCGTTTTTATCTGGGTGGGGTATAGCCGGCGACTTTAACGTTGCGTCCTATGATTAAACGGTCAAATTAAGCAAAACACTTGTCTAGATTTTAACCTACATATCCAACTTTGATAATGGTGCAAATATTAAGTTTGGAGGTACATAGAAGGGCATATCAAATCAATTTAAAGTTGCATAGTCTGACGGTCTTGAGTCTCTGTCATTTACTGAGATAAATATATTAGCGTGATCATTATAATCTACCTTACTTTACTTTGAAGTAAGTTTGATTTTAAATGGCTAACTTGATATTTGAAGCACAAACATTCAACATTAATTTTTGCAAGCATGCCAAAACATCTGACACCATAGGCTTCTGCAGTAATAGCTTCTATTAAATTGCTTAAGTATTCCCTTCTACGTGGCGACACATTTTTAATAAGTGCACCAGTATCTAGTATAGGTTAGATATGTAGAATCAAATCTAGATCATTGCTTTGTTTATGAAAATGTAGTGTTTTCATCGCACTATACAGCTTTAATTGAACATGTTCCTGCTGAAGCTGTTGGTGGTCAGACTATTGACAACACACCAACATTAATTGTGTACGTTTGCACTTCGAATATCTCCCAAGTTAGTCATGTCAAAGACAAGTTACTATGAATGAAAGCAACAAAAATTATAACGATGCACTTTCTTTATTTCATATTTTTGTTGTTGATGGTTTATTTACCCTGTCCATAATGAGTAAGTCGCATCGTGGCTTGTTTGCATCGCTGAACAGCAATAGTCTAAATTTGGTAGCAGCCTTGTCATCTTACCTGTTAGTCGTTATGTTAGTTAATATATTTATGTTCGAAAATGATTACAACTGAAAGCATCACCGATGTATCAAACACATTTACTGCATGGCTGGAAGACCAGTGCTCTCCCACTGACAAAAGACATTATTCAATAAATTAAAAAAAATAGTAAAACAAATCAAATGTAAAGCATATATATATATTGATATGTATAAATAACACCAACTCTGTGGCTGCAGAGTAATAGGGTATAACTAGGTTCTCCTCAGAGATCCCTGAGAAGTTTTTGAGTGAGTGAAAGACAACCTAATTAATCCTCCCTAAACCCTAAACTGGGTCAGGAGGCTTAGCACAAATTGGCGCCCTGTACGACCTGTGACATTAACTGGGACCTACTAGAATATCACATGCGCCACCTGGTTTAGAAATAAGCATAACTAGGTATCGTTATCATATTTGACCAATTCCCCAATTTTTTCCCAATACAGTATAACCCCGTTAAACCTAGATAAAAGATTCACCCCATACTTCCAGTGCAGGAGTGAAAACCAACCAAGCTGGCGAAGAATTTCGACATGCTGGGTTACTTAACTGTGGAGGTAAATTCTTAATTTAAGAAGCATAATATATTCTTTATGTACGTCTTCATATTTACCTGCTACTTTTGAGTTGGAAAATATAATAAAACATATACTTTAATGCAATTTAAAAGTAAAATCTACAGCGTTCTCTGGCCGCCATCTTGTCTTTTTGCGTTCTCTCCCATTTCACCAACTCTGTGTTGATATAAGTAACTATTTGACACTGGCGCCAGGTATTCTACTTCCCGTTCCATACTAAAACTATTTTCGCCCGTATTTAGATTACGTTGTCGTTCACCCCTGTACTGTAAGTACGGGGTGAATCATTTATGTATGTTAAACCAAGCTTGAAGGGACCCTAGGAATTTGTTTGGATTAACCGATCATTGGTTTAACCGAGCTTTAACTTTGACTTGGCTTTGGCAAAAACGGGGACGCATTATGAATGTACAATGTATGTGGACACTATGATTATTGTTTTTGATGTATATACAGTTTAACCCCATTAAACCAACCTCGGTTAAATAAAACGATCGGTTAATCCAAACTTTTTTCGGCGACCTGGCAAAATACTACCATTTATGATATAAAAAGGTATCAGATGACCTTAAAACCACATGAAAGTTTGGTTTAACTGTACTGGAAGTGGGCTTGGGCTAACCGATTTTGTTTTAACCAACTTTATGATAAATGGTAGTATTTTGCCGGGCCGCCGAAAAAAGTTTGGATTAACCGATGGTTTGGTTTACAGAGCTTGGTTTAACGGGGTTGTACTGTATTACGTTTCTGTTTCAATTTGTTTTGGGTTCAACTGTAATTTCACTGGACTAATGTTGATATTAAGTAGGCATATATACAGGAGGTCAGCACCTTCAGTATATCAATGACACAGCACCCTCAGCTAGCACCGATGCAGTACCCTCAGCGTAAAGGATGCGCAGCAACCTCAGCGTAAAGGATGCGCGGCACCCTCAGCATAGGGGTGACACAGTACCGTCAGCGTAGCCCAGAAAGAATGCGCATTCATTGAACACAGCTGCGCAGACCAATCAGACCGAAATGGCGGGAATGAGGGAGGGGGGGGGGGGGGAAGTCTTCGCGCCCACGGCGCGGATATCTACTACCGCGACGAAAACTCGGCTGCTTGCAATTAACTTGCATTGTCTTCCTACCACTGTTAGTCTATTATTGTGTTTGTCGAAAAACATTCAGACAAAAATAGCTTCTATTGTCTCTATTTTGTTGGTATTAATAACCTTATTGTAACATTCTATAACGTCATACTGTCGTCAGTATGACGTTTTATTGTTAACTGAGTACCGATATGAGACAGTGCTGCCCCACTGGGAGACCAGGCCACTGGTATCAATTTCCCACTCAGTCACATTATCCTGATACCGAGCTAACCAGTCCTTGCCCAACTGGCTGGTTGGTAGGCCTAGTTTGTACTTTAAACTACCGTCCTCCTGCAATTGTATTAGAAGCGGAAATCTGGAAAAGTGGGATGCATTGCAGGAGGCGGTGGTCAAAAGTGTCAAGTGGTTATCCCTCGCCCAGTGGGAGTGGGGCGAGCCTGGGTTGGTTGGTTGGTTGTTGGAGTTTTACCTCCTGGTATCCTCTAAGGTCATATCAAGACGGGTACTGACTTTACTTATGACAGCGCACACTCATGGCAACTGTATAGTACTGCTCCATTGGGAAATCAGGCTGCCGTCACCATGATCCAATATATCCCACTCAGTCACATTATCCTGACACTGAACTAACCAGTCCTTGCCCTATCCTATTAATGCTGAGCGCCAGGCTAGGAAGTGGCACATACCAATTTGATAAGTCATCAGTTTGACTCGACCAGGAAGCAAACTCCCGCACTCACGGATGAGAGGCCCGCGCTCTATCGATTCGGCCACCGTAACTTAGATATTGATGCACTTATTAAGCATTTGTTTCTGCGTAGAAGGCAATACTGAGTCAATTTAACAGAACCTGTTACTGCAGAAGTCTATGGTGTAAGAGTTTTGGCAAGCATGCCAAAACTAATTTTCCATGTTTGCACTCAAAATATCTCAACAGTTTACCATTTAAAATAAAAGTAATTTTGAACTAATGTAAAGTACATACTAGTGATTGATCTAATATATTTATCTAAAAAAAAACCCAGAAATTCAAAACCATCGGACTATGCAACTTTAATGATATTCTAGATATGTGACTCAGGCTTCATGTCATCCTCACATCAATACCAGCACAACAGTGTTAATGATTAACTAAGAACAATAAAGTGTCTCCTCTGGAGAGTCATAGGCCGAGTTTTGTATGCGTTAAGACATGCTTAATTCTCTCAGTAATTAATATGGTTTGTTGGTGTTTTGTCTTTTTTGGTCTCCGCCCCCCCCCCACACGCAACTGCTGACCTTCATCCCAAATGAGAGATTTGTGAACAGGACAGAGAGTAGAAGACACCCAAGTGTCAATGTGTTTAATTTCCATCTGTACTTCTTTTGCCCGTAACAGATTCTGTCATCTGTATTTTTTGTTTGTTCAAATGTTTTTATTCCGCTGAAGAAAATGTTGTCAGTGCTAATGCACTGGTATTCCAGCTCTAATGACAATTGCCACTACACAGTAAACAAATCTACAACAATATATAGATAGACAATTCCAGGAAAATATGCAAAACATCGGTACATTAATGATAGGTAAAGAACAAGATAAGAGAAAAAAGAAACATATACGGGGAGGTAACTACATTAGACTATTATGGTAAGCATTAGTAGCGGGTGGGGCTTAACTGATTATCTTTCTAGTTGTAACATACTCATTGAAAGTGGATGGTGGGATGTAGGGTGGGACTTTGTGATTGAATTGGTGTTCATGGTAATCTCAAGTGGGCCCTATTCAGTTAGTAGGTAGGATAATATTGATTAATCATGTACCTCAGTAGGATGCAACTAGAATCATTTCTCGGCTCATTCCATTGTAGATGGGTTTTTTGGTCTAGTCGGCCACTACTGGTTGAGTTTACAGTATATGTTTGTTTGGGGGAGAGAGCGGGGGGGACAGAGAAAGGAATGGGACCCCAGTGTGGCATTGATCTGCTTTGGCCTCGGCTGGTTGATTTAAATGTGCATGGAGGTTTATCTTGAAAGTTTCGAAACAATCACTATTCCTGACACGTGCTGGTAGTTGGTTCCAGAGTGCTCCCCCCAGAACAACCGGTGACTTTTTCATTTGACTGGTTTTAATATGTGGCACTTTCAGGAGGGTGGCTTGTGCTGCGTGTGTGGCTTGTGTAGTCTATTTAATATGGGTCTTTCTTTGTTTGCTGTTTTTTAGTTAGTACATTATATATTATGTCATTATAATCAATGATGGGCAGTAGTGTTCATTTTAGCTGCCAATGTTCTGTTAATCCTATTTAATTGACTGGTTCCTGATGGTGTAGGGTCAAGTGTAGTACCTAGATATTTATAACTTAGAGCCTCCTTAAGTATACTCTCTCCTATTTTTATACTGACAATTGGTCAGCTGGAACGTTTAGTTTTAGTTGCAAATATTACATATTTAGTTTTTATAATATTTATTGACATTTTATTTTCCTTTTTTCAACGGTTTATTCTTTCTACATCGTGATTCATTTTGGTTTCAGCCACTTTTCTATCAGCATCTGTAGCTACCAGTGCCATATCATCATGATTAATATTTAACTTTTGTTTCCCTTTTTACATTTTCTTTTATTTGATTAAACAAAAAGGCACTGGAGACCAGTGGAGCCGCAAATGGGGTGATTAATTAATATTAAATAGGACAAATCAGAATGAGAGAGTTCCAAGGTCATGCAGCTGGATAAATAACACATGTTTCTAAAAGAATGTTATCACTAGGAAGCTTAGACACCCCGCCTTAATTGCATCAGCCAAGGTCTGGGAATCTGCTTATGCCCGAAGTATTCATGATGTAAGCATATAAGGTTGGAGGATTTAAGTGGGAGAATGTGCCTGACAGTTAGGCACATGATTAATATTCAAATCCAAGCGAGCAACAAAATATAGGGATTAAGAATTCTTCCCCGGATAAAGGGTGGTTTGTTGTTGGGAGTTTCACATCCAGGCAACATCTAAGGTCATATCAGGACGGGTACTGATTTGTGACATGGTGACAGTGCACGCTCATGGGGACTTTATAGTCACCCCACTGAGAGACCAAACCACCAGCACCATGACCCTGATATCTCAGATTATCCTGACACTAAGCCAACCAGTCCTTGCCCTATCCTAATAATCCTGAATGCCAAGCTAGGAAGCGACAAATATCAATTTGATAAGTCATTGGTTCGACTCGACTGGGAACCAAACTCTCGATATCCCGCACACGAGGCCCAAGCTCTACCCATTCGGCCCCCGCGTCCGGTCCCAGGATAAAGGTAAAAAGATTGGAAATCTAATAGATGCTACATATGCTAGGCATAGACATGGAAGAATTTCGCCTCCCCCTCACAAAAAAAGAAGAAAAATGGAGAAAGCTCAAAAAGAATTGCCTAGTTTTGAAATGTGTCTCATATTTTGTATTCACAGTAGACTTACAAGTAGTGTATTGGGTATCAGTGCCCGCTAGCACTCAGACACATACAGTCTGTTTGGATGTGTAAATTGCATGGCCTTGCGGCAACACTGTTTTAATGGAAATAGCATGCTTTACCAATGCATAACACAAAGCCATTTTAGACTTCCTGAAAACAACTTGATTATATCGCCTTCTGACATTTTGGCTATTTTTAAGGACATATGCAGGGACAATTGCAGGCTGTAGGATTTCAGATTTCATGGGAAACACTTTTTGGGTTCCGTGTCTGGTACTCATGGGAACCCATGGGTAACTAACTGTTTTTCGGTTCTGTAAAATTGATGATGGGTACCCATTCTTGAAAGAGTTAATTAAATTTAGTAGGAGTATATTTGTTAACACACCTGTGCAGAATTTGTACATATACCTTTCATCATCTACAATGTAATGAAAACAACCGTCTGTAGTATTGAATTAAAAATAAATTAAAAATTGCCTTGCGTTTTATTAATATCATAATATTATAGGAAACACAATTTCGGTTCTGTAGTTTCCCCAGCATGGTAACAACACGTTACCGGTAATGATCATTACTGTGAAATTCTACAGCATGCAATTGGTCATCCTCATTCATCAGTGACCTACATTGTCATATCTTAACAACCACAAGCGCCATGGTAGCTAGTGACAAGGATAAAGTTGTACATCAAAGGTTTATTACAACCAGGGATTAAACCCACGGCTTTGAAACCCACGACCTGCCTCAACGTATTCGGCCATACTATCTACTGGGCGTGGTGGGCGAATCCCATAGAGCATCTGGCTTCGCATGTGGGAGATCGGGAGTTTAGTTCCCGGTCGACTCAAACCAATGACTTTTAAAATTGATACTTGTCGCTTCCTAGCCAGGCACTCGGCATTATTAGGATAGGGCAAGGACTGGTTGGCTCTGTGTCATGATAATATGACTGAGTGGGATATCGGGTCATGGTGACAGCGACCAGATTTCCCAGTGGGGCGGCACTATAACACCGCCATGACTGCACACTCTCACAAGTCGGTACACATCATGATATGACCTTAGACGTTGCCAGGACATAAAACTCAAACAATCAACAAGTATACATTTGTGCGTCATTGGTTTGCTGCAGCCAGGGTTTAAACCAATGCCTTTTAATCCCACGAATTGCCGAGTAAAAAGAAGCACCTCAACGTACGTATTCGGTCATGCTGTCTAGTTCTCGCGCTTCTAGGTTAATTATCCCAATAATTAGACTCCATCCAGGCAAGAGATTTAATAACCAGCACGGGGACTATGCGGCGGGGGGATTATCTCCAAAATCAGCTACTCATACCAAAAAAGGAACTTCAAACTAATGGAAGTTCTGTTATCACGATCAACCTAATACATTTATCTCATAATATCGCCCAAACTCAAACCCACCGGAATGTGTAATGTTTGTTAGTCAACGAATGTAACAAAGATAAAGATAGAAAGAAAAACTGATGCTAACGTTAAGGACAGCGCTGGGAGAAGACCATCACCCTACTTCTGGTTGCGTAAGCACACCGGGTCGCAGTTTCAGTCCATCCTTAAAGCTCAATAGTCCGATGAAGCATCAAAATTTAAAAACAAAAACACTCACCTAGATTTTATTCTACATATCTAACTTAGATATTGGTGCACTTATTAAACATTTGTTGCCATATAGAAGGGCATACTGAGTCAATTTAACAGAACCTGTTACTGCATAAGCCTATGGTGTCAGAGTTTTGGCGTGCTTGCCAAAATCAATTTAGGATGTTTCCACTTCAAATATCTCAAAGGTTAGCCATTCAAAATGAAAGTTACTTCAAACTAAAGTAAGGTAGGTTATAACAACCAATCAAATAAATTTATCTCATAAAAATGGCAGCAATTCAAAACCATCGGACTATGCAACTTTAAGCTAAGATTCTATATAGGCGGTATGCTGTATCCGAATGCGAATGTGACAAACAATGGAAAGGCATGTAAATGCAAAGTGGTGTTTCCATATATCCGAATCAAATGCGAATGCGAATGCGAAAGCGAAAGCAGAGGCGAAGGCAAAGGCGAAGGCGAAGGTGAAAGCGAAGGCGAAGGCGAAGGCGAAGGCGAATACGAATGCTGAAGGTGAATGCGAATGCGAATGCGAATGCGAATGCAGATGTGAATGTGTATGTGAATGCAAATGTGAATGCAAATGTGAATGCGAATGTGAATGCGAATGTGAATGTGAATGTGGCAATGGACCGATCAGTGCGAATGGAAATGCGAATTCTGCTCCATTTGCCATAGAGTAACCAGCAACATTGACTTTACTTAAAACATTTGTGACAATAAAAATAGGAAATCGCATGGGAATTTCATGTCCCAGCCGCATTCACATTGCCACATGCCACATGCCGCATACCGCTTATATAAGAAATCTTAGCTTTAGGGACCAGTGGACAATTGGACATTAACATTATTTACTCTGGCGACCCCTCATAGGGTATGAAAGCAACAATTTAACAAAATAGAACGTAATTCAAATAGCAAACTCATAATGGCATATTCATGCAAGCAACAATGTTAAAGAGTTTGCTGAACAAATATTAATCCTGGTCACAGTACCAGTGTGGTAGGCCGCATATGGCCGGGTCCTCCCTAGGCTTTATCGGTGGCCATGCGCAGAATAATTAAGACGAGGCAGTAATTAAAGCACACGAGACAGACAAGTATGTATAAGGTGTCATTTATTTTATGGGTTCACGTGCGTCGCATGAGCCGTCAGTGTCACGTTCGTCTCCCTTCTGCTCGTGTCGATCCCGGGTTTGGCTAGAACGAGTTTTAGGAGCATACTTTGACGTAGATGCGATTGCTGCTACTTTATGAGGTCCCCGGGTCTTTTTCTTTGGTACAGCCATGTCAGGATGTAAAGTCCACAGCTCGAATCTGTGGTTGTGTAGGCAGGCTATAGTGAAATCAATACAGGCAAAGAGAAAGGAAGAGGATAAAGAGTGAAAGAAGAGAGATAGTCAAGCCCGCTGGTTTATTATGTATATGGTACATGGATCCAGTATAGTGTATCACCCCCACCCTTTCTCCCGATGCGAAACAAGCATTTCTAGCTCCACCAATGAGAAACAATCATTCCCGGTCCCCATGGTTACAGTGATCTGCCCACCACCACCAAGCTGTGTGGCTCCCCTGGCCAGCACTTGCCTTGAGCTGAGTGTGGCGATCCTGACTAGCAGAGGGGGGAGGGGGTAGTGGGTTGGGCTCTTGAGTGCCCCTTACACACTATCTCACTAGCACCACAATGTCTATTTACCAATCAATCAAGCACCACCGGCAACTACACAAAGACATCTATGCACATGTGTAAAATTTCCTGATAATTAGACATTGGAGGACGGTGAACTAGACTATAGTAATTACAATTGTTATATGAAAAGGTAAATGATATAGAGGGCCAGAGGCATTAAGGTATTATGTGGTGCTGGTGATCCTTTACTGAGTTTTATAGACATTATGTAGTTATACATAGTGTGAGAGGGGCACTACTTTTAGTGTGACAGAGCCTTAGCAGCTCTGCTCACATACCCCCTCCCCTCCAACTGTTATTTACGTATCACTCCACACCCAGACACAACAGGGCACTGTAGCCATAAACAACCAAGGCTTGGATACAAGCATGTTGAATGTTCATTGGTTGATTGGAGAATGCCTATTGCTGATTGGAGGAGCTGATCAGGTGTGACAGCCATCTTGGATTCATGAACCTATATAATATTAAACCTGAGGGTGAAAGCTCCGTCTTTCTGTGCACTTTATACTCTACCTTTCTCTTGCCTGTAGTGATTTCATATTTAGCCTACCTACACAACTACAGCTGCCAGCCGTCGACTTTACACCTAGACATGTATACCTGTTTCACAAATAGAACATTTGCATTCCCTCACCAATGCATCATTATCGGAATATCTTACAAGGAGTTGACTCTCTTGGTCGTTTAATCATATTTCTGGTAGCCATCATTTTGGATTATCCGTACCGTCCCGACAAATTAAGCAGCCTGAAGAAGTATGTGTTATCGATTTGAAAGCTAAGGATGAAGTGCTAATGTCCTAGTTATTCGTCATTAGGTTCGCCTGTCTGTAATGCTAGATGGCGCGTCGATCGGCGGCCATTGATCGTTCCTTTCTAACACTACAGGGGGCGCATTGAGCGTCCTTAGTAACAGAATGCCGTCTGCCCGTGGGCCAAATTACCCATGTTGCGCAACATGAACAATGTACACTTCCAACATTTAATGTCTAACTTTGCCCACCGCGGCATCACACGACCAAGTTCCTAGCCAGACGCTCGCCATTATTGGGATAGGGCATGGAGCAGTGGAATGAGGAAGACCAGTCGTCTGCGACTGACATTTCCTCTGCTTAAACAACTAATCTACCAACAAAAAAAGAACAAAAAAAAGTGACCCCTCCCCAGACCATCTCTCACGGTAGGGGGAGCCGCTAGTCGGATGCAGTTTGCAAGTCTTTGTCTTGACTTGGTTGTGGAATGACCCCAATGACCTCCCGCTTGGGAAGGTCATGGTGTCAAACCACTACCAGGCGACCACCCGCCATCACGGCCAGTCAGAACCCGAGGGAACGGAAGTCTTCGCTGTGCCTGCTTTCCCTCACATAATGGGGTCACATAATGGGGTCACATAATGGCAGGGATGCATTAAAGTTGCATACTCTGATGGTTTGAGATTTTGTCATTTTCTGAGACAAATATATTAGTTTTAACATTATAATCTACCTTACTTTAGTTGGAAGTAACTTTGATTTAAATTGACTAGCTTGAGAGATATTTGATATGCAAGCATTGCAAATTAATGTTGGTGTGCTAGTCAAAACTCTTTTACCATATCCTTCAGCAGTAACAGGTTCTAGTAACTTGACTTATCTAGCAACACATACTTAATAAGCGCACAAGTGTCTAACTTAGACCCCAGTCACACACTACAGCTTGCGACCACTTTGCGACCACCTTAGACCAAAGAACCCACACTCACCCATGACATCTGTACTGCCAAAACAATGGTTGTCGATGTGTGGGCGTCACTGGTGAGGGGGGGTTCTTTGGTCTAAGCTGGTCGCAAAGTGGTCGCAAGCTGTCGTGTGACTGCGGTATTAGATATGTTCGGTCAAGTCTAGATAAGTGTTTTGCATTAAATAATGTTGTGATGTTATCGGACTATGCAACATTAAGGTAGGACAGGGCTTGTAGCAAAATGTGTATTGGGGGCCCTCCATTAAACACCTGCTTAAATATTGAAAGATATAAATCTTTTGCTCACACAGTGAAGTAAATTTGTTTCACTTGCTATACCTCCAGATAATATTACAAAACAGGTCTGACATTTCAGTAATAACATTACGTACATTAAGGTAGTCATTGGTAGCTTGCAAGAATTTAGCGCGGGACCCTTGAATATGTAGGGGCCCAGGATATATGCCAATGTTTGTACCACTATGCTTGTCCGGCAGCGGGTAATAGTTTTTCTACATCGACGCTGACAGATCACGTGACCAATGGCCAACCTACATGCGCGCGCAGTCACAGCTTTTAGTGTGCGGGCAATGACACCAGGGCCACGTTCAGGGTACGCCTCAGCGTCAACTCTGTGACCACGGCAACAATGCCTCCAGAATGGCCATGTGTGTCAGCCAATCAGAGCTGTTCTTTCACTTGCAAATGGGAGCAGGAAGTGCACGTTATGGAGGCCGCCATTTTCAAGGCACCCAACTGATAAAACACCGTTCAGAATACCACAGTATTTTCTGACACCCGCGGCCATTTGGAGGCCTGGGCCGCGCTCAACTGCACACCTCTGAGGCACCTCTGAGGTGTGCATTTGAATGCGGCCCAGGCATAATACGGATATTGCGTGTTCCCCTTGTCGCTCAGTATATTTAGGACTGAAGCTGTGATCCAGCACGTCGAGTCGCAGCTACATATTCTCCCAGTCCTCTCCTTCAGTCTAGAACCCATACTATACACTCGCCTTACACCTATTAATTCTGTGCCTCTTGGGGGCGTAATCGATTAACACGACCCGGGCGATTCGGGTCACCCGAGTTGCTAGAATTTCAAATCGAACACCGTGAGTGGAGTTGACAAAAACACGTGCCGTGCGCAAAACGACCTGACCCCAGTAACCCACCTCTTCTGCTCTTGGCTGGGGTTTGTTAGGAACGATTGTGCTGGTACCGTCCTGCATCATAATAGCTACCAGTACCAATCCTACATGTTTTTTTTTGGTAATAACACAGATTAATGAAATTGAAATATAACTAAACTATGCAATCAAAAAATACTTTAAATCCTATTTTGCTGTAGTTATATCTATTTAAAAAAAAAAAAAAAAAAGGTTTTGGATTAAGCCACCATTTTTTCCACCCCGAGCGTGGAGAAGCATATTCGATTATTCGACCTGAGTCTGTAGGATGTGCGCATGCGTCAAAAAGTGGCTCGGGTGACCAAGGTTGATTAATCGATTACGCCCCTCATGACTAAAATGGTAGAATGTTTGTGGGTTTGTGTGTGCATCCGTTGATTATGCAAGGACAATTTCAATCAGAGATAATTGGTCTTTGCGCTGTCATAGTAACACAGAACGCCAGGCTAGGTAGCAACGAAGATAAATCTTTATATCAATTTGACTCGGTCAGGATTCAAACCCCACATCCTATTAAAATGAAAAGCAGGCACTGAAGTCATTTAGCCTCCCCGTATATTACCCCCATACATTTGTTTATAACCTAGATTCCAGTCAAATTGTCACGGCAAATATTTTACATGGTGTTCTCTGTGGCAGAGTGTTTAGAGTGTCCAACTTTTTTCTAGGTCGAATTCCTACTCTGAAGGTCAGTGGTTCAATTCCCTGTGCCCGCACCTCTGCCAATTTGGATTTCCATCACTGTGTATAACTTACAGCGTCAGCAAAGGCTTGTTACTCTCATACTCTATGTGGTGCGGGAGGTTAAAAATCCCTTGGGTCGGTAAAAGTGTAGGATCTGGCTTTCTATCGACAAACTGTCTAATGGTGAAACCAAGTCTATTTCGACTTATCCATGTTAGACAGTATAAATCTTCAAGAAAATAAAAGTATATAATACCACTTCTTGGATTTTGGTGTATGGATATTCTTCTACCGCTGGGTAAGCTGTAGCCATCACCCGGCGTGTTGGGTCCCAGCTTCAGTCTGTACTGAGGGACCAGCGGAACTCGGAATAGTCGCATTGTAATTGCGCAGTTTTATTACACATGCGTCCTATTCGATTAATCAACTCGGGTCACGTGAGTCACATTTTGGCGCATGCGCAGACTCTACATCCTCGGGTTGCACAATCGAACACTCTCCAACAGGCTCGGGGTGGAAAAAAATGGGGGGGCTTAATCTAAAACTCTCTTTTTTTTGTTTGAATACCCGATATAACTACAACAAAATGGGATTTAATAGTTTTTTATGATTGCATAGTTTAGTTATATTTCCATTTCATTATTGTGATGTTCTCTGTGGCGAAGTGGTTAGAGTGTCTGACTTTTTTTCTACGTCAGACTCCTAATCTGAAGGTCAGTGGTTCGGTTCCCCATGCCCCCACCTCTGCCAATTTGGATTTCCACCGCTGTGTATAACTTACAGTGTCATCAAAGGCCAGTTGCTCTCATACCATGTCTATGTGGTGTGGGAGGTTAAAAATCCCTTGGGTCGGTAAAAGTGTAAGCTCGGGCTTTTTATCGACAAACTGTCTAATGGTGAAACAAGTCTATTCAGACTTATCCATGATAGGCAGTATAAATCTTCAAATCTATGAGAACAAAACCCATTAAAAAACACGTAGGATTTGCTCTGGTAGCTGTTATCCTACAGGTACCAGCACAAATGTGATCATCGGTCCTAGCCAACAACAGCCAAGAGGTGGGTCGGGTCGTTTTGCACACGGCACGTGTATTTCTTGACTCCACCCGTGGTGTTCGATTTGAAATTCTGACGAGTTGGGTGACCCGAGTCACTCGGGTCGTATTAATCAAATACGGCCTCAGTGACTGTCCTAGCTGGACAACGTCATCGGTTCGAGGTGGAGAGTGCAGGGTGGGAGGTGAGGTGCAGGTGAGGTGGGGGTGGGGTGGGGGACTGGCACACTGTTCACTAAGAAAGGATGAAGTTTAAATTAAATTGTGCTGCCATGGGTTTGATGTGATGCTGTGACTGAGTCCGGCGAGCGCATGCTTCCCGTGCGGAAGGTCAAGAGTTCGAATCCCACTCGAGTCAAACCACTGACTTACATTTGACACATGTCGTTACCTAGCCTGACAATTGGCATGATTAGGATAGGGCAAGGACTGGTTAGTACAGTATCAAGATAATGTGACAGAGTGGGAAACAGGGTCATGGTTCTGGCAACCCGGTCTCACACCGGGGCAGCACTATAAAAGCACTGTCACAACTCAGTACCCGTCCTGATATGACCATGGATGTTGCCAGGACGTCAAACTCCCACAAGCACACAATGCGTCCACTGGTATCCAGAGCGATGCTTAGTAATCCTGGGATCGGACCGGATGGACGAATCGGCAAGAACCCTGGCTGCCTTCCCCTGTGGGAGCTCGTGGGTTCCAACCCTGACCGAGTCAAACCGATGACATACAGAATTGAATATTTGTCACTACCTAGCCTGACGCTTGGAATTAATAGGATAACACAAAGACTGGTTGACTCAGTGTCAGGATAATGTGACTGAGTGGGATATTGAGTCATGTTGCCGGTGGTTGTATCACTAAAAATAACACCGAAATCCGTATCGGATACGGGTAATGTGTACGTATCATGTGACAGGGCTGAAAGCATACTCATGACGCATGCATTGTCATCCAATCCCATAGTCATGCAGAGATGCATAATGTCATGTTCTCATGAGGTTACACTGCCATGTATGTATGCTTGTATATGTTGCGTACCTTGAAAATAAATACACAGAGCCAAACTCTACTAAGATCTGAACAAAATTGAGGGTGGCACAATACTTCAAAATCAATAGCAAAGCTTATCGTGTCACTCATCATTGGTTGCGGATTCACGAATGTAATTTGGAGATTACTGGTCGGTTGGTTGTTGGAGTTTTACATATTGGCAACATCTAAGGTCATAACAGGAGGGCTACCGACTTCTGACAGTATGCACTCATGGCGATTTTAGAGTGCTGCCACTCTGGGAGATCAGGCCACTGGCACCATGACCAAATATCCCATTCAGTCACATTATCCTGACACTGAGCTAACCAGTCGTTGCACGATCCTATTAATGCTGAGCGCCAGGCTCAGAAGCGACAAATATCAATTTGTTATAAGCCATTGGTTTGATTCGACCGGGAACCTATCTCTCGATATCCCGCACGTGAGGCCTGCGCTCTACCAATTCGCACACCGCGCCCAATGGAGAGTACTGAGAAGAGACATCTCTTGATGACCAGTATAACCCGTTTCAAATGGACATTTCCCTATACTACATGGACATAAATGGTACAGTGAAACCCCAATTTTACGTGCCCCGATATAAAGCGAATTCAGATACAACGCCATCCATCATTGTCTAGGCAGGCTAAGGCTCGAATCTGTGGCTGTGTAGGCAGGCTATAGTGAAATAAATACAACAAGTGTAAAGAAGAAGAGAGAGTCAGCCCTCGGGTTTATTATATATATGGTTACATGGATTCATTGTAGAGTATCACCCCACCCCTTTCCCCCAATGGAAAACAAGCATTCTAGGCCCTACCAATAGGGATCCAGCATTCCTGGTCCCCATGGATGCCAGTGGTCTGCCCACCACCACCAAGCTGTATGGCCCCATGGCCACCACCAACCTTGACCTTTGAGTGTGGTGATCCCTATCCCAGCAGAGGGGGTAGGCCCTGAGTGCACTCACACCCAGACCTGCCAGCACCACTATGTTTATGTACATCCCACTCAGGCACCACCAGCCCTTACATATATATATATATATATATATATATATATATATATATATATATATATATATATACATACATGCGCCTAGTCACGTACACCGATCAGTAATAGAACATTTGCATTCCCCCCTATGCCGAATATCGGAATATTTTACAACTGGACGCGGGATTCTTTAATTCAAAGCTAATTCAGTAAATTGAAACTCGCTTTAATGTGATTCCATTTTCTTTTGTTTCTTCTTTTTCTTTTGGTGATGGGTGTATTTATGCTGCCCATAATGGTTAAGTCTAATGACTTGTTTCCACCACTAGACAGTAATCGTCTCGTGGCCTTGTTTTATTACTTTCAGTTATTGTGTAGCTATCTACTGCATGCATTCTGTCTCTGTTTGTAAGGATTCTTCCACATATGCATCTTCTTCACGTGGATATGTATTGGACCCTAACGATAGCGTTATAACAGGGCTTCACTGTACTGCTCGCCAGCTATCCTGGTCTTCAACACTTCTAGAATAGGCCGAAAACAAGTGAAATGACTTAAACCAAGTGTCCATGGTTTAGATTCACCCAGCTATAATCAAGGAGGGTCATAGCTACATTGTCACACAGTACGTTTATTGGTTTGTTTGTTGTTGTGTTACGTCCTAGCAACATCTAAGGTCATATCAGGACAGGCACCGAGTTATGACAGTGCCCACTCATGCCACCAGCACCATGACCTGGTATCCCACTCACTGACATTATCCTGACACTGAGCCAACCAGTCCTTGTCCTATCCTAATAATGCCGAGCGCCAGGCTAGGAAGCAACAAGTATCAATTTTTAAGTCATTGGTTTGACTCGACCAGGATTCGAACCCACAAACTCATGGATTCGAATCTCCCAACCTCCCAAAACAGGAGACGGACACTCTACTCATTCGGCCACCCCGTCTGGTCTCACACAGTAAGCATGTGCGAACAATTTCACCCAGCATCACCTGATTTTCCCCATACTGAATCTGTTATAATAGGCACCCTTTTATTTTGTGCTTCCAATACATTTGCTTCATTTCCTGGTAAGCAGATCTCAACTAGTTTCTGCTTGCAAAATGTTATTTCTTTCTGGCTATGCCCCATGCCAAGGAAATATTAAAAAAACCAATATCATTTTGCTACCAACAGAAATCCCAACAATACACTGAAAGTCTGTATAAGATGCAATATTTAAGCTGCATAGTCCGATGAAAACATCAAATTTTCAAAATCAAAACAATTATCTAGATTCGATTCTAGACGTAAAATATTCTGATAAAACGCATTGGTGGGGAATGCGAAATGGTCTATAAAGGAGTACAAATGGTCTATTAATGTAAATCATGTATAGGGAACAGGTGCATGAATGTATTTATGCAGTTGCTGGTGATTCTTTACTTGTGGTCAATAGTCATTGCGTATTAGGTAGATAGTGTGAATGAGGCACTAGTAATAGTGTGTAAGGAGCCTCAAGAGCTCTACTCACTACCCTCTCGCCCCCAACTGTTAGTCACGGATCACCACACACACACAGCAGGCAGGTGCAGGCCAAGCAGCCACACCGCATGGTGGTGATGGGTAGATCACAGTAGCTATGGTGACTCCAGAATGCTTACTGTTCATTGGTGGAAGTATAAATGCTTGTTGCTGATTGGAGATAATGGTCAGGTGGAATGCCATTTCAGATCCATGTACCACTATATAATAATAAACCTGATGGTAAAAGCTCTCACTCTACTTTCACTCTTTATACTCTTCCTTTCTCTTCTTGCCTGTATTGATTTCCTACAAACCTGCCTACACAACCCACAGATGCCAGCCGTCGACTTTACATAGATATCTAACTTAGATACTGATGCATTAATTAAAATGTTTCACCAGATGGAAGGAAATACTGACACAATTTAATAGAAGATCTTACTGCAGAAGCCTATAGTGTCAGAGGACTGGCGTGCTTGCCAACATTAATTTAGCATAGTTGTACTTCAAATATCTCAAAAGTTAGCCATTTACAATAAAAGTTACATCAAACTAAAGTAAGGTAGATTATAATGATCAACCTAATATATTTATCTTAGAAAATGACAGAAACTCAAAACCATTGGACTATGCAACATTAAGTAAATGCCTTTAGGAACTAAGGTGTTCCCTATGTGGAAGTCTAAGTGGAGGAGTTATTGTAACACGCGGAGTGAACTCGCCACCCTCGACACCAGTGCCTGACCTGAGGCGCTTTCAAGTTGGTCGGTTGTTGAGGTTTTACATCCTGGCAACATCTAAGGTCATATCAGTACAGGTACCGACTTGTGACAGTGCACACTCATGGCAACTTCATAGTGCTGCCACACTCGGACATCAGGCCATAGGCACCATGACCAATATCCCACTCAGTCCCAGTTCTCAGATATTGCCTTATCCTATTAATGCCAAGCACCAGGGTAGGAAGCGACAAATATGAATTTCATAAGTCATTGATTTAACTCGACCGGGAACCAAACTCGCGATCTCCCTAACATGAGGCGCCGACTCTACCGCTTTGGTCACCGCGCTTCGTTCGCTTTCAAGTAGTCTGCAACCATTCATTACCATGGCAACGGCAGTACCACGCGTCCTTACCTGTATTGGCAGCGTCCCGCTGCAGACTTCCTGCTCTATTAGAGGTTTCCGAGCCCCTTATTGGCCGGTTAATTATCCAGAAGGTTGTACACCAATTACCAGCACACTTGAAACACTGCAAGACTGCAGTGAGTTCTACAGGGGTTGTAGTTGAGTTCACTTTTATTTAAAGATGCATAGTCCGATGAAAACATCACATTTTCAAAACCATAAATGGTCTAGATTTGATTCTACATATCTAAATTTGTCTACGTATATATATGTCTAAGTATGGCTGCCGCATAAGAACTCTACTCTCGGCTTCATCTTTATCCTACTGCGTAGAAAGTAGCCTAATATATAAAAGAGCATATAATACCATTGAACTAAGACTCAGTAAATATAGGTATTATTATTCCGTTGAATTGAAAATCCTAAGCCAACAACTAAAACCTTGCAGGTGAATATACAATTATTTGATGGACCTCATTACCTATTGCAGTGTCTACGCGTTAAATTCCAAATTTACTTCACACTTTAATTTACTATCATCATCATATCATCATAATGCTGTCGGTCGCGATGCGACAAAGACTGCTTTCATTACTTGACTGCCGCTCTCCATTTAGCTAAGTACATTTCATGAAAGCTGCCTGCAAAAGTGTTGAAGTGCTGCTGGCTTTTGCAAGTTACCAGCAACACTCTCTCGGGGAGCAAATAGCGGTTTCACACCGGCAAGAACATGTCCAGACAGGCGCAAAACTATTTGTCCCTGCAGTGGCTGGTCGGGAGATGTTGGGAGTTCCATACATCAACTGCCCTTGATGCTGCCACAGTGACATGGTTTTCTGTTCAGGGTTTGCTCCCTTAGCCTTCGGTTCTGTCAAGAACCTGTACCACAAGGCAGTGGTTTACAACTCTGCAGGGCAGGGGCGTCAAACTCCCTGAGGTATTGCAATACCTGCACACATTTACTATAGAAACCAGGTAACAACCATTGTGCAAATACATATATGAGCCTGTCTCCAAAGGTGATAACTCTTTTATTTATTTCCACATAACGATTGACACAAAATAGCACAGAAACGGTTACACTGAAAACACAAGGACATTTGCTTCAAATAAATATGTATTCTATTGGGATTATGAAACACCATAAATCAGTTTATTCTGAGCAAATGCATAAGCAGATAGTATGTTGATCATTACAATGGACAAAGTTTTGTCCCAAATTACTTAGCATCTTTGGAGACAGCCTCATATATATACCCTTCACACTTACAGTCGAAAGACCAGTACTACGGCACTGAAAAAAAGATATATATATATCATCTAAGAAAAAGATTCTCTGCAATTACAAATGAATACTCATAATATACAGGTTAATTGCACAACCTTATCCCCCTCCGACACTTCTACATCAGGTCCTGCTACTGACCATAACCGGGCGCGGTGGCCCAATAGGTAGAACGCGGACCTCGCGTGCGGAAGGTCTGCAGTTCGGTTCCTGAGCCAAACCAATGACTTTAATATTGATAGTTGTCGCTTCCTAGACTGGCGCTTGACATTAATAGGATAGTGCAAGGACTGGTTTAGCTCAGTGTCAGGATAATGTGACTGAGAGGGATATCGGGTTATCGTGCTGGCGGCCTGAATAATCCCTGGGGTCGGTAAAATTGTAGACTCAGGCTTTCCACTGACGATTGTCTTATGGTGAAAACAGGACTATTCAGACTTATCCATGATAGGCAGTGTCAGTATTCAAGGACAAAAACCCACTTTTCTCCAGTTTTCCCCGTTCTCCACTGCCCAGTGAGACTTGTCAACCTCCAGGCGTGTCCATTCCCTGATGTTGTCTTCACTCTTCCTCCAATGTCAGCCTTGTCTTCTTTCCCCTTTCACTATGCCTTGCAAAATGGATTTGGACCGATGTGGTGAACGTAAAGTTGCTGGCAATGCCAACATCACCAGCAACTTCTCATCCAGTAATCAAACTTAGCAATTTAACTACTTGTCACTTTTGAATCATGCACAACTACATATCACTCTACTCTTTGTTACAACCTCGAGGAAATGCGAAACTATAATGAAGTATACATACTTGCTTTAATATGCACCGTAGTGCTGCCGTAGCTTAAGTATTATAGCCTATGGACATTTACAAATGGACGCTTTTATCGTTAAAAAATGGCATAATTAATTCCATTAGTTCCGACTGAGATGTGAGATAGCATCAGTAATAATATCATCGCCAGCACCACCGGATATTATTAATAAAAGAATAGTAGTCTGGGACATTTATATAACCTAATAATCAGTACAGGCATCTTCCCTGGTGACTGGATAGCAGCCACACTTGACACCCATACCTAAAGTCAACATCCCACAAACCTGTAGCGAACTACGCCCAATATCGATACTCCCGCTGAGTGAATATCATAGAACAAATAATACATGACCAAATTAAGACATTCCTTGAGTCCTCTAACTATTTGACCTACCAGCAAAATGGCTTCAGGAAAAATAGGTCCACCACCAGGGCACTAGCCTCTCTACTGGATGAACTTCTGTCAAACATAGACAAGGGTGATCTTACTATCACAGTCTTCCTTGATTTCAAGAAAGCATTTGATATGATCGACCACAAAATCCTCATGCATAAAATAGAACGAGCTGGGCTAGGCAATAGAGCACATAGCTTCCTCACAAATTACCTCAGCAATAGAAAACAATACACAAAACTAAGTTATACCAACTCGACCATCCGAGAAATAAAAACAGGAGTTCCACAGGGTTCCACTCTGGGACCCCTACTCTTTCTAATATCTATAAATGACCTACCTCTAGTTTCCAACAAAGCATCTTTCACATTATTTGCCGATGATGCAGCACTAACAATACATAACAAAGACCTTGCCATTGCCACAACCGAGGCTGGAATGGTGCTGGATGAAGTGAATATATGGTGCCATGAGAATAAACTAACATTAAATGGCACTAAAACTGAGTACATAATCTATGGAACCAAAGCCAGGAAGGTGAGGGCCCGGCCAATACAACTGCAGATGGGTGGGTTAGTGCCCGGTGAGCTGAATCCCTATAATTACCTAGGCACAACTCTCGACTCGACTCTAAGTGGTACCCAACAGCTGGCAAGACTTATCCAAACACTGGCACTAAAAATGAACATATTCAGAAAAATAAAGACCTTTGTAAGTGAGAATACTGCACTGCCGCTGTACAAGTCAGCAATATTACCAATTCTAGACTACAATGATATCATCTATGGATGACTAATGAAGCAGCAAGAGACCAAATTACAAAGAACGCAAAACAGAGCTCTCAGAACAATATTCCAAGGTAACATACTAAGTGTGGTTGAAATGCATAGCAGAGCAAGCTGGACACTCTGAATGTACGTAGGAACCTACACCTAATGACACTGATGTATAAACGTGCAAGTGATGACAAAAACATAGATCGCACAACCAGGGTAACGAGAAGGGGGACATTGACCCTACTCTGGGTGTCCAACCCTAATACAAATAAGTTAATCAGAGCTCCGATTAACAAAGAATTGTGTTGGGATGTTGGGAATGGGGGCTTGGGGGAGTGTGGGGAGTGGAAGAGTGGGGTAGTGGGGAGGAGTTGGGTGGGGGGGGGGTAGGATGGAGTGGAAGTGTGGGGTAGTGGGGGGGTCGGGTAGGGGGTGGAGTGGGCAAATAGGCGAATGGGGGAGTGGAGAGGGGAGAGGGGCGAGGGAAGAGGGGAGACGGAAGAGGGGAGAGGGAAGAGGGGAGGGAAGAGGGAAGAGGGCAGAGAAGAGACGAGGAAGGGTGTGGGAATGGGTCAGTGGTGAGAGTGGAGTGTTGGAGTGGGGGATTAGGGGAGAGGAGAGTTGGCAGTGAAGGGCGAGTGGAGTAGGGAAGTGGGGGAGTGTGGGGGGTGGAGGAGGCTGATCTCCTGGTAAGTCAAGCCCCTGCTGCTGAGTGACCACGAGAGGCGGTTGTGCTCTCTGGTGCTAATGGGTAAGGCCAGCCTGGAGGAGTTAGATGGAGCAGGAGACAGCCGGACACCGGGCAAAGCTTCCTCCACGGCTTCCTCCAGTGGGACGAGCAGACTGACCAGCTCAGCAGGGAGGCGCTGTTTGAGGTGCATGGGGTGTGTGTGGATGTGTGTGTGGATGTGTGGATGTGTGTGGATGTGTGTGTGGATGTGTGGGTGTATGTGTGTGTGGTGTGTGGGGTTGTGTGGGTGTATGTGGGTGTGGGTGGGGTGGGTGTGTGGGTGTGTGTGGGTATGTGTGGGTGTGGTGGTGTTGTGTGGGTGTGGTGTGGGGGTGGTGTGGTGTGGTGTGTGGGTGTGTGTGTGGATGTGTGGGTGTATGTGTGTGTGTGGAAGTGTGTGTGGATGTGTGGGTGTATGTGTGGGTGAGGTGGTGGGTGTGGGTGTGGGTGTGGTGTCTGTTGTGTGGGTGTGGGTGTGGGTGTGGTGTGGGTGTGGTGTTGGTGTGGTTGTGGGTGTGGGTGTGTGGGTGAGTGTATGTGTTGGAGTGGGTGTGGTATATTGGTATATTGTGTGTTATTAAAGTCTAGTGTAGTGAGGCGTTTGGCACATTTGGGACCCTATTTCTACACCGGGATCGAACCCACGTCACTGCCATTCCAGGGGCGAGCGAGCATCCTATAGCCATACAACAGTGACCTTCTGTGTGTCACGGTCCCGATATGCATGTTGGAAATATCTGGGACAGTCTGCTTAGCATGTGACTCGAACTCACATCCCTGCCATTCCAATGCTGAACATCATGCTGCTGGTGCTGCTGGTGCTGCTGGTGCTTCTGCTGCTGCTGGTGCTGCTGCCGGTGCTGCCAGTGCTGCCGGTGCTGCCGGTGATGCCAGTGCTACCGATGCTGCCGGTGCTACCGGTGCTGTCGGTGTTGCCGGTGCTGCCGGTGTTGCCGGTGCTGCCGGTGCTGCCAGTGCTGCCGGTGCTGCCGGTGCTGCTGGCACTGCTGGTGTTGCCAGTGCTGCTGGCGTTGCTGGTGTTGCCGGTGCTGCTGGTGCTGCTGGCGCTGCTGGCGCTGCTGGTGCAGATGGTTCTCGGGCCTCAGAGAAGGTCATTGAACCCTACGTAAAATATTCCGATATTCGGCATAAGGGGGAATGCAAATGTTCTATTACTGATCGGTGTACGTGAGCAGGCGCATGTATGTATATATGTATGGGTTGGTGGTGCGTGAAGGCCCAGTCACACCTTACCGGACTGGGGAACTGGACATGAACCGGACAGTGTCTGGTGGTGTCCGGCGATGTTCGGTTCTCGTCCGGTTCTCGTCCGGTTCTCGTCCGGTTCTTGTCCGGTGGTGTCCGGTAAAGTTTTGAACTTGCACCAAACTTCTACCGGTTTGCTTCCGGTATTGTCTGGTGGCGAGAACGTCATTAAAATACTGTAGTAGTCGGCACTGACTTCTGAGGCAAGTAACCACATAGACAGGTAGGCGTGGGTAGTGTGTTGATATCAGGGAGCCTAGGTGGTGTAATGGTTAGCACACTGGCCCAGAATGCAAAGAGATGTGGGTTCGAGTCCCTGTCCAGGCACGATATTTCCCATTTTCATCACCCCCACGACAATAGCAAGAAAATCAAAAAAATACAGTCCAGTACGTGTCTGGTTGATGGTCGGTCCTTCCGATTCTCGCCCGGCTCTCGTCCGGTACTCGTCCGGTACATGTATGGTACATGTACGGTACTTGTCCGGTTGCCCAGCGGCAAATGACCCAATTCTGCTCCATTTCGATACATTTCGATAGATTTTTGTCAGCGGACACCACCGGACTAGAAAATTCTTTGTCCGGTGCTGTACAGTACTCAGTCCGGTAAGGTGTGACAGGAGCTTGAGTGTGATGTAAATAGACATAGTGGTGCCTACAGGTATGGGTGTGATTGCACTTAGGGCCTAGCCCCTCTGCTGGGATAGGGATCACCACACTCAAAGATCAAGGTTGGTGGTGGCCATGGGGCCATACAGCTTGTGATGGTGGGCAGACCACTGGTATCCATGGGGACCAGAAATGCTGGATCCCTATTGGTAGGGCCATGAATGCTTGTTTCCCATTGGGGGAAAGGGGGGGGGGGGTGATACTCTACAATGAACCCATGTAACCATATAAATAATAAACCAGAGCGCTGGACTCTCTCTTCTTCTTTACACTTTATACTCTCCCTTTCTCTTTGTCTGTATTCATTTCACCATAGCCTGCCTACACAGCCAAGTAATGATAAAAGTCGCCATGAGTGTGTACTGTCACAAGTTGCTACCTGTCCTGATATGACTTTAGATGTTACTAGGATGTAAAACAACAACAAACAAACAAAAACAAACAAACTTGATAAAACGTGTGGTTGGTTGGATGTTGGGGAGTTTTACATCCTGGCAACATCTAAGCTCATACCAGGACGGGTACCGACTTGTGACAGTGCACACTCATGGTGACTTTATATTGTGCCCCACTGGGAAACAGGCTGCTGGCACCATGACTGATATCCCACTCACTCACATTATCCTGACACTGAGCCAACCAGTCCTTGCCCTATCCTAATAATGCCAAGCGCCAGGCCAGGAAGCCACACGTATCAATGCTATAAGTGCTCGCTTTGATTCGACCAGGAACCAAACTCCCAATCTGCCGCAGCGCGAGGCCTGCGCTCTACCGATTCGGCCACCACGTCCGGTTCAAACGTGTGGTGAGCATTCCCAAATTCTGACACACACATAAGTAAGCCCCGATGACTTGGAAGTCTGTCCTCAACAAATACTGATATAAGTGATTATGTTCTGTACTCTATAACATTATGCACATATTATTTAGGCTGGAGTGTCTTGTCGGTGTCTACCACTGCCGGCTGGTTGGTGCTGTGCCACCTGCACTGTCTCGCCTGCCACCCCCATAACTGCCTGTTTCCCCACCTTCTCATTCCAATCAGACCATGGTGACTCCAGGTTGGCCGCTTTGCAGCAGCACCTCTGCTAACCGTCCTGCAGTCAGTCAGAATTTTGATTTATGTTGCAACTTCTAATTTTATTTGCTTAATTAAACAGAAGGGCCTTTAGCGGTAGCAGCTAGAAAATATAACTTCCAACTACATTTCTGTCTTCTTGTCTATATTGAAGAATGTAGATAATATGCATATAAATGTGTAATTCACAACACAAAGCAGGATTTGGTACAATGGACATTATCTTACCGGTTATATCATTAGTACAGGTATGAGTTGTTGGACCGGAACCGCCATCATTTTGCTTCTTCGGGTCCACTGTTGATGAATGGATCGGGTGGGACTCGAACCCTCAACCTTATAGAGTCAAGTTTTATCTAGCGGTGTGGGTGGGTGGGTGAAGAAAGCTCGATGGTGGCGAAGATGGTGGCAGTTGCGACGGTTGTGCGTGGATTTCAAACTGCCGTCGGGTCACATCACTGAAATGGCTTGAAATTTGATACTGTTTCACCACCTATCGAGTGTAAGGGTAACAACCCAAGTTCCTCCAGGTGGTGCCACTGGAGCATTGGTGGCCTCTGGGCATGGTTAGTTCAAGCAGGAGCCACAAGGTGTCGGCACAGTATCATATCGTGAATGGTATCGGCTCTCTAGTCTCTGTGCGTGAATTACCCATGTTAATTTTAACATGTACAATTGATTGATGGCCTTACACCATGTAAGTATATTGTGTTAAATTATATTTGGTTATATCATTTAATAATCAGTCTGAAAAATATCCCAATGAATTAGATAATGTGTATCAAGGAATAGTTACAGAGGATTTGTTCTGATATTTATTTGGAACATTAGTTGTTGATTAAGCCTATACCAGACGGGATGGCCGAATGAGTTGAGCGTCCGTCTCCAGTTTTGGTAGGTTGTGGGATTCGAACCCATGGGTTCAAATGCTGGTCGAGTCAAACCAATGCCGTACAAGTTTATACTTGTCACGTCCCAGCCTGGCACTCAGCATTATTAGGATAGGACAAGTAGCAGTGGAATGAGGAAGACCAATCGTCCGCAATTGAAATGTCTCCTGCGTTACCAACTAATCTACCAACAAAACCAACAAAAAAAACCTTGTGAAACCAACCTTGCGAAACCTATATTTGCGTCAACATAGTCAGTGACGGGGCTGGGCATGGGGTCCCTTAATGTAACACGTATCTACCTATATTGGTTAATTAATCATTGTAATCCATCGGTGAATAGTTAGCAAGCCGCTTCGTGTTGACATCAGCAACGTTTCGTGGGAACAGAAGGAATTTCCGGAATGGCCTTGCTCGCGCCATCTGCCATTTACAACATACCATTTGCAAATCTTGAATGTCCCGGGGTGTTCCCTGAATTTGATTCCAATAAGAAGGACAGATGAGGTCAACTAGAAAAGCTATGTTTAAAAAGAAAAGCTCTGAACAAAATTGCTTAATTCACATTGGATTAAATTGTGTTAGTAGAAAGAGAGGACTTCCTTTTTCCAGTGTGTCAATATCCAGCATGTACCTTACATTACATTGGTACAAATGGGGGATTCCTTTGTCCATTGTGTCAAAACACAGCATGTACCTTACAGTACATTGGTACAAAGGAGTGGGCTTCCTTGTTCATTCCGTCAATACACAACTTGTACCTTACATTGCATTGGTACAGATGGATATTCCTTTGTCCATTGTGACAATGTACCTTACATTTCATTGGTACACATGGCTTTTTTCATTTGTCCACTGTGTCTATACAGAGCGTGTACTTACATTGTATTGGTACAAATGGGGGTTTTCCTTTGTCCAATGCATGTACCTAACATTGCATTGGTACAAAGGACTTTTTCCTTTATCCAGTGGGTCAATATGTAGTGTACATGTACAGTACACTACATTGGTACAAAACGGGAGTCTTCCTGTGACTATTGTGTCAATAGACAACATATAGCAGACATTGAATTGGTACGAATGGAGCGTGTTCCTTTCTCCGCTGAGTCAATATGCAGCCTGTATCTTACTTTGCATTGGTACAAAGGGGGTGGCTTTTCTTTGTCCACTGTGTCAATGCACAACATCTATATTATATTGTATTTATACAAAGGGGGGGGGGGTCTTTTGTCCGCTATGTCAAAACACAATTTTTACCTTAAATTGCACTGGTACAAAGTGTGCTCTTTCTTTGTCTGTTATGTCAATACACACCATGTATTTTACATTGCATGTATCCAAAGGGACACTTTCCTTTGTTTGTTATGTCAATACTTAGTGTGTACGTTGGCATGTATAATATAATTTAATAGAATCACATAATCTCTTATCATAGTACAAAGTAGTTCACACTCATGATTCTATTTATTTGCTGGGGTTTTATGTCCATGACACGTTTAAGATCATATCAAGACGGCTACTGCCTCGCGACAGTGGGCTTTCCTAGCAACTTTATAGTGCTGCTCCACTGGTAAATCGGGGCTGTTGGGACCACGATCCAATATCTCACTCAGTCACATTATCCCAATAATAACCGAACCAGTCCTTGCTCTATCCTATTCATGTCAAGCGCTAAATGCCAGGTCATGACAAATAATACATTTGGTAAGGAATTTGGTCAGGGCTCCAACCGATAACTTCCCTCACAGCAAGCCAGTCAACGCTCTCACTGATTCCGCTGGGTGGTTGTTGGAGTATTACATCTTGGCAACATCTAAGGTCATATCAGGCCTGCTAATGACTTGTGCCAGTGCGCTCTCATGATCATTTTATATTGCTGCCCCACTGGGAAATCAGGCCGCCAGAACATTGCCCCAATATCCCACTCAGTCAGATTGTAAATGTTGATTTCAACATTGGTAATTTAACCCGCAAGAAAAAGTACATACTAAACATTGAGGCGACTGCTGGCACCATCTATAGTGTCCTGCTTAATAATAAATGCTCTGACTGTGGTGTCATCTTCTGTAAATTTGCATAACGAGATGTGACGCATTTTCTCTATAGACACTTCGACCAGAGCGTTTCGATCCACAGGACGTGTTCTCTCCTTTGGATTTACCGTCCCACCCAGCCCAACTGCAACTGACATTCATACGGCTACGTGCCTGAAATCCTCGAAATCTTAATAAATCAAACATCTCATGGGTTAAATGTAACAATGAAATAGTAAGAATAAATGCCACTTTATACTGCACTTGTCTTGCATTGGTTGAATTATCCTGACACTGAGCTAACCAGTCCGTGCCCTATCCTATTAATACCAAGCGACAAGCGAGGAAGCGACAAGTATCAACTTTGTAAGTCATTGGTTTGACTCGACTGGGAATCAAACTCCCGATTTCCTGCATGGAAGGCATGCACTCTACCGATTCAGCCAGGGCGCCCAGTCCACACACATATGTATTGTGAAGAGAATGCTTGCACCCAACAAACTAAGTCACACATCAAATTAATCGCGCTGTTTTGCTTGATAGGATTAAACGCCGGTACCAGACTATACAAAGAGCCTAGACTAGCAGTCTGCTAGCCATACCTTGACAATCAAACCCAATTGGTTAAGCCAGCCTTCCCATTGTCTGTCTGTTTGTTTGTTTAACGCCCCCCACCCCCCAGGCACAACAAAGTAAACATCGGCGATTATTGGTCATACAATGGTTAAGCATATCTGAATTTTAAAAAAACATTTCAAAGAGGGAAAATAGAGGATAGCAATGTATGCAAAAACGCGCTAATGCTAAATTCTTGTCTATCTCTAGTGACTTAATGTGAGCTTTTCCCATATAGGATAGCTGGGGCATAGGCTATCATAATTCCAATTAATACTGCAACCCGCCTAATCTTTGTACTTTAACGTAATTGATTACTCGTCTGTTAAATCATTCACATGACTCATATGCCCTCATCACATTTCATTTTGCCAATATATCGGGGCCTTCGCTCGTTCGCTTCTTGCCCAATGATACACAGCCAATGTACATGTCGCCCGGTGGGCAGCACCCGAATAAAAGCCTTGATTACTCATGCCTCTAAGTCAGCTGTGTCCGTGAGCAATGATCAACATAATGTATTTATCTAAGAAAATGGCAACAACTCAAAACCATTGGACACTATAACTGCATAGTCATGTCAGTATGGGTACCGACGTGTGACAGTACGCACTATGAATTCATCATCATGCCCTGATATCACACTCAGTCACATACTGAGAAAACCAGTTCTGGTCATATCCTAGTAATACCGCACGCTAGGCTAGGTAGTGACAAGTATACATTTTGTAAGTCATTGGTTTGACTCGGCCGGCATCAGAACTCCCGCCCTTCCGCAATGCAAAGCTGCGCTCTACCATGTGGGCCATCGCCTCCGGTAGGATCCGAAGAAGTGACATCAACATTGTTCCAGCCATTCCACCTTCGCTATATGGGCTGCTGGTACCCGTCCTGATATGACCATAGATGTTGCTAGGACATAAGACCCCAACAAACAAATTTCCTCAATAGCTATGCGGGAGCTGGGGCTGATGTTTTGTAGTGTTTTTTTTTATTGACGCTGGTCTAATATGGACATTGAAATATGGGACCTTTGTGTGCTCCTGAATCCTGCTGGCCCTAACCGGAAGTAGCTTCTGTCTCCCAGTGACGTCACATTCGACAGAAAAGGAACACCAAGGCCTTGCTGCAGATAAAAGATGTACCCATATCCAGAGTATGGGTGAATGGGAACCCTGCCTAAATCCGAGCAGTAACTGATTTAGCTATAAACAAGCCATGGGTGTGGTGATTCCATTTCCAGCATGCAGTGCTTATCTATATATTGGCACAGAGTCGATAAATGGGAAGAGAATGCCTACCAAGATGGTGGCGATAGAAACCTCTCAAATCAACTTTTAAAATCTATTCATCTAGATGATTTATTCAATTATTCACCCTAAGGATACTGGGCTCAATCAATCAATCAATAGTTCCATCCTCTAGTCGAGGGTTGGATGCAATGGTTCTCCACTTGTCCCGATGTTGTGCTGTTCTGATAGACTGTGAATAATTCAAGCCTGTCCAATGTGAAATATTTGTAAACCATGATGTTCTTGGTCTCCCTCTCCCTCTGCTGTACGGTATAAAGATATTTTGAAATATATATATTTTTGTTTTATTTTTGGTAAATGACTATTTTATTCAGCGAATACAGGTATGTTTTTCAGAGCCGGGGCACTGGTCTTCTGACGATACTATGACACATTCAATCACGTTTATAACAGTCTAAAATCAAAAAGAGTTTGATACAAAGACAAAAATAGAAAATAATATTGTAGAATGGCTAAAGCTCAAATCTGTGGTTGTGTAGGCAGGCTATAGTGAAATCTATACAGACAAAGAGAAAGGAAGAGTATAAACTGTGAAAGAAGAGAGAGAGTCAAGCCCTCTGGTTTATTATTTATATGGTACATAGGTTCAGTGTAGAGTATCACCCCACCCCTTTCCCCCAATGGGAAACAAGCATTCTTGGCTCGACCAATGGGGATCCATCATTCCTGGTCCCCATGGTTACCAGTGGTCTGTCCACAACCACCAAGCTGTGTGGCTCCCCTGGTCACCACCTGCCTTGAGCCTGAGTGTGGCGATCCTCCCTAGCAGAGGGGGGAGGGGGTAGGCTCTGAGTGCCCCTTACATACAGCCCTGCCAGCACCACTATATCTATTTACATCTCACTCAGGCACCACCAGCAGCTACATATGGGTCACTCTCCTGAAAACTGGTCAGCATGGGATGGGATTTAAAAAAATCAATAAAAACCTTCCTACTTATTTGTTTCCTTATACTTTTCATATTCATCTTCAGATTTGATGAAAGAAATAAGGGAAATAAAATAAACTGTGTGCAAATTTGGCCCTTTTAGTTATGAAGTGTTTTTGTACCAAAAAACGCCATTTTACAGTCAGCCATGTGTTACACATATGACACACATGTTATACTGTCATAAGACATAGCTTAATCATGGACTACGCTTCTAGTTTGTATCTCATCAATTTATATTTTACATAGATGTAAAGGGGAGATTTCCAGCTTTCATTTGCAACCAATAAATGTAAGAAATTCAAATATTAGATTTTAACTCTCCATGTGACACTTCTGGCCAGTTTTCAGGAGAGTGATCCATATATATATACATGCACCTGGTCACGTATACCCGATCAGTACTACAACATTTGCATTCCCCTGCAATGCCGTTAATCGGAATATTTTACTATATGGTTATTTCCAGAATCCAGCCTGCCGAGACTTTGTGTAACAGGTGGTTCAGTAGATAAACGATTCACCCGGTACTTTTAGTACACGGGTGAAGACCAGCCTTATATAAATACGGGCAAAAATAGCGTTAGTATGGAACAAGAAGTAGAATGCCTGACACCAGTGTCAAATGGTTACTTATATCAGAACAGAGTTGGTGAAATGGGAGAGAATGCAAAAAGACAAGATGGCAGCCAAAGAACGCCGTCAATTTCACTTTTAAATTGCATTAAAGTATATGTTTTATTATATTTTCCAACTCAAAAGTAGCGGGTAAACATGAAGACATATAGAAAGAATAAATGTTGCTTCTTAGATTGTGAAATTAGGCTCTAATAAAAAGACTCAGTTCATTAGCCCAATTTTTCGACAGTTTTTATATAAGGCTAGTTTTCACCCCTGTACTGGAAGTACGGGGTGAATCTTTTACCTAGTGGTTCAGCAGCCTTTTCACACATGCAGTGTTGCCGGAGTAAGTAGGCCTACTACACATTGCCTGAGAATGCCACATTCCCTACGGAAGTGGTTTTATAAAATGTCACCACACGAAAACCGTGAAGTGATTGTTAAGTCCAATGTGTGGTGGGATGCATGGGCATTATTATTCAAATTGTCGTATTATGGGTGTAGATAATTGGGTATTTGTATCCCCCTTTTTGAATGACCCTCTTGAGGATCCAGTGGAAGTGAATTATGTTTGTTTGTTTATTATTGCAACATCTAAGGTCATATCAGGACGGGTGCCGACTTGTGACAGTGCTCACTCATGGCGACTTTATAATAAAATCAGGCTGATGCGATACCCAGTCAGTCACATTATCCTGACACTGACCCAACCAGTCCTTGCCCTATCCTAATAATGCCAAGCGCATGTCTAGGAAGCAAGAAGTATCAATTTTTAAGTCAGTGGTTTGACTCGACCACGTTTCAAAGCCGTGGATTCAAATCCCATGATCGACCAAAATGGGAGGAGACGGACGCTCAACTCATTCGGCCATCCCACCAGGTCAGCATAGCTAGGACTGAATATTAAATGTGGGGGAGCAGCCTATGCTGTATAGTGTACAGCCTAGGTACTCACCATAAGTCAAAAATGAATTTCCTACACCAACGTCTTTGCAGCAAGACACAGTGCGCTTTAAAGTACTATAGTGGTTCAACCAAATGTTGTGGTTGTATATCAGTTAGATTTGGTTTTAGCTTTGGTTACTCTTTTAATAGAGACATGTTATGCATATACAGTGATTTATAGCTTGTGCAATGCTGGTTGATAATGTGGGTATTCAGTGGTGTTACTGGATTTTGAATGTTATTATGTCATTGAGTTAGTAGTTGTTTGGTTTGTCAAGGTGTCGGTAGGGGTGGGTGGGGGGGGGGGGGAGGGCAATGGCCAGGGGGCAGCCAGTCAGGGTGAGAGCAGGCATCATAGAGGGCAGGAGGCAATGGGTCGTTCAGCAGGTTGCATTCTATCTTTGCAGTGCCAGAATTGGGGCCTGAATAATAGCAAGGTGAGCATTTCTAAATGCAAGGACCGATGAGTATTTATTTCTGTGTGGTGTGAGTGTTGGTGTGTGAATGGTGGTGTATGACTGGGTGTAAAATATTCTGATAAATCGGCAGACGGGGGAAATGGAAATCCTCTATTATTATTATTATTCTGTTTGGCCGGCCAAGAGTGTGTGTGTATATGTATGTTGTGTATATATATATATGGCTTGGCCCATGCTTGAGGGCAGGTAATTATAGCATTAGGGATGATTGACAGGTCTGGGTGATTGCACTCAGGGCCTGGATTTCTGCTGAGGTAGGGGTCAATGCACACAGGGGTCAGGGTTGGTGGTGGCCACAGGTCAACCAGCTCTGGTGGTAGGAAGACCACTGGTGGTCATGGTAACCAGGAATGCTAAGTCCCTGTTGGAGGAGCTGGGAATGCCGCTTCCCTATTGGTTGAGAGATTGGCATGATCCTATACCAAGAATCCATGTACTATATATGATAAACCAGAGGGACTTGGGCTCTCTCTTCTTACACTCTTTCTTTGCTTTACTTTCTCTCTTTCTCTCCATCTGTATTGGTTTCACTTTAGCCTACCTACATAGCCACATACTCGAACACAAACCCTACATGTGTATGTGTGGTTTGTATTTGAGTAGAATGTCTGACTGCTGTGTGTGGCGGTGTGTCAGTGTGTACCCTTGTAACTATTCCAGACACGGTCGTGTCTAGTCGGGTAGTCACTGACTCGTTAAGGTTGCATGTTTATTCCGAAGTCTCCCCTGAGACTGCCGGCCTGCCTCCCCCTCCATCTACAACTCCACGTGGACTCGTAAAGAACGTGTTTCAGTTACGTGCGTCGTGTAATTTGCCCCTACCCACTCACCCCACCCCTCGTATCTCCACCCCACCCCATCCCCGCCCCACCCCATGCTGCCCCACCGCATCTTTCCCCGCCGCGCCCCAACCCCGCCCACGCCCCAACCCCAGCCCCGGCTCCCTCATTAAAATACATCCCCCCCAAAAAACCCACAATCAGCACACGTACCGAGTCAGTGTGCAAGAAATGTCGATCCCACAATGTAGGCTGCGTAAACAATCTTCACCTCATTTAATCAGTCAAGTTGCATTGATCTACCACCATATTTATGCTGTTAAAGCGAATTCTGTATTTCACAGTAAGTGCTGATCGAATCAGTTAAGACTAAGAGCGCTGCCTTCCTATACGGAAGGTTGGGAGTTTGAATCCCAGCAGTGTCAAAGCAATGACTTAAATTACAAAATTGAGACCTGTCGCTGCCTAGCCTGGCGCTTGGCATTACCAGGAAAAAGCAAGGACTGGTTAGTTCAGAATCAGGATACTGTAACCGAGTAGGGTATCGGATCATGGTGCTGGCGGCCTGGTATTCCAGTGGGACAACACTATAAAGTCACCATCAGTGCGCACTATCACTAGTCAGTACCCGGCTTGATGTGACCTTAAGCCCCAGTCACACCTACCCGGACAAGCCCCAGAATTTTAGCCGGACCAGTCGCCTATACTGTCCCGGACAGCCCCGGATAAAATCGCTATTTTGGTCGTTTTTGGCCTCACGGTCACACATACCCAGACGAGGCACTGACTACAAGCCCAGGGGCCGTATGCACCAATCGGAGTTAGGGCCTTAACCAGCTAAATGTGAGAAATCGGTATGCACCAATCAGTGCTAGCGCTAACTGCCGACTCGTAGCCTTGTCTAAGCTACCCCACTTTCAGATTTGGGGTAAGGGCCTACCCGGTGCGGTTAGTGTGGCGACCGCCTATATATTAGGCCCAAATCTATTCAATGCTGTCATATTTAACAGAATTACATAGGCAAATCGTGAAATTTCATTAAATTAACCCTAAAATCGAAGCGAGATTAATGCTGATGCCGTAATGGCGGCGATATTCATATTGTTGACTGGAGGGAATTCCCAAATCTATAAATAAACTCACGGTTAGAACATTGGTGCATACCGATTCACACATTTCTCCAACCTGCCGCTACCCCGAGGTAGCTACCCGCGGCTAGTGCCTTAGCTCCGGCTAAGCCTATCACCGATTGGTGCATACGGCCCCAGATCACCCCCGATGAGCCCCAGAGAACCGCCGGACAACACCCGGACGAGCCCCAGACAACCCCCCGGATGATAACCTGAAATGTGGGACTCATCCTGTGGTAGTCTGTGAGTAATACGTGGTCTTCCATGGATATCTGTGGTCATCCGGCATGTCTGGGTCTTATCCGGGCAGACCAGGAGTGGTCCGTGGCTACGTCAGGGCTAGTCCGGGCAAGTCCGGGGCTGGTCCGGGTTAAAAGGTGGCTAAGACTTGGCTCATCCGGGGCGAAACAGCCCCGGACTGGCCCGGACGCGGCACGGACTACTCCCGGTCCACCCCTGGACTACCTGGCCCACCCCCGGATTACCCCAGATCATCCCATATGATGCCGGATCGAGCCCGGATCGCAAAATGCCCCGGACCACCCCAGATGTTTTAAACATTTCAAAACATCCGGGGCGGATCCCAGACGAGGCCGGACCAGCCACAGATCACGCCGGATCACACTGGATCACCAAAGACCAGCCACGGATGAGCCACAGATCACCCTAGATCGCCACGGACCACGCCAGATCACGGTCCGGGGATCCTCCGGCCCCTGATCCGGGTAGGTGTGACTGAGGCCTTAGATATTGCCAGTACGCACAACCCCCTCATTCAAGTAAGCCCTTTTCTATTTCAGGAGTCACCGTCCGATAATTGTCGTCTGTTGCTTATGGCCCTGTCACACTACGACGCTTCTCTCGGCGACCCGTCACCGTTGAAAGGACTGCGTCGAGAAACGTCAAACTTTTCGGCGGTTTGGGGGAAAAGATCGGCGTCAGCGCGGCACGTTATGCGCGCGCCGCCAACGTGTGTCGACGCGCTGGGGAAAAAAAAAGAAGAAGTTTGGCGCGACGTCTTCATTTAACCTTAAATGTTGCTAGGGCGTAAAACAAAAACGGCCCAGTTTGTGCAACGCGTGAGCAACGACCATCCCGCGCGCGCGCCGTCTTCCTAGCATTGCCATAACGTTATTCCGGCGCGTCCAACGCAGCGCAACGCGCGTCTAACGTCCTCCTAGCGTTCTTACCCATTTACTCCCACGCGTTGCCGGTCGCTGGAAGTTTTGGACATGTTCAAAACGCTCAGCAACCAATAACGCGCGCCGACTTTCGCCGGCGACTCGCCGGCGACAAAGAAGTGTACCGAAGTGTACCGACGTGTACCGACGCGCCCATAACGCGCCACCAGCGCTTCTCGATATTTCACCAAATATCGCCCAAAAACACCACACGTTCACGGGTCGCCGGCGAGAAGCGGCCCATGACATAGACTGCTGATGGGGCTGTCACACTATGACGTTTCTCCCGGCGACCCGTCAGCGTTGAAAGTACTATCTTGCGCGTCGAGAAACGTTAAAGATTTAGGGGAAATATGGGGAAATTGGACGTTCCCACAGCGTGTTGGTTGCGCGCGGCCAATGTTGTGGTAACGTATATCGGCGCGCTGTGTCTCTGTCTCTGTCTGTGTCTCTGTCTGTGTCTCTGTGTGTGTCTCTGTCTCTGTCTCTGTTGGTGTCTGTGTGTGTGTCTCTGTGTGTGTCTATGTATGTGTCTCTGTATGTGTCTCTGTGTATGTGTCTCTGTATGTGTCTCTGTCTGTGTCTCTGTCTGTGTCTCTGTGTCTGTCTCTGTCTGTGTCTCTGTATGTGTCTCTGTCTGTCTCTGTCTGTGTCTCTGTGTATGTGTCTCTGTCTGTGTCTCTGTGTCTGTGTCTCTGTCTGGGTCTCTGTCTGTGTCTCTGTCTGTGTCTCTGTCTGTGTCTCTGTCTGTGTCTCTGTGTGTGTCTCTGTGTCTGTCTCTGTCTGTGTCTCTGTGTATGTGTCTCTGCCTGTGTCTCTGTGTATGTGTCTCTGTATGTGTCTCTGTCTGTGTCTCTGCCTGTGTCTCTGTGTGTGTCTCTGTGTCTGTCTCTGTCTGTGTCTCTGTGTATGTGTCTCTGTCTGTGTCTCTGTGTCTGTGTCTCTGTCTGAGTCTCTGTATGTCTCTATGTCTGTGTCTCTGGCTGTGTCTATGTGTGTTACTCTGTGTGTGTCTATGTGTGTGTCTCTGTGTGTGTCTCTGTGTGTGTCTCTGTATGTGTCTGTGTCTGTGTCTCTGTCTCTGTTTCTCTCTCTCTCTGAGACACAGAGACATAGACACACATAGACACACACAGATACACAGAGACACAGAGACACACCGAGACACAGAGACACACACAGAGACTCAGACACACAGAGACACAGAGACACACACCAAGACACAGAAACACAGACAGAGACACATACAGAGACATACACAGAGACACAGAGACACATACAGAGACAGACACAGAGACACATACAGAGACACATACAGAGACATACACAGAGACACATACATAGACACATACAGAGACGCAGAGTCACAGACATAGACACATACAGAGACATACACATAGACACAGAGACATATACAGAGACATACACAGAGACACAGACAGAGACACATACAGAGACATACACAGAGACTCATACAGAGACAGACACAGAGACACAGACAGAGACACACACATAGACACATACATAGACACATACAGAGACATACACACATACACAGAGACACCTACAGAGACAGACAAAGAGACACACACAGAGACACACACAGAGACACAGACAGAGACACATACAGAGACACACACAGAGACACAGAGACACATACAGAGACAGACACAGAGACACACACAGAGACACACACAGAGACACACACAGACACACCCAGAGACACACACAGAGACACACACACAGCAACGTGTGAGCAACGACCCTAGCGTTCCCATAACATTATTCCGGCGCGTCCAACGCAGCGCGACGCGCGCCTAACATCCTTACCCATATATTTGCGTGCGCTGGCGGTCGTTGGGTTGTTTTTGACATGTTGAAAACACTCAGCGACCAATAACGCACGCCGACTTTCTCCGCCGACCGTCAACGTCAAAGATACTGTACCGACGTGTACCGACGCGCACATAACGCGCCATCAGCGCGTCCCGGTGTTTCACTTTTTATCGCCCAAAATCAACACACGTTCACCGGTCGCCGGCGAGAAGCGTCGTAGTGTGACAGCCCCATGACGTGGCTCTCTATTCACTCACAAGGGCCAATGGCCCAACTGGAAATGTTGCTGATTACTTGAAAACGGGTCGACAGGTCGTGGAGTTGGTATCCTGTGCAACTGTTCTGCGATTTCCAAATTAACAATTCAATGCAACAGATTAAATATTAATCCCCAAGCTCATCTGATTAACTAGGTGTCAATAGACTACTGTTAACCGCTCGATCGATACAGTGATTGAATATCGACAGTTTTATTTGGTCCGTAGATTTCTTACTGGCAGGATCAATCGAATGTCTGCTGACATAAAAGAACTGGATGATATTTAGCATTGTTTATGGTATGGTCGGTTATTCTCAATTGGAGTGGGGGCTGGGGGTTGTTGTTCAGTGATTTGAATTTTTTTGAATTCAGACGATATTTAGCTGGAGCAGACGACAAGGCGAACCCTAGCGGTGGAAGAATGAAACAGGACGCGGGAATTCGTATACAGGGAGTCTTCGCAAACAATTGGGACGCACGCAGGTAACAGGTAGCACTCTGACACGCATCCCTTAACAATTTACCAGCCATTTCCACGAAAATGAACACTGAGGTTTAAGAAGATAAACAAATGCCTGAACAGAAACAGCACCCACCCCCCAAAAAAAACACAAAAAAAACCCACAACACAACAAAAACAAAACTATTATCATAACATATCTTCTCGTTGCTTAAAATATAGGCACATACTGCTCCTATAAAGACATGAAGAGAAGGAAACGCTAAATGAATGAATGGCAGGATTGTTGTGCTTGCTTGTGTTTTACGTCCTAGGAACATTTAAGGTCATATAAAAGCTGGTACCGACCATCTTGTGGTAGCGTACACTCGTGCTGGCGGCCACAATATCTGATAGTGATACCTCACAATCAGAGTATTCTAATATTGAGCCGGCCAGCACTTGACTTATTCTAGTAATGTCGAGCCTCAGGTTACGTAGTGGTTATAATCAAGTTTGTAAGCCATCAGTTTAACACGGGCGGGTTTCGAACCAATGAACTTATGTACAGGAAGCCAGTCCGTACTCTTAGCGAGTCGGCCATGTTGTTTGTCTACAGAGAGAGGGGAGGGAAGGGGGAGGATGAGGGAGGATGAGGGAAGGTGAGGGAGGGTGGGGGAAGGGGGAGGGAGGATGAGGGAGGATGAGGGAGGATGAGGGAGGATGAGGGAGGATGAGGGAGGGTGAGTGAGGGTGAGTGAGGGTGAGTGAGGGTGAGGGAGGGTGAGGGAGGGTGAGGGAAGGTGAGGGAGGGTGAGGGAGGGTGAGGGAGGGTGAGGGAGGGTGAGGGAGGGTGAGTGAGGGTGAGTGAGGGCGAGTGAGGGCGAGTGAGGGCGAGGGAGGGCGAGGGAGGGCGATGGAGGGTGAGGAGGGTGAAGGAGGGTGAGGGAGGGCGAGGGAGGGTGGGGGGAAGGTGAGGAGGTTGAGGGATGGTGAGGGAGGGTAGGTGAGGGAGGGTGAGGGAGGGAGGGTGAGGGAGGGTCAGGTAGGGTGAGGGAGGGCGAGGGAGGGTGAGGGATGGTGAGGGAGGGTGAGGGAAGGTGAGGGAGGGTGAGGGAGGGTGAGTGATGTACATATATGCAGTGGGAGAGCAGGTAAGTAGAGACTATTGTTCACAATAATTTTATATAGATGGTTTGTGTCGGTCAGCTAATCGGGGTAAACTGATACTGGATATGTCTGTTAATGTTCCCATGAGATATTATCAAACACATACACATGTGCTCTATTATATATAATGGGAATATAAACAAGGACACTATCATGCTTCACTTCCCTCTGCTCTCTCTCTCTCTCTATATATATATATATATGCACCATGACATTACTCTATAACTATCCACTAATCCAGTACTTAGTTACATAATTGCCTACATCGGTGCCACCTGCAAGGGTCTGTGACCACTTGTATCCCAGCTGTGTCTGGTTGTAATCGCCTCCATACCTGCTTGGATGATACAATTTTAACCTTAGGTGGGCAATTGACATATCCCTGCCAGTGAATATAAATGTAGTGCAACCCCGTTATAACGCGATCGTTCGGTCCAAAATATGTCATCGTGAAAACAGCAGAGTTGTATTAAAATTGAATTCAGTTTACTGAATTATCTTGGAATTAATTAATTCTGGGTCCAATGAATCATCGCGTTAAATCAGAGTTTGCATTAAATCAGCGTTAAGTGAGTAGGACGATGAGCAGGCGAGCGGTGGTGCCACCTTCGGAGTGGAAGCCTGAGCAGTAGATGAGTAGTCCGAGGCTCAACCACCCGATTACTGGTGGGTGTTAGGATAGTATAGAATTCCGGGTTATTATACTCGTATAATTCTTATACAGCATATATATTTATGGGCTGTGGTGTTGTTGTAATATATCACTATACAATCTAATGATGATGCAAATTTGAGAGAGTCTTCATGAAGCCCCAGTCCCACATAGCCGGACGAGCCCCGGATTTTGAGCTGGACCACCCACGGACCAACGGCCTGGACTGTCCCGGACCACCACGGATAAAATCACTGTTTTCGTCAATTTTTGCCTCACAGTCACACCTTCCCGGACGAGCCCCGGACGAGCCCCGGACCAAGCCGACGCCCGAACCTGGACGCCTCGGACACACCGAACGCCCCGGACGAGCCCAGACTGGGCCAGACCGGCCCCTGACTAACCCGGATGAGGCCAGACCACCCCTGGATGGCCCCGGACCACCCCCGGATCACCCCCCAGACTATCCCGGATCACCCCCGGACAGTCCGGGAGTGGTCCGTGGCTAGGCCGGGGGTAGTCCTGGATAGTCCGGGGATGGTCCGGGTCAAACCGTGGCTCAAAATGACCCCGAACCACCCCCACACAGCCCTAGTCCACCCCGGACCACCCCCGATTTACCCGGACCACCCCCAGGACCACCCCCGGATCATGCCAGATTGAGCCTGGATCACAAAATCCCCCGGACCACCCCGGATGTTTTAAACATTTTAAAACATCCAGGGCTGAGCCCAGACGATGCCAGATGAGCCACGGATCAGGCCGGATCAGGGTGGGTCGACACGGACGACCCACAGACGAGCCACGGATCGCCCCGGACCACCCGGCCCCTGATCCGGGTATGTGTGACTGGGGCTTTAGCAGGAGCCACTGTAAGGTACCACACAGAAAATCTAAAAATATGATTTATTTAGAAACTGCGTTTAATTACATGAAGGATAGAGAAATGCCAGTTCCCATTAAAAACTTACTTTAAGCATGCAACCTCTGAAGACAGTTTACTCTTGTTCAACAGAGGCTGCTTGTCTTACATCGTCTGGCAATCTATATCCCATGAAGTGGGACCTGCCACACAGAAGGCACACCCATCGAATGAATTTCGTCTAGACATCGTGACATGTGAGAACATCTGATTGGTATATCTGAGGGTTTGTGATGACTGAGTGAGAGAAGATTGCAAAAGTCTTATCGTGCTTCACCATTGGTGATTTTAAGTGAGGGTGACGGTAAAGTAGTGATGGTAAAAGGGAGAAGGATAACAAGGACAAGGGAGAAGAATGGAGAGTAGAATATGGGAACTGATCGAGGGAAGAGGTGAGAGTGGAGGGGGAAGAGGGAACATGGTGTGGGGTAGAAAGGAGAGGGGAGAAGAGAGAAGAGAGAAGATTGAAACTGACAGTGGAGAGATGGGAGGGTGGTTGGGAATGGGAGAAATAAGAGGTGAGAAGACAGACGAGAGAAGAGAGGAGAGAGAAAAGGAAAGTTTGCTTTATTTAACGACGCCTGTAGAGCGGAGAAGAGAGAAGAAGGAAATAAGAATGAAGAATGGAGGTGGCCAGTGACCAGTGGGAGAGGGGAGTGGGAGAGGGGAGCGGAGAGAGGTGAGAGGCGATAGGTGAGAGGCGAGAGGCGATAGGTGAGAGGCGAGAGGCGATATATGAGAGGCGAGAGGAGAGAGGAGAGAGGAGAGAGGAGAGAGGAGGGTTGAGGGATGAGGGATGAGGGATGAGAGATGAGAGATGAGAGCGGAGAGAGGAGAGAGGTGAGAGGGGAGAGGAGAGAGGAGAGAGGAGAGAGGAGAGAGCAGAGAGGAGAGATGAGAGAGGAGAGAGGAGGGGTGAGGGATGAGGGATGAGATATGCGAGCGGAGAGAGGAGAGAGGTGAGAGGAGAGAGGAGAGAGGAGAGAGGAGAGAGGAGAGAGGAGAGAGTCAGATAGTCAGAGAGGAGTGAGGAGAGAGGAGATCTGAAACCCCTGTAAGGGAAGACAGAGATGAAAAGACTGGAGAGTGAAAATCAAAATGGGGAGAGAGGAGAGGTCAGAGGTCAGAGATCAGAGGTCAGAGGACAGAAGACGGAAGACAGACAACTAAAACATGTCAAATATGCCACTTTACAGAAATCCAGACACGGTTACAAATTAAAATAAAGACCTCTTAATTGATCATAATTATTCCAGAAATTCCAATTCAGATTTTCGAGGAGGCTGCAAAGTGGCTGAAGAGGGTCCTGATTAACGCGATGAGGGCTGTGTAAAGTGGGTGTATTCCGTGTAAAAGGAGGGAGCAGCTGAGGGTTGTTGTGCAAGCCTCCCACTACCCACCCACGTACCAGCACAGCCCTCCTCACCTTCCCTGAAATTGGTTTGGTTGGTTGTTGGAGTTTCACGTCCTGACAACACATCAGGACATATCATATCAAGATGGGTACCGACTTGTGATAGCGCACACTCATGGCAACTTTATAGTGCTGCCCCACTTGAAAATCAGGTCACCAACACCATGACCCGATATCCCAGTCAGTTACATTATCCTGACACTTAGCTAACCAATCCTTGCCCTATCCTATTCATGCAGGCTAGGTGGCGACAGGTATCAATTTTAAAGTCATTGGTTTGATTCGACCGGAACCGAACTCCCGACCTTCCACACGTGAGGCCCGCGCTCTGCCGATTAGGCCACCGCACCCGGTCTGCTTCCGTTAAAGGGGGTGTAACATCTCACAGCACAATTTTACCTAAAGATGCACCAGATGGGATGGCCGAATGGGTCGAGGTGGAGGGTGGTGGGTGGTGGGTGGCGGGTGGTGGGTGGCGGGTGGTGGGTGGTGGGTGGTGGGTGGTGAGTGGTGGGTGGTGGGTGGTGGGTGGTGGGTGGTGGGTGGTGGGTGGTGGGTGGTGGGTGGGGGGGGGTGATGGGAGTTTGTTTGTTTGTTGTTGTTTTACGTCCTAGCAACATCTAAGGACATATCAGGACGGGGTGATGGGAGTGGAAGTGGATGTGGTGGTGTGAGTGTGAGTGGAGGTGGAGGTGGCGGTGGGGTTGGGGTGGGGGTGGGGGTGGCAGGGTGGTTCGGGCGGGGATGGGGGTGGTGGATGGGGGGTGGCAGGGGAGTGGCAGTGGGAGTGGTGTGGAGTGGAAGTGGATGTGGTGGTGTGAGTTTGAGTGGAGGTGGAGGTGGAGGTGGAGGTGGGGGGGGGTAGTGGGTGGGGGTGGGGGGTGGAGTTTGGTGGGTGGTGGGGGATGGGGTGGGAGTGGGGGTGGCAGGTGTGTGGGAGTGGGGATGGGGATGGGGTGGTGGGTGGTGGGTGGTGACAGGGGAGTGCGAGTGGGGTTGCTGGGACGAGTGGAAGTGGAAGTGGATGTGGTGTTGTGTGAGTTTGAGTGGGGGTGGGAGTGGGGTGGGGGTGGGGTGGGGGTGGGAGTCCCAGGGGGTGGGGTGGGGATGGTGGTGATAGGTGGTGGGTGAGGGTGGGTGGGGTTGATTGCTGGTGGGGGGGGTGGTGGGGGGGTTGGTTGTGATGGGTGGTGGGTGTTGGGTTTTGGTGGGTGGTGGTGGGGGTGGGGGTGGGGGTAGGGGTGGAGGTTGGTGGGGGTGGGGGGCTGCGCGCATCCTGCAGCAATTCCGAGCAATTAGGCCTACCACAGAGTTCAGTGAGTAGACATTCCTTTCATTAGGAAGGGGCATTCGATTCCATCTCTCTCCTCTCTGTTCACCCTAAATCCACCAGCTAAATTCATCAACACGAACTGGCCAAATATAGAGGTTCTTCTTCGCACTAAAACATAAATTAGGGCCATATGGCTTAATCGATCAATCGCTGTTCACAGAATATTTCGAGCAGGGATGTTGTGTTTTAATTAATCTGTAAGGTCATGAATTCCAAAGTTCAATAAGGTGGGTGCAATTATATCACATTTTCTGTCTTTTAATTATGATATTTTATACTGGATTATATTGTTGTTATTGCATTCTCCCGAAAGGTAGATCGTGGGTTCGAACCCTGGTCGAGTCAAACCATTACACCACCTAGCTCGGCATTATTAGGATAGGGCAAGGGATGGTTAGCTCAGTGTCAGGATAATGTGACTGAATAGGATGTCAGGTCATGGTGCTGGCTGCCTGTGTCCCAGTGGGGCAGCACTATAAAGTCGCCATGAGTGCGCACTGTCACAAGTCTGTACTCGTCCTGATATGACCATAGATGTTGCTAGGACGTAAAACCATAACAAACAAACATAATTCACTTCCACTAGATCCTCAAGAGGGTCCTTCAAAAAGGGGGACACAAATAACCAATATTCTATACAGCGGAACCGGTCTTCAATGGACAGCCCTGCATCGAGACAAGCGCTGTCCTCACAACGCAGGTGTCTTGTCACTGGATGGTCAATAGTAATGAAACAACAACAATTTATAAATTGAAAATTCATCCGTACTTAACAGGGCTTCGTCAATCACAGGCGTTGTTCGGGACAGGTATTATTGGATTTTTTGTTTAAAAAATAATAATGAATCCATTTTTAATTAAAATAGATTTCTTCTTGAAAGCAACAACAAAAACTACCATGAAATTCGGTCTGCAGAGAGTGTTATGGCTGGAGACGAGAGCCATCGAATAGGCTGATCTTCCTAATCACGCAGCAGAAAACAACATCTTGACACCAGATATAAAAGCATGCTTGTTAATCCATCACCACCATCTTTCTCTCTCTGTTTTCCACCGTCTTTTCTACACTCAAATTATTACTTTGAGGAAATATGCAAAACCCCTCTTTTATTGATACTTATCGTTAACTAGTCTGGAGCTCGGCATTACTAGGATAGAGTAAGGACTGATTAGTTCAGTAGCAGGATAATCTGACTGAGTAGGATATCAGGGCATGGTGCCAGCAGTCTGGTCTCCCAGGGGGGCAGCACTACGAAGATGCCATGAGTGCGGACTGTTAGAAGTCGGTATCCGTCCTGATATGACCTTAGATGTTGCTAGGACATACAGTTCCAACATACAAACAAACAAACAAGACACTAATCCCTTATTAGGACACGCTGAATGATTGGTCTTGAATAGATAAGTGTCAGTTTCTTAGTTCGCTAAATATACTTTCATTACTTAAAGGTGCATAGTCCGACGATTTTGAGTTTTTGTCATTTTCTGAGATAAATATATTAGATTGATCGGTATTGTAGTGGTCTGCACTGACCTCTCAGGGAAGGAGCCGCATAGACAGGTAGGCGTGGGTGGTGGGTTGATATTAGGGAGCCTAGGTGGTGTAATGGTTAGCACACTGGCCCGGGATGCAAAGAGACCTGCTCTAGGCGCAATATTTCCCATTTTCATCACCCCCATGACCATGATCCTGTACAAGCTACGCGCTGTATAGTTGTTGAACCTACCCTGTGTATGTAAGTGCGTTGCATTGCCTGTATGTAATTTTAGTATTAAAAGACCTCCAATTCCAGGGGGACGAGTGTAGTGGTCTGCACTGACCTCTCAGGCAAGGAGCCACATAGACAGGTAGGCGTGGGTGGTGTGTTGATATCAGGGAGCCTAGGTGGTGTAATGGTTAGCACACTGGCTCGGACTGCAAAGAGATGTGGGTTCGAGTCCCGCTCTAGGCGCAATATTTCCCATTTTCATCACCCCCACCACAGTATATTCTACTTTACTTTAGTTTAAAATAACTTGTTATTTTAACGGGCAAACTCTTTGAGATATTTGAAGTGCAAACATACACAATTAATTTTGGCAAGCACGCCAAAACTCTAACCCGATAGGCACCATAGTGAAGAGACATTGTGTTCAGATGAATAAACAACATCTTTACCAACAAATAAAGAAAAGCATCGCTAAGATCAGCTGACAGTTGTACACATGCGCACAACCTCTCGCCGGATCTACCCCCCCCCCCCCCCCCCCGACACACACACCCGACCCCACTCCCCCGTGCGTGTATGTGAATAGCAGGTGGCTCAGTGTGAAAGGCAAGGGGCCTGTACCATTGTGAGGGTGGCTTCTGCTGATAAGGATATTGCCATCCAGGTACGCCCCCCCCCCCCCCCCCCCCCCCCCCCCCTTGCCCGCCTGAATAAATAACATAGTCAGTCTGCCCGACTAGCAGTGTCCTTACTGTGTTAGATGGGGGTGGGGAGGGAATGGGGGTGGGAGAGTGGAGGGGAAGGGGTGGGTGTGGTGGGAGAGGGGAGGGGAAGGGGTGGGTGGGTGGGTGATGAATGATGGGTGGTTGGCCGTGGGTGGTGGGTGGTAAGAGTGGAGTGGGGAATGGTAGGTGGTTGGTGGTGTATAATGAGTGGTGGGTGGTGACTGGTGGTTGGTAGGTCAGTGCTGGTTGGTGAGTGATGGGTGGTTAGTGGGTGGTGGGTGGTGGTAGGTGGTAGGTGGTAGGTGGTGTGTGGTGAATGGTGGGTTGGCCGATTAGGCCGAGAAAAGTGATAGCTGTGGAGGATTGTATATTAAGAGTGCAGCAGACTGAAAAGATCGGTAGACCATGAGGGTGGTAGATTGAGAGGGTGGTATATTGAGAGGGCTGTATATTGAGAGGGTGGTAGATTGAGAGGGTGGTGGACTGAACCGATGGGTAGACCATGAGGGTGGTAGATTGAGAGGGTGGCAGATTGAGAGGCTGGTAGATTGAGAGGGTGCTAGATTGAGAGGGTGGTATATTGAGAGGGTGGTATATTGAGAGGGTGGTAGATTGAGAGGGTGGTAGACTGAACCGATGGGTAGACCATGAGGGTGGTAGATTGAAAGGTGGTAGATTGAGATGGTGGTATATTGAGATGGTGGTATATTGAGAGGGTGGTATATTGAGATGGTGGTATATTGAGAGGGTGGTATATTGAGAGCGTGGTTGATTGAGAGGGTGGTATATTGAGAGAGTGGTTGATTGAGAGGGTAGTATATTGAGAGGGCTGTATATTGAGAGGGTGGTTGATTGAGACGGTGGTAGATTGAGACGGTGGAGGATTGAGAGGGGGTAGATTGCAAGGGTGGTATATTGAGAGGGCAGTATATTGAGAGGGTGGTAGATTGATAGTTTCTAGGTTGAGAGGGCGGTATATTGAGAGAGTGGTAGATTGAGACTGTGGTAGATTGAGGGGGTGGTAGATTGAGAGGGTGGTATATTGAGAGGGCAGTATATTGAGAGGGTGGTTGATTGAAAGGGTGGTATATTGAGAGGGCAGTATATTGAGAGGGCAGTATATTGAGAGGGTGGTTGATTGAGAGGGTGGTTGATTGAGAGGGTGGTATATTGAGAGGGTGGTAGCTTGAGAGGACGGTATGTTGAAAGGGCGGTAGATTGAGAGGGTGGTATATTAAGAGGGCAATATATTGATATTGTGGTAGATTGAGAGGGCAGTATATTGAGAGGGTGCCAGATTGAGAAGATTGTAGATTGAGATGGCGGTAGATTGAGAGGGTGGTATATTGAGAGGGTGGTAGATTGAGAGGGCGGTAGATTGAGAGGGTGGTAGATTGAGATGGTATAGATTGGGAGGGCTGTATATTCACCATTGTGGCAGTCTACCACTTCTCGAACTGGACTGATTTCTTTCCTGTGAATATAACGCAGCCTGATGCTGCGCCTACACTGACTACTTAATAGCACTCCTTATCCGTGGATAACGAACCCCTGGGGAAAACAGTCAACCAGTAAGCACCCATCAAGATCTCATTCTGACCTCGATTAGTCCAGCAATATCTTGGGGACGTCCACTCCTACCAGGGGGCGCTGGTGGTGGATCTTTCCGTAAGGCCTCCAATACCACAATCCCACAATCCCACAATCCCATAATCCCACAATCCTCAGATCTGCCTAACGGGGGCGGGGGCTTACCCTACAGCCATACCGCTTAGCTGACAACATAGGCTGCCTAGTAGGTGGAGTTCCAGGTACAGACAGAAAAAAAACACCTCTCACGTGTGTTAGGCGGAGGGGGGTGGGGGGAGGAAGGATATGGGAGGGAGTAGAGGGAACAGAGGAGAGGGAGGAAGTAGAGGGAACAAAGGAGAGGGAGGGGAGGGCAGGGAACAGAGGAGAGGTGAGGGGGGGATAGGGGATGGAGTAGAGGGAACAGTGGAGAGGGAGCAGAGGGAGAGAAGGGGAGGGAGTAGAGGGAACATAGGAGAGGGAGGGGAGGGAAGGGCAGGGAGTAGATCGAACAGCGGAGAGGGAGGGCACGGAGGAAAGGGGAGGGAGTATAGGGAACAGAGGTGGGGAGAGCTAGGGGAGGGGGAAGGGCAGGGAGTAGAGGGAAAATGGGAGAGGGAGGGGAGGGAAGGGGAGGGAGTAGAGAGAAAATGGGAGAGGGAGGGGAGGGAAGGGCAGGGAGTAGAGGGAAAATGGGAGAGGGAGGTGGGGGAAGGGGAGGGAGTAACGGGAACAGAGGAGAGGGAGGGGAGGGAGGGAAGGCGAGGGAGTAGATGGAAAAGAGGAGAGGGAGGGGAGGGACCAGGAGACGGAGGGGAGGTAGGGAAGGGCAGGGAATAGAGGGAACAGAGGAGAGGGAGGTAGGAAAGGATAGGAGAGGGAGTAGAGGGAACAGAGGAGAGGGAGCGGAGGGAAGGGGAGGGAGTAGAGGGAAATGATGAGAGGGGAGGGAGGGATAGGGAGGATAGAGGGAACAGGGTACAGGGAGGGGAGGGAGGGAAGCGCAGGGAGTAGCGGGAACAGAGGAGAGGGAGGTAGGGAGGGATAGGCGAGGGAGTAGAGGGAACAGCGGAGAGGGAGGGGAGGGAAGGGGAGGTAGTAGAGGGAACAGAGGGGAGGAAGGGCAGGGAGTAGAGGGAACATATGAGAGGGAGGTAGGGAGGGATAGGCGAGGGAGTAGAGGGAACAGAGAAAAGGGAGGGGAGGGATAGGGGAGGGAGGGGAGGGAAGGAGAGGGACGGAGTGCGAGGATTAGTGGGCAAAGAATGATGCTGGATTGGCATTCACTGAAAACACACGTCCCCGAAAACCTACGACTTTCAAAGTTCCAATATATCACGATATTGGCTGGTGCTCGATATTAAAGCTACATAGCCCGATGAAATATCAAATTTTCAAAATCAAACCAATTATCTAGATTTGATTTGACATATCTAACTTAGATACTGATGCACTTGTTACACATTTGTTTCTGTGTAAAAGGCAATACTGAGTCAATTTAGCAGAACCTGTTACTGCAGAAGTCTATGATGTCAGAGTTTTGGCAAGCATGCCAAAACAAATTGTCCATGTTTGGACACAAAATATCTCGAAAGTTGACCTTTTAAAATAAAAGTAACTTTGAGCTAATGTAAAGTAGATACTAGTGATTGATCTACTATATTTATCTCAGAAAAAATGCAGAAATTCAAAACCATTGGACTATACAACTTTAACTAATGACATGCATGGGAACAAACTCTACCTAACGCCGAGTTCAAACCCACATTTCTACCATTATGCAGAAAGTCCCAACCATTAGCCCATCATCACCATTATATCACCCTAACCATCAGCGCGCCTTAACTATGATTTCAGCCTAACCATTAACACGTTAAACATTATATCATCGTAACAATTAGCACGCCCTAACCATTAGGATATCTAAGCTGCGAGATGCAATCACTCTACACAGTTTTACCTGTGTATGTGACAGGTTGCCCATGAGGTCAGCATAGAATACTACCCTAACAGAGGGCAAGGACTAGTTGGCTCAGTGTCGGAATATTGTGACTGAGTGGGATATCACCCGAGGTAGGTTGGTTGGTCGTTGGAGTTCTACCTCCTGGCAACATATCAATTTATATCAGGAGAGCTACCGACTAGTATGCACTCATGGATACTTGTCAGTGCTGTCCCACTGGGAGACCAGGCCGCCAGCACCATGACCTGATATCCCACTCAATCCATGATCCTGACACTGATCCAACCAGTCCTTGCCCTATCTGTGCCTGGCTAGGAAGCGACAGGTATACATTTGAAAGTAAATCTGATGTTGTTGGGAGATGACATCAGATGTGGCTGGGCCATAAAATCTCAATAAATGAAAGATTAATAACAAAATAGTGTAGAAATTGGGAGCACAGAATTCCAGCCTGGATGCCAGATTATAAATTAGATATCACTCACATCATAAGAATATGTATGTTTGTTGGGATTTTACATCGACGGGATTTTACATCGATTTTACATGACGTTGTCATAAGTGTGCACCGTCACAAGTCGGTACCCGTCCTGACATAACCATAGATGTTGCCAGGACGTAAAACTCTAACAAGGCTCTGAATGATATCATTGTGAGCCATCAATACACAGCACTGCCACCCGCCTTCCCCACCTCCCCAACCACCAACCCACCTACCCACCTACCCACCAACCCACCAACCCGCTTCAGCATCTCCCAGGGTAGTGGGAATCCACCGCTACAGCCAATCACCAGAGACAGAACCAGACGGGACAGAGGTCAATATAGGCAGTCCCGGGGATGCTCAATGCCCGGTCTGATTGCACTGTAAAAGCCGTCAGAGTAACAAGCACACTGGGACCTGTGTCGCAGTAATTGCCTGCACGTCATAGCCGCCCCTATGCAGGCCCCTAGAGGCGGGGACACAAACTACTAGAGCAGACCTGGGCAGGTGAAGAGAGTGATGGAGAAGGTGAACAGTGTTATGAGTCAGGCAGGTGGGGCGGCATGAAGGGGTGATGAAGGATGGAGGAGGGGACGGGAGAGGGGGGGGGGGAGTGAGGAGGGGGCATGGGGGTGGGGGTGGCGGGAAAGGTTGAGGTGGAGGAGGGAAGAGGGGAGGAGGGGAAGGAGGGAAGAGGGGAGGAGGAGGAAGGAGGGAATAGTGAAGAGGGAACATCCTCCTATGTATCAGGACGGTTGGGGCGGAATGAGGGGGTTGGGGGAGGGGATGGGGGATGGGAGTATTGGAATTGATGCAGGCAGGGAGGCAGGGAGGCAGGGAGGCAGGGAGGCCGGGAGGCAGGGAGGGGGGAGGGAGGAGGGAGGAGCGGGGAGGAGGTGAGTAGTGTTATGGATCAGGCAGGAGAGGCGGGATGTACTACACGTGCAGGTGACGCAGAAGACACAGCGGAACACATACAAGAGAGAAGAGGGAGGAGGGAGGAGGGAGGAGGGGGAGGAGGGAGGAGGGAGGAGGGGGAAGGAAGGAAGCGTGATGGAGAGGGAGGAAGATCAGGGTGGAGGATGGAAGATGAAGGGTGGAGGATAGAGGATCGGAAGGCAGGAGAAAAGGGGGTTGGAGGAGGGAGGAGGGAGGGGAGGAGGGAGGAGGGAGGAGGGAGGAGGGAGGAGGGAGGAGGGAGGAGGGAGGAGGGATAGGGGGGAGGGGAGGAGGGAGGAGGGAGGAGGGAGGAGGGAGGAAGGAGGAGGGGGAGGGAGGATGAAGGGTGGAGGAGGGAGGATCGGGAGGCAGGAGAAAAGGGTGAAGGAGGAGGGAGGAGGAAGGAGGAAGGAGGGAGGAGGGAGGAGGGAGGAGGGAGGAGGGAGGATAGAGGAGGGAGGAGAGAGGAGAGAGGAGAGGGGAGATAGGAGAACGGAGAGAGGAGAGAGGAGAGGGTAGAGAGGAGAGGGGAAACAGGAGAGAGGAGAGAGGAGGGAGGAGGGAAGAGGGTGGAGAGAGGAGGGAGGAGGGAGGAGGGAGGAGGGAGGAGGGAGGAGAGAGGAGAGTGGAGAGTGGAGAGTGGAGAGAGGAGAGCCGTGAGAGGAGAGAGGAGATAGGAGAGAGGAAAGAGGAGGGAGGAGGGAGGAGGGAGGAGGGAGGAGAGAGGAGGGAGGAGGAAGAGGGAGGAGAGAGGAGAGTGGAGAGTGGAGAGAGGAGAGAGGAGATAGGAGAGAGGAGAGAGGAGGGAGGAGGGAGGAGGGAAGAGGGAGGAGGGGATATTGGAGTGGTCTAGTTTATTGCTACTTTGATCCACCAAGGCTTTAAGGGTGGTCTGGAGAATGGACGGACACATTAGTCTGAACATAGACTGAGCAGATCAGCACCACTGTGGATATAATTCACAACCAGTCGTAATAAGCCGCAACAGGTGTGATAAGAGACGCGATGGATGCTATCCACATCTTTGCTACATGTGCCCTGACGCATACAACACGCAGCTGATGCATACCAATTTTTCCAGTTTTTGGACTCCTAGCAGAAATATAGTATCCACCACAAAAAAATAGGGCTGGTTAGCTCAGTGTCAGGATAATGTGGCTGAGTGGGACATCAGGTCATGGTGCTGGCAGACAGGTCCCCCAGTGGGGAAGCACTATGAAGTCACCATGGGTGCGCACTGTCACAACCCAATAACTGACACAGTGACAGCCTTTAATGGCTACAGTGTTCCTATACTTTATATGGTCAACAGGTTAGTTTATGTTTTCAGAATATGTACGGAAATTGTGAATCAAAAATGTCTAATGAAAAAAAAAAGAGTCAAACGTCAAAATATCAAATGCCTTTCTGCATGCTCATGAAGCTCATTAAAGCCGAGTATACATGGATAATCTCACTTCCGCCCACATTGCTCACCGCTAGGATCACCAGGGACCAAACACCCAATGCACATATTCAGATGCTGTCGGGACCCGCGGGCCTTGGACACCCGGTAGGCGTGCCCTGACTTGAAGAGGGGGCACCACCTAGTGGGTGAAACAGAAATCAAGCGTCCATCCAGGCACCGGCCCTACACTCTCTCCCAGGACACCGTTGGTGTGGCACGCGTATAGATGGAGGAGAGAGAGAGTGTGTGAGTGTGTGTCGTAGGGATAGAGGTGGGGGTGGGGGTGGGGATGGGGGTGGGGATGGGGGTGGGGATGGGGATGGGGATGGGGATGGGGGGGAGCTGGCTGTGTTTGGACAAAGCCGCTCACTGATTGGTTTGGAGGATGTCGGCAGTTGTTTTTTTTGGTAAATATTTGTATTCATCCTAATACATATTTTGTCAGCGCCGGGGCACTGGTCTTCCAGCCGTCGGAGTGGTCGCATTTCATCTGTACATAGTGGAAGTGGAATGTGTTGCATTGTGTGCAGCGCATCCCATTCTGAACATAAAAGAAAGTGGGGCAGCAGCCTATGCTGCATAGTGTACAGCATATGTACTGAACATAGTGCAAGGTATATGCATGAAGATAGAGTGTGCAGTAATGTACACTAGTGGTTAAATCACATGCTGTGTTTGTATATCAGTTAGATTTGGTTTTAATAACGATTAGTCTTTAAATAGTGCCATGTTGTGCATGTATAGCGGTTTATATTGTGTGCATTGCTGGTTGAAGATGTAGTTATTCAGTGGTGGTAATGGGTCTAAAGTAGGGCTAGTGGGTCTCGAGTCATTGAGTTATAATAGTTGTTTTATCAAATGTGGATGGGGGGGGGGTCCATGTGTAGGGGGGGGGGCAGACACGCAGGGAGAGAGCAGGCATGAGAGAGGGCAAAGTATTTGCAGTGCCAGGTTTTGGGCCTGAATAACCAGGTGAGCTCTGTATGCATTTTTAAAGGCATGGATCGAAGCCGCTTCTCCGGTTTTGGTTGGGAGCTCATTCCACATGACACTTCCTTTGTAAATCGGAGCTCTCATTAACTTATTTGTATTAGGGTTGGGCACCCTGAGCAGAGTCGATGTCCCCCTTCTCGTTACCCTGGTTGTGCGATCTATGTATTTGTCATCACTCGCACGTTTATACATCAACGTCATTAGGTGTAGGTTCCTACGTACATCCAGAGTGTCCAGCCCTGCTCTGCTATGCATTTCAACCACACTTAGTATCTTGCCTTGGAATACTGTTCTGAGGGCTCTGTTTTGCATTCTTTGTAATTTGGTCTCTTGCTGCTTCGTTAGTAATCCATAGATGATATCATTGTAGTCTATAATGGGTAATATTGTTGACTTGTACAGCTGTAGCGCAGTATTCTCACTTACATATGTCCTTATTTTTCTGAATGTGTTCATTTTTAGTGTCAGTGTTTGGTTAAGCCTTGCCAGCTGTTGGGTACCAGTTATAGTTCATCAAGAGTTGTGCCTAGGTACTTATAGGAGTTCACTTCACGGAGCACTAAGCCACCCATCTGCAGTTGTATTGGCCGGGCTCTCACCTTCCTGGCTTTGGTTCCATAGATTATGTACTCAGTTTTAGTGCCATTTAGTGTTAGTTTATTCTCATGGCACCATGTGTTCACTCCATCCAGCGCCATTCCAGCCTCGGTTGCGGCTATGGCAAGGTCATTGTTATGTATTGTTAGTGCTGCATCATCAGCAAATAATGTGAAAGATGCTTTGTTGGAAACTAGAGGTAGGTCATTTATAAATATTAGAAACAGTAGGGGTCCCAGAGTGGAGCCCTGTGGAACTCCTGTTTTTTTATTTCTCGAGTGGTCGAGTTGGTGTCACTTAGTTTTGTGTATTGTTTCCTATTGCTGAGGTAATTTGTGACGAAGCTATGTGCTCTATTGCCTAGCCCAGCTTGTTCTATTTTATGCATGAGGATTTTGTGGTCGATCGTATCAAATGCCTTCTTGAAATCAAGGAAGACTGCGATAGTAAGATCACCCTTGTTTATGTTTGACAAAAGTTCATCCAGTAGAGGCGCCAGTGCCCTGGTGGTGGACCTATTTTTCCTGAAGCCATTTTGCGGGTAGGTCAAATAGTTAGCGGACTCAAGGAATGTCTTAATTTGGTCATGTATTATTTGTTCTATGATCTTGCCAGTCAGTGGGAGGATTGATATTGAGCATAGTTCACTACAGATTTGCGTGATGTTGACTTTAAGTATGGGCGTCACTGTGGCCACTTTCCAGTCATCAGGGAAGATGCCTGTACTGATTATTAGGTTATATAAATGTGTAAATTCTGCACTCAGTGTTGTGATCACACTTTTTATCAAAGTGGTACTGATGTCCTTCATTCCTGATGATTTGTAGATAGATATTTTGTTAGTTCTATCAAGGATTTCATCCTGGGTGGTTTCCAGAAGGTCATACTTTTCTTTATTTAGTTTGGCTTGGAAGGTTTTGTGTTGATCATCCTTCTGTTTGAATTTATTGGCTAGTTTCTCACCTCTATCTATGAAATAGTTATTGATTTCCTCTGCCAGTAATTCATCTGGGATTTTAATACCAGTCTCTTCACTTGCAAGGCCACTGATTCTTGTCTCGTTTTTAGGTTCGATTTGGTTTATTTCATACCAACATTTTCTGGCATTCTGTTTATATTTTTCTATCTGGACTTGATAATACCTTGCTTTGGCTTTCCTTACTTCACTCCTAGCCTTTCTGACCATACATTTAGCTATGAATTCATCCCCTGGATCTTTGTTTTCTCAAACTTTTGGATAAAGTAATCTCTATCCTTTTGAAGCTCTAGTAGTTCATCATTAAGGTAACCTCCCATGGTGATTCTGGTGGTGATCTCAGTTAGGGGACAGTGCCTGTCAGCTGCAATACTGATTGTTGCGTTTAGCATATCCCAACATAGGTTGGGGTCTCTCATATCCAGAAATTCAGCACTGTATATTTCTTTGAGTGTGCCAGCCAATTCATTAAAATTGCAGTTCCTAAAAGAGCGTCCCCAGTGGGTGGTGATTCTTTTGTCATTTCTTATTTTGTTCTTTATTATAAATATTGGTTTGTGGTCGCCTATGTTATAGTTAAGGACTCCAGCCTTTGTACAATGTTTGATATTGGTAAGTGCCAGGTGTATTGTTTTGTTAGTGGTTTTAGTTACCCTGGTTGGCTGCTGGATCATTTGTTGCAACTCATGTTCAGCTGCAAGTTGCTTTATTATCCCTCCCATCATAGGCCTCTTGCCATTATATTCTTCATTGAAGTCAACAATGAGGAGTATCTCATATTTATCGATATTGGCTATATTATTCAAAGAGTTACTTATTTGCCCAATTCCTTCGTTTAGGTTGCCATTTGGGGGTCTATATACATTGCCGATGAGTATTAGTTTTGAATAGGGTCTGGTGACTGCAGCCCACTGTAGTTCAATATTGCTATTTGATAGGTTATGCTCAGCATGTTTACCTGCATCAACATGGAGATCTTGCTTAAAGTAAATACCTAGTCCACAACCAGCTTTGGTCTGCCCACTAAGTTGCTTTGTTTTTCTATCAGCTCTTATAAATTGGTAACCTGGTATAGATGTGAGTCTGTCTTCAACTGTTCTATTGAGCCATGTTTCTGATATAGTGAAGACATCAAAACCAGACCCGGGTAGGTCAGCTCTTAGCTGGTTGATCTTATGTGTGAGGCTATGTACGTTTAGGTGGCCAATCTTTAGTCCTGGCAGGCCCTTCAGATCTGTTAGAGGAAGTGCGCCCAGATGACACGGTCCCAAGGGCCCTAGGCCACCATCAGTCTTCCCGCTCCCTGGAAATATGGTCCGCCCCGTCCCCCAAAGGACCCCCCCCCCCCCGCCCCAGTGAGTGTGAGTGTGGTTGTATATTTACTTATGTCATGGTGTATAGCCTATTCTTTGTTGGGCATGGATGCTTGCCCGGTACTACCACCGAGCGGGCATCCACCTTAACTAAACCTGATATTTGGGTTTTAGCCATGATGTGGTGGTGGTTGTTGGCTTAGGCTGAGTTCAGTTTTAGTTGCGGTTTTCTCAATGGGGGGGGATGATATTAGTGTATCATGTTGTACAGGGTGCTAGTTAATTAATGTAAGGTCTACTTAATAGGTTCTTGTCAATGTTGTTTGAGTTGATGATATATGACAGCTAGACAGGGATCAGTGACAGTTGTCAACATATGAGGCCAACACATGAACAGCATCTTTCAGTTAATAAACATAAGCAGTGGGTAGGTCCTTTAGACACATACACGGGGAGATAGACAGACTCCCACCATACATGAATCTCCCAGTTATGGGTGAAACAGATGGTGTCAACAACACAGAACCACTGGGCGGTTATCTTCATGGTACAAAAACAAGGGCCAGATGGGTGGAAGGGTTCATGTTCCATGTGTTCGACCTGGAAAGGGATGGGCTCCATCGGGTTGTACTTTGCACAATACTCAGTGTGTGACATCGTGCCCCAATGATTATTGTGGTTTCTGGAATGATGATCATGATGCTGCTGAAACATCATCATCATGCTGTTGGTCACGATGCGACAAAGACTGCTTTCATTACTTGTCTGCCGCTCTCCATTTGTTTTGTGCGGTTGTACATTTCATGAAAGCTGCCTGCAAAAGTGTTGAAGTGCTGCTGGCTTTTGCGACTTACCAGCGGCACTCTCTCGGGGAGCAAATAGAGGTTTCACACCGGCAAGAACATGTCAAGACAGGCGCAAAACTATTTGTCCCTGCAGTGGCTGGTCGGGAGATGTTGGGAGTTCCATACATCAACCGCCCTTAATGCTGCCACAGTGACATGGTTTTCTGTTTAGGGTTTGCTCCCTTAGCCTTCAGTTCTGGCAAGAACCTGTACCACAAGGCAGTGGTTTACACCTCTGCAAGGCAGGGGCGTCAAACTCCCTGAGGTATTGCTATACCTGCAATACCTGCATACCTGCTGAAACAAATGCACGTAAATCAGGTTCAGGTTTAAGGTGTCTAGGGTCATCATGCCCTTGAGGTACCCATAGGGAACAGTGCAATACAATCGGTCAAAGCCGGCCTTTACTGGAACCCCCAAGGAAAGGGTCTAGGACCAGAAGGGATGGTGAAAGGAGTTGAGCGTTCGTCTTCCGTTTTGGTATATTCGCCCTGGTCGAGTCAAACCAATGAGTTAAACATTTATAATTGTCGCTTTCTAGCCAGGAGTTTACATTATTAGGATAGGAGAAGGATTGGTTGACTCAGTTTGAGGATAATATGACTGAGTGGGATATACAAGTCATAGTGCTGGCAGACTGGTCTCCCAGTGGGGCACCACTGTTAAGTCGCCATAAGTGCGCACTGCCACAAATCGGTATCCATCATGATGTGATGCTAGATGTTGCCAGGATGTAAAACTCCATCAACCAACCAACCAACCGGTCACTACCGAGGTCAAACAAACCTGGAGACATCAGACAAAAGGAATCCTGTTCTCACGCGATCTCCCTACCTGGGAAGCGGACGCTCTATCGACCAGTCTACCATTGTACTGGTCTACGTGACTCCCAACACGTGCCCACCAGCAGTCTACCCAGCATGCAGCGCAGGCGGAAGGCACTACACTGCTGCAGCTAAAATCTAAATGATGCTTTCATCTCTTTTTATCTTCTAGTTGGCGTGTGGGGATATAGGACGTCGTGTGGTGCACCATGTCCTTATGGGTGTTTGACAAGAAAGACGGTGTCCTTTTTGTCAGAGCACAGACTTCCCATGTGGAAGGTCGGGAGTATGGTAATGGTATCCCAGCGGGGAAGCACTATAAAGTCGCCATGGATTCAAACTGCCAGAAGTCGGTATGTGTCCTGATATGACATCAGATGTTCCCAGGATGTAAAACTCTAACAGAACAAACAAACTTATCATTCCTGTTTCACAGACAGTTATTTGAAAATAAAAATAAGCAACAAATACATATGTTTGTCAGTGAATGTTAATGAGACAGACCGATGTGGTATTAACTGGGCAAATCTTTTATGCTGTGGGGGTCACCATTACACACATTTCGCTGTTGATGTATGTTCACCACTGTAGAAGGTGTGCTCGGTGATCATCCCAGAGCGGGACATCGCTCAGGCGGTAGAGTGTCCACCTGTGAAGGTGCATGTCATCCGATCGATCCTGCTCAGTGGACCCATTTGCAGTTTGGGTTATTTTCCGTTCCAACCAGTGATCAAGAACAGGTTCATCAAAGGCTGTGTTATGTGCTGTTCTGTATGTGGGAAAATACATATAAAAGACCCCTGGCTGCTTATCAGAAAGAGTAGCCTATGTGGTGGTAGAGGGTTTCCTCCAAAGAAATATGTCAGAATGCCCATATGTTTGATGTCAAATAGCCGATGATAAAAATCAATGTGCTCTAGAGGAAGCGTTAAATAATACAACATTTGGTGCCCATCCCAAACATATTCTTCAGCATAGATATGTTTTGAATAAATTTTCCAACTATAGCCATTTCTCCTGAATGCCAAATCTGTTAAGGTTATAGCCATGCATTTGTTTATATTGCACATTACACAGGATATTGTTCTAGCAAGTGTCATGGGGGTGATGAAAATGGGAAATATTGCGCCTAGAGCGGGACTCGAATCGAAATCTCTTTGCATTCCGGGTTAGTGTGCTAACCATTATACCACCTAGGCTCCCTGACATTACCACACTACCCATGCCTACCTGTGTATGTGGTTACTTGCCTGAGAGGTCAGTTGAGACTACTACACTCATGCCCCTGGAATTGTAAGTCTTTTACTGCTTCCAATTACATACATACAGGCTATGCACTAACACATACATACACAGGGTAGGTTCAACAACCATACAGCGACGAGTGTCATGGGGGTGATGAAAATGGGAAATATTGCACCTAGCGCGGGACTCGAATCGACATCTCTTTGCATTCCGGGTCAGTGTGCTAACCATTATACCACCTAGGCTCCCTGGCATCACCACACTACCCACGCCTACCTATGTATGTGGTTACTTGCCTGAGAGGTCAGTGGAGACTATTACACAAGTATTCCACATGAAATAACATGCCACTACTTCTTGTGTCATGATGTATCTGCGTTGACCATTTGCTCCCAGCTCCTGACGCATTGGCTGCAGCTGCGACCTGGAATGCTGGGTCGCAGCTTCAGTCCTAGCTTAGAGACCAGTCGGAAGCGCAGGAACACATAGGCGGGAGCGACGGAGAGGTGAAGGGATGGAGGGTAGGGGGTCGGGGACAGGGCATAGAAGGCGGGAAGGAAGGCACAGGGGAAGGGGATAAGCGAGGGGGAGGAGTGGAGGAGGGGAGGGGGAGGGGAGGGGGGTAGAGGGAGGGGGAGTGGGAGGACGGGGGGGGAGGGGGAGGGGAGGGGAGGGGAGGGGAAGGGGAAGGGTGGGGAGAGGGGAGCGGGAGGGGGGATGGGGGAGGGGGAGGAGGGAGGGGGGGGAGGGGGGAGGGGGGGGGAGGGTGGAGGGGGGTGAGGGGGAGGGGTGGAGGAGGGGGAGGGGGGGGGAGGGAGGGGGGGGGGGTAGGAGGGGGAGGGGAGGAGGAGGGGGGGGAGGGAGGGGGGGGGGGGGGGGATGAGGGATGGGGTGGGAGGGGGGAGTGGGGAGGGCGGCGTGGAGGGGTGGGGGGGTGGGAGGCGTAGGGGAGGAGGGGGTGCGAGGGTAGGGTGGGGGGGAGAGGGGGATGGTGAAGGGGAGGGGTGGGGAGTGGAGGAGGGTGAGGGGGAAGGGGGAGGGGAGGGGGGAGAGGAGAGGGGGGAGGGGGGTGAGGGGTAGGAGGGGGGGGTGGGGAGGAAGCGGGAGGGAGGGAAGGGGGGAGTGGGGGGAGGGGGGGGATTTTCGCCCCCGTGGGAGATGGGGAAGTGAGGGAGTAAATGGTGTATAGGGGAGGTGAGGAGGTGAGAGGGCAAGCAGGAACGAAGTGGAAAGGGAGCGGGCAATGGGAATGGAAGTTGGGCGGAAGGAGTGTGTGTAAGAGAAGGAGGATGGGGAGCAGGAGAGGAAGGAGGCGGAAGAGGAAGGGGTGTGGGGCATGGAGGACAGTGCGATCGGAGGAAGTGGGAGGACCACTTTTCTTTTCATCTTACGGGAAAAAAAACATCAATTATAAAAGAGGACAACTGCCGTGTGATGAGGAATAAGGGGAAGGTCGTCATATGCTATGTGGGAGTTGGTGTGGTGCCGGAGGTCGGAGTGGGAGGCGGTGTAGTGATGGATGGTGGTGCGGTGTGGTGGTGTTGCTGATGTGATGGTGGTGAGTGATGTGGTGGGAGGTGGTGATGGTGGTGGTGATGATAGTGATGGTAGTGATTACCATGATGGTGGTGGTGGTGGTGATGGTAGTGATGGCAGTGATGGTGGTGGGGGTGATGGTGATGGCAGTGATGATGGTGGTATATTTGGTGATGGTGGTGGTAATAGTAGTGATGGTGATGGTGGTGGTGATGATGATGTTGATTGTGTTGATGGTGGGGGTGCTGGAGGTGATGGTGGTCGTTTTGGTGATGATGGTGTTGATTGTGTTGATGATGATGGGGGGTGCTTGTGGTGATGGTGGTGGTTTTGGTGATGATGGTGGTGGTGGTAGTGAGGATGACGGTAGTCAGGGGTCTGTGGTGTATATAGTTACACACATGATATAAGAAGATAAGCTTCACATGTCAACCTAGCGCAGCTGCTTCCATTGTTCTCATGATTATGCAATACCCCCGTGTCATGAGAGACATTAATCAGCATGTACCGAGTGGGATTTGTAGGTAATTTATTGCAAGCCAGTCATCCTTGCACAACCAGCAAGAATTGTGTCAGTAACCATCAAATATTCGTTGAGTAAATATGATTCACAGAGGAGCAGACCAAAGATGGGCGTGTGTGGGAAGTATAGTCTCTTTATCTTAGAATATCTTTGTTCGTTGGGGTTTTAGGTCCTAGCAACACATATACTCTATTTCACCGACTTGTGACAGTGCACAGTCATGGTGATCATTATAGTGCTGTCCCAATGGAAGGTCAGGTCGCCGACACCATGAGTTGTTATCACCCTCAATCACATTATCCTGACACTGAGCTAACCAGTCCTTGCTCTATCCTTACATCCTGGCAACATCTAAGGTCATATCAGGATGGGTACCGACTTGTTTGGTTGTTTGTTGCTGTTTTACGTCCTAGCAAAATCTAAGGTCATATCAGGATGGGTACCGACTTGGAAGAGTGCACATTAATGGTGAGTTTATAGTGCCTGCCACTGAGAGACCAGGCTGCCAACACCATGGTATGATATCCCGCTCAGTCACATTATCCTGACATTGAGCCAACCAGTCCCTTGCTCTATCCAAATAATGCTGAGCGCCTGGCTAGGAAGCGACGAGTATCACTTGTGTAAGTCATTGGTTTGACTAGACCGGGAACCGAACTCCCAACCTTCTGCATGGGAGGCCCGCGCTCTGCCGATTAGGCCACCACACCCGGTCTGCTTCCCTTATAGGAGATGTACTATCACACAGCACAATTTTACTAATTGGTTTGACTCGACCAGGATCCACGATCTACCAAAACGGAAATACCCAGTTCGCTTCCTGCCATTACATATGAAATTGACCAGACGCGATGGCCGAATGAGTTAGAGCGTCCGTCTCCTGTGTTGGTATACCGTGGGGTCGTGGGTTCGAACCCTGGTCGAGTCAAACCAATGAATTAAAAATTGATACTTGTCGCTTCCTAGCCAGTCGCTCAGCATTATTAGGACAAGGCAAGGACTGGTGTGCTCAGTGTCAGGATAATGTGACTGAGTGGGACACCAGGTCATGGTGCTGGCGGCCTGGTTTCCCAGTGGGACAGCACTATAAAATCACCATGAGTGTGCACTGTCACAAGTCGGTACCCATCCTGATATGAACTTAGATGTTGCTAGGACGTCAAACAACACCAAACAACAACATATGGAAATTAAGTAAAATCTTACCATAATCTTACCCAAATTTAACTACATCCAAATTGCATCTGAGATCATTACTGTTGTCATTTTGTTGAAAGAAATCTTAGATATATTTAGAGGAATTACGGTAAACCAGGGCACCGGAAGTGGGGGGGGGCATGTCCCAGGGGTAGGCGCGGGGAGAGGAAGCATAGTTGCGTGTGATTGGTCACTGGGCTAGACAGGAGGGCCGGCCCAGGTGTTGGGACCGAATGCAAAAGGGCAGTCATGCGTGAAAGGCCACTGAACTGGACGGCAGTGAAGGCTGACCGGGACAAGGCCAAAGGTGGAAGGGTAGTTGTGTGCAATGGACTACCACTGCAGGGTTGTGTCGAGATAAAGGATTCACCCGGTACTCGCAGTACATGGGTGAAGACCAGCCCTATATAAAAACGATCGAAAAAGCGGGTTAATGAAATGAGATCCTAATTTCACAATCTAAGAAGCAACATTTATTCTTTGTAGATGTCTTCATATTTCCCCGCTACCTTTGAGTTGAACAATATAATAAAACGAGTTTAATAAGATTTAAAAGTGAAATCGACGGCTTTCTATGTCCGCCATCTTGTCCTTTTGTATTCTCTCCCATTTCACCAACTATGTGCCAATATAAGTATCCATTTGATACTGGAGGCAGGCATTCTACTTCCTATTCCATACTAAAGCTATTTTCAGCCGTATTTACATTACGTTGTCGTTCACCCGTGTACTACAAGTACCGGGTGAATCTTTTATCTAGGTTGTGTCATGCTTGGGTGTGATTGGCTATTGAGACTGATTTCAATACCGCTTGTGAATATTTTGGTTGATTGATTGATTGGTGGTTGCTTTAAACCGTGTCGGCAGCATATGCCATATTCACGAAGAGCGATTGCATAGGAGACTGATTAGATGGGATGGCCGAATAAGTTGAGCGTCCTTCTCCCCCTTTTTGTAGACTGTGGGATTCGTTTCTTTGTTGTTGTTTTACGTCCTAGCAACATGTAAAGTCATATCAGGATTGGTACCGACTTGCGACAGTGCTCACTCATGGCGACTTTATAGTGTTGCCCCACTGGAAGACCAGGCTGCCATCACCATGACCTGATATACCACTCAGTCACATTATCTTGACACTGAGCCAACCAGTCCTTGTCCTATCCTAATAATGCCGAGTGCCAGGCTAGGAAGCGACAAGTATCAGTTTTTAAGTCATTGGTTTGACTCGACCAGAGTTCGAACCCACGACCCCATGATCTACCAACACGGGAGACAGACACTCTAACTCATTCGGCCATCCCGTCTGGTCGTGGGATTCGAACCCACAGCGTCGAACTCTGGTCGAGTCAAACCAATGCTAATGCAAATCTTTAACTACACGGCCTGAAAGACCAATATTTGAGCACACAAAAAGAACTTGTAATCAGCCCTCCACATACTACCACTAATGTATAAAATATAAAAAATATAACTCTATATACACGCGATAGAAAGGTAGGAGAGAATGGATGAGGGATACAAACAAACCACAAACCCTCCAGTGGCGCCACCAGGACTGCCCCCTCCATCCCCCCCATCCTCCCTGTCCTCAACCTGCCTGCTGCCACTCACCTCTCAGTGACGTGAGAGTCATAAGTCACTGTGCCCTTGGGATTCCACAGAATCAATAACCTCAGCCAGCTGGACTTCAGTGACTACACAAGAAGAGATACTCAGTCCCCAAACATTGACGACCAAGTTTTGGTGGCCTAATCAGTAGAGCGCGGGCCTCACATTCAAAACGAACGAGTTTGGTTCCCGGTCGAGTCAAACCAATGACATATAAAATGTATACTTGTCGCTCTCTAGCTAGACACTCGGCATTACTAGGATATGAGAAGGAGTGGTTAGCTCAGTGTCAGGATAATGTGGCTGTGTGGGGCATCAGGTCATGGTTCTGGCGGCCTGTTCTCCCAGTGGGACAACCACACTAAAGTCGCCATGAGTGCGCACTGTCACAAGTCGGTACCCATCCTGATATGACCATAGATGTTGCTAGGACGTAAAACAACAACAAACAAACAAACCATAACCCAACAGTCGCGCCACCTGGACTGAATCCCCCCCCCCCACCCCCCCTTCCTGCTCCCCCAGCCTCCGTGTCCTCAACCCGCCAGCTGCCACTCAGCTCTCAGTGACTCGAGAGTCACGAGTCGCTGTGCCCCTGGGATTCGACAGAATCAATAACCTCAGTCTGCCTGACTTCACTGACTACACAAGAGACACTCACTCTCCAAGCACTTCCTTGATGCAGTCCATACAGTTCACCTTCGGTTACCATAGTGTAGTAGTCTGCACTGACCTCTCAGGCAAGGAGCCACATACACAGGCAGGCTAGGGTGGTGACATCAGGGAGCCTAACTAGTGTAATGGTTAGCTCCACTGACCCGGAATGCAAGAGATGTGGGTTCGATTCCCGCTCTAGGCGCAATATTTCCCATTTTCGTCAGCCCCTTCCCCACGACAATAGTATGAATAGCACACGTGTCACCATCTGCAGATATATTATCTGACCTCCCTCCCAAAGTGAGAGTCTTCTAAGTATATTGAGCTAATATATTGTCGTGGGCGGGGGTGGGGTGGGGTGATGACAACTGGAAATATTGAGCCAATAGCAGAATTTGAACCAATACCTCTTGGTTGACTCAGTGTCGGGATGATGTGAATGGGTGGGATATCAAGTCATGATGCTGGCGGACTGGTCTCCCAGTGGGGAAGCACCATAAAGTAACTATGAGTGTGCACTGTCACAAGTCGGTACCCATCCTGATATGACCTTAGATATTTCTAGGACGTAAAACTCCAACAACCAACCAACCAACCAACGACAGACTACATGAACCACCACGACCACCACCTCATTACTCAAGGCTTCCACTGTTGTTGCTTGGCGGCTTTATTGATGAAACTAGATCGTGCGTGACACACACATCCTCCTTCCCACCTCCCCACCCGCTTGGTTGGTTGGGTGTTGGAGTTTTATGTCCTGGCAACATCTAAGGTCATATCAGGACGGGACTACATTCATTGTGACTATATAGTGCTGCCCCACTGGGAGACCAGGCTGCTGGTACTATGACCTGATATCCCACTCAATCACATTATCTGGACACTGAGCCAACAAGTCCTTGCCCTATCCTAATAACACCGAGCGACTGTCTCGGAAGCGACAAGTATCAATTTTTTAGTATTTGGTTTGACTCAACTGGGGTTTGAATCCCACGATCTACCAAAATGGGAGACGGACGCTCAACTCATTCAGCCATCCCGTTAGCCATCCCGTCTCGTCGCCCGCACCCGGCCGCTGTCCTCGCGTGACTCGGTCTGATGGTGTTGTATTTTACCATAGTGTAAATGCTGAATAAGTCTTTTGTCAGTGCCGAAGCACTGGTCTTCCAGCCATTTTTCAATTCAGGGTTATTTACACAAAAGGTATATAGAATAAGGTGTACAATACCTGTTGAATACACAATTTGCACCATGTAACACAATGAAATTCTGAAACCCAAAAGTTCCATAACAATATGGTACAGTAGTGTCATATAACCAGATCAATATTAGTCAGATCAATGTGAGTATTTACAAAGTATTTAGAATGTAAGCAGAAGTTATCTTCTGTATCCCTGCGCAAGATGACTCTGAGATTGGAAGAGACAACAGGTAGGACCTCTACATGCCGGTGAGGTGGTACGTCAAAATGAGGGTCACGGCAGGGTCACGGCGCAGGCGCATTCGTCACTTCCGGTCTTCCTGGAAGGCTCGAATGATCGGATTGGATCTCCTCAATATCAAAGTTGCATAGTCCGATGGTTTTGCAATTTTCTGAGATAAATACATTAGATTGATCGGTATAATCTATTCTAGTTTAGTTTGAAGTATCTTTTAAAAAATCTTTTATCTTAAATGGCTAATTTGAGAGATATTTGAAGCTAAAATGTGGCAAATTAATGTTGGCAAGAACATGAAAATACTGACACCATATTGATTGATTGGTGGTTGCCTTACACCCGTGTGGGCAGCATAGGCCATATTCATGGCGAGATACAAAGACTGATACCATTGGCTTCAGTGGTAACATGTTCTATTAAATTAGCTTAGCGCAGCAAGGGATACTTAATAAGTCTAGCACCACCTACCATTTAAAAATGTTTTCTATTTTTCATTGCGGCTGTATTTATACTGTCCATAGCATATAAGCCCGGGTACCCAGGCTTGTTTTCAATGCTGGTCAGTTGTAGTGTTGGTTTTATCTTACCACACAGTAGCTGCTGATAAGGTATTTGATTGCCTGCATTTCAGTAGCAGATAGATAATTGGTTGGTATGGTTAGTAGCCTATGTTAGTTTTTTTTTTAATGTTCTTGGCATATATGTATTATTTTATTTTGTTCTACTCTTATTACTAGACTAGCCTACTCCTATTTACATATCATAGCCTTGTACGTAGCTGTGTGGTGTGTTATCTGGCTATTCTTGGCATGGTTACCTTCCATTGGGCATCCCTCTGGTGGGCCGTGACATATCACATGCCCCTTTGCGGAGCATCTTAATGGAGGTTTCCTAGCCTTATTTTGCACAGATATTTTTTGTAAGGTTTTAGGTCAGGAATTTGTTGTTCCTTTACCGTTTGGGCATTCCCCACCTTGGCAGCCATTTCCAGCGCACTTCTCTCATGAGCTTTTATTTGGCTTCTGGTCTGCTTTACTAGTGGCGCATGATTTACTCTAGTAGCCATTTGTGGTTACATGGTGATTATTTAGTATTTGTAGATGTTTGAGCTTGTTTTGTGTTGGGGTAGGCTATTCTAGGCCGATCCGAAATAGGGAAAGACTGCTAGGTAGCTGTTGGCAGTTAAGGGTGTTCTTGGCTCATAGATGTTTGAGCTTGTTTTTGTGTTGGGTTTGGCTATCCAAGGTCGATCCGAAATAGGGAAGGACCGTTAGATAGCTAAAGGTTTTAGTTCTAAGTGTAGGTGTTATTGGTTTTATTTTTTGATCACCCTTGTAGTGGATGCGAATACTATATTAGTTTTTTTGTTTTTGTTTTACTACTACTTATGAAATAGCCTACTCTACATTTATAGGCTTGTACATAGTTTGTAGCTGTTCGTTTTCTACTGAGGGTGGTCCAGATTACCCCCTTGGGGCAACCCAGTTTGTGGGCCGTGATTTATCACATGCCCTACTGGGATTTTTCCCCAGGGTGTTTTCAAGGTGTTTTCAGGGTCTCCCTATTTTACATATATATTGTTGTATCTTTTCAGATCGGGAGTCTCTGTTTTTGGTGGTTTGTTGTTGTTTGTTATCTACTGAGGGTGGGCCAGGTTTCTCCCTTGGGGCAGCCCCATAAGTATGTAAACGAAAGAACGCACATAGCCAGAGCTAGTCTCGTCTCTCAGTAGGGCAGCACTATAAAGTTGCCATGAATGCACACTCTCACAAGACGGTAGCTGTTCTGCTATGACCTTAGATGTTGCCAGGACTTAAAACTCCAACAACCAACCAATCCTTTATGTATAGCCGAACCACCCCCCCTTGTCTCTCACCCCTATGTTCCAGGGATCACTTGTGTCAAAAGAGATCAATGTTCTCACGATGCAAAATGCTGTCGACTCACTCGGGTTACACGCACAGCGCCACCTGTCGGATTAGCTCGTGAGCTACGCTATTGTACCCCTACAGGGACTGGCTAATGGCTTCAAAGCGAACAGGTTCCGGGAACCAGATTAAGTAGGTCATCCTTGGGGATGGGTGTATCAGTAATAGTTCACTCACCTTTCTTACGTCGGAAGGGGGAGGGGGTCTTTATCAACCGTCCTCTCTCGGCACTTCGACTACGGAATCTACCTTGTGCGCCCAAATCTGAAAATAATATTGATTAAAATGATAATAATAATGATGATGATAATCAAATTAATGAAACAATCTTACGTAAATAGGAGAGCTTTGAAGTTTGAGAAGATATTAATCTTGTCATGAGGTTAGTTGGGGTGAATTTCATTTAACCACAGACGTACAGTAATGTCACTGTATGGCTTCTCCAGTTCGACTGCCAGGCTAGGTAGTGACAGTTATCAATATTGTAAGTATTTGGGTTGACTCGACCAGGAATCAAACTCCTGACTTCCCACATGGGAAGCCTGCGCTCTACCGAATCGGCCACCGCGTCTGGTGGAACTGTATTTGAAAGCTGTAGTCTCTCACATCATATTAAGTCGCAAGTCATACATAGAGTTGAACAATCACCCACATTAGATTGTTTGTTGGTTTGTTGTTGTTTTTCGTCCGAGCAACATCTAAGGTCATATCAGGACGGGTACCGACTTGTGACAGTGTGTACTAATGGCGACTTTATAGTGCTGCCCCACTAGAAGACCAGGCCACCAGCACCATGACCTGATATCCCACTCAGTCGCATTATCCTGACACTGAGCCAACCAGTCCTTGCTCTACCCTAATAATGCTGAGCGCCAGGCTAGGAAGCAACAAGTATCAATTTTTAAGTCATTGGTTTGACTCGAACAGGCTTGGTTGCTGGAGGTTTACATCCTGGCAACATCTAAGGTCATATCAGGAGGGGTACTGACTTGTGAAAATACGAACTCATGGTGACTTTATAGTGCTACCATACTGGAAAATCAGGCCACCGGCACCATGACCTAATATCCCACCTGGTCACTTTTTGTTGTTGTTGGTAAAATATTTATTCATCTGAATATGACATTTGTCAGCGCCGGAGCACTGGTCTTCCGACCATCTTACTATCCGAATTGACAGTCTAAGTAATCTAAGTTTGATCAGTGCTGTATTAGTTATAGCACCAGTCCTTTAGAATTAAGGGAGTGGATCCTGCGGTAGAATGTAGAGCACCACTCGCTGTAGTTAATGCAAAAATGGGGAGCAGCACCGAGTAGAACGTGTATACTCGGCGCAACTCAAACAACCGTTGAGCAGTACTTTTTTTTCTCTTATAAAACAAGGTAAGTTTATAGTTGACAAGATAGTTTGTCTGACTTATATGATGCACGACGAAGGAGGAAGAGGAGGACGAGGTGGAGACAAACAGCAGTTTATTACAGAATAAAATGCGAGTCATAAGGTAATAGCAGAGAAGAATACTATGAGTAAATGAAGGTACAAGAGAACAATACTATGAATAATGAGTAATGCGAAAACAATACTATGGCTACAGGGCAATAATATGTCAATTAATCAGGGTAAGGAGAGCCATGCGGTAAGAGAGTTCATGGGGGGTAATGTCAGGAGGTGTTTGTGTGCTACCACTGTATGTGTTACCACTGTGTGTGCTACCACTGTGTGTGCTACCACTGTGTGTGTTACCACTGTGTGTGTTACCACTGTGTGTGATGCCACTGTGTGTGTTACCACTGTGTGTGATACCACTGTGTGTGTTACCACTGTGTGTGCTGCCACTGTGTGTGTTACCACTGTGTGTGTTACCAATGTGTGTGTTACCACTGTGTGTGCTACCATTGTGTGTGTTACCACTGTGTGTGTTACCACTGTGTGTGTTACCACTGTGTGTGCTACCACTGTGTGTGTTACCACGGTGTATGTTACCATGTGTGTGTTACCACTGTGTGTGTTACCACGGTGTGTGCTACCACTGTATGTGTTACCACTGTGGGTGCTACCACTGTGTGTGCTACCAATGTGTGTGCTACCACTGTGTGTGTTACCACTGTGTGTGTTACCACTGTGTGTGTTACCACTGTGTGTGTTACCACTGTGTATGTTACCACTGTGTGTGTTACCACTGTGTGTGTTACCACTGTGTGTGTTCCCACTGTGTGTGATACCAATGTGTGTGTTACCACTGTGTGTGCTACCACTGTGTGTGTTACCACTGTGTGTGTTACCACTGTGTGTGATACCACTGTGTGTGTTATCAATGTGTATGTGATACCACTGTGTGGGTTACCACTGTGTGTGCTACCACTGTGTGTGTTACCACTGTGTGTGATACCACTGTGTGTGTTACCACTGTGTGTGATACCACTGTGTGCGTTACCAATGTGTATGTGATACCACTGTGTGTGTTACCACCGTGTGTGCTACCACTGTATGTGTTATCACTCTGTGTGCTACCACTGTGTGTGTTACCACTGTGTGTGATACCAATGTGTGTGCTACCACTGTGTGTGATACCACTGTGTGTGTTACCAATGTGTATGTGATACCACTGTGTGTGTCACCACTGTGAGTGCTACCACTGTATGTGTTACCACTGTGTGTGTTACCACTGTGTGTGATACCACTGTGTGTTACCACTGTGTGTGCTACCAATGTGTGTGTTACCACTGTGTGTGTTACCAATGTGTGTACTACCACTGTATGTGTTACCACTGTGTGTGCTACCACTGTGTGTGTTACCACTGTGTGTGCTACCACTGTGTGTGTTACCACTGTGTGTGCTACCACTGTGTGGGTTACCACTGTGTGTGCTACCACTGTGTGTGTTACCACTGTGTGTGTTACCACTGTGTGTGTTACCAATGTGTATGTGATGCCACTGTGTGTGTTACCACTGTGTGTGCTAACACTGTGTGTGTTACCAATGTGTGTGATACCACTATGTGTGTTACCAATGTGTATGTGTTACCACTGTGTGTGTTACCACTGTGTGTGCTACCACTGTGTGTGTTACCACTGTGTATGTTACCACTGTGTGTGCTACCACTGTGTGTTACCACTGTGTGTGCTACCACTGTATGTGTTACCAATGTGTATGTGATACCACTGTGTGTGTTACCACTGTGTGTGCTACCACTGTGTACTACCACTGTGGGTGTTACCATTGTATGTATGCTACCACATTGTATGTGTGCTACCACATTGTGGGTGTGCTACCACTGTTGTGTGCTACCACTGTGTGTGATACCACTGTGTGGGTGTGCTACCACTGTTTGTGTGCTACCACTGTGTGTGCTACCCCTGTTTATGTGATACCACTGTGTGTGTGCTACCACTGTTTCTGTGCTACTCCATTTTGTACTAACACTCTTTGTGTACTACCACTGTGTGTACTACCACTGTGTGTGTTACCATTGTATGTATGCTACCAAATTGTGTGTGTGATACGACTGTGTGTGCTACCATTGTGTGTGTGCTACCACAGGAGCTGGGGTATAAGTGATCATGAGCTAATATATGTAACAAGGAAAAAACTAAAAAGCACAAATCACTATGAGTATAAGATGGGCAGGTCCCTAAAAAACTACTCAGAAGATGCATTAAAAAATCATCTGCACCAAAACATAAACAACATCACACAAAACAGAGATGATGTTAATATCTATTGGGGCAACATCATCGCAGAAATAAGAAAATCAGCTGACGAGATGTGCCCCATTAAGAAAATAAAAATACAAAAAAACCAGGACCCCTGGGTAGACAATGACCTGCTAACGCTCATCATAGCCAAAAGTAAACTGGGTAATAAAGCAAAGCTCACAGAAACTATAGAAGACAAACTGGCCTACCATATTGCCAGAAACCACTCTCTCAAAGCTGTGAGAACAGCAAAAAAGAAATACATAATAAAGCAGGACAGAGACTGGGGAAGCAATACAAACAGATTCTGGAAGAATGTAGACCTATTATTCCCCAAAAATAACAAAGAAGAGCACACAACCTTCCAAGATAACGAAGGGACAATACTCTCAGACAAAGATGCAGCAAACAAACTGAACACGCACTTTGCCACAATAGGACAAACGCTGTCAGGAAAATTTAAAAAAAGGTGGGAAAATAGATCAGGAACTGTGCAGAATGAAATCCCCACCTGCAAAACAGATATAATAGAAGTAAAAAAACTAATAAATGACATAGACACAAATAAACCAAGTGGAATAGACGAAATACCAACCAAAATGCTGAAAGAGGCACTCCAAGCCATCCCAGCCACTATAGTTGACCTATTCAACATCTCCTTTGAACAGGGGCATTTTATCTCAGCCTGGAAAATGGCAACCATTACCCCTATCCACAAAAGTGGAGACAAACAAAACATGGGAAACTACAGGCCAATATCGATTCTTCAAACCCCAGGCAAGCTCATTGAAAAAGTGCTACATAGACACATAAATGAACACCTGGAAAAAAACAATATACTAAACGAAAGACAAGGAGGTTTCAGGAAACTGCACTCCACTTCTAAAACAATAGCTAACCTAACAAATGACATATTGGCGTCAATGAACCAAAAACAATTAGTTGGAGCAGCCTTCATTGACTTCAGCAAAGCATTCGATACAGTAGACCATAACATACTATTGGAAAAACTAGAATCCATGGGCATAAAATCCAACACTATGGACTGGATAAAATGCTACCTGAAAGACAGGCAACAGAGAACAAAAATAAACAATACACTATCAGACAACCAACCTGTCACATGTGGTGTACCCCAAGGGTCAGTGCTAGGGCCACTGCTCTTTATAATCTACATAAACAATCTTGAAAAATGGTTACAAACCGAATGCCTCCAACTATATGCAGATGACACAGTCATATATGCAAACGGCACCACAGAAGAGGAGGTAATAACTAAACTAAACAAGCTCCTACTAAAACTGGATGAGTGGTGTGAGTCCAACAAAATAACCATCAACACAAGCAAGTCAAAAACAGTTCTCTTCTCGCATAAACAAATGCCAGAAAGAAAACTACACTGTAAGCTAGGAAGCCAAACACTAGAAAATGTAGACCATTACAAATACCTAGGCCTTGAGTTGGACAGCCAACTAAACTACAACCTATGTATAAACAAAATTGTCCAAAAGGTAAACCACAAACTGTGGCTATTTGCAAAGCTAAGAGACTACATGACACAAGAAATGTCAATAAAAATCTTCAAGGGCATGGTGCTACCCTATTTTGACTATGGAGATGTAAACTACATGGGTGCAAAGAAAGAACTTCTAAAAAAACTGCAAACACTACAGAACAGAGCCCTGAAAATCTGCCTCAGAGTAGACAAGCTGCACCCCACCTATGACATACACAAAAGAACCAAAGTAAAATTGCTAGAAAATAGGAGAATAATTCATCTGAAAACATTAGCATACAGCTATAGTCAAGACAATAAACTCCTAACAAAACCACAAAGGGCAACTAGAGCAAATAATGCGCCACTACTAAAGCAGACCAGAAGCCAAATAAAAGCTCACGAGAGAAGCACGCTAGAAATGGCTGCCAAGGTGTGGAATGCCCAAACAGTAAAGGAACGACAAATTCCTGACCTAAAAACATACAAAAAATATCTGCGCAAAATAAGGCTAGGAACCCCCAACTAAGCTGCACCGCAAAGGGGCAGGCGATACATGTCACGGCCCACCAGCGAGACGCCCAATGGAAGGTAACCATACCAAAAGCACCCAGATAACACACCTCACAGCTGCGTACAAGCCTATGATATGTAAATAGGAGTAGGCTAGTCTAGAAATAAGAGTAGAAAAAATAAAGCACATATATGCCAAGAAAATCCAAAAAAATTAACATAGACTACTATAGTACTAACCAGACCAACCAACTATCTATCTGCTACTGAAATACAGGCAATCAAATACCTTATCAGCAGCTACTGTGTGATAAGACAACACCAACACTACAGCTGGCCAGCATTGGAAACAAGCCTGAATACCCAGGCTTATATGCTATGGACAGTATAAATACAGCCTCAATAAAAAAAAAAAAAAAAAAAAAAAAACTGTGTCTTGCATGTACATTGCATCAGTTGTCTTGATTGATGCAGTGTGCTTCATTCCCCACATTACCCGGGTGGGGAGCATGCTTAATAGACCATTAGGTCAGGTCCCACCTTCGACGTATCGGAAAGTTGCTATAACTTATAAGGATGCCCTGCTAGAGGCATGGTCGGCATCTCAGTGGCGCCATCTAGCGTCAATCGTATCGCACTTTTCGTCTGGCGGTCTTTGATACGACTGGAGCGATTCGCTACTCTGGCGCCACCTGGTTGCAAGTTCTGTAGTTACTACACACGGCATTGTTGTTTCTATATACTAAACCGTTCATCTTCGTCTACGCCATTATCCAGGCCAATGGCCGAGATGGAGATCAGCGAAGAAAGGAGGCAACTCAACTACCTCGTACGTGGCCACTGAGTCAACTTTAAGTGACGTCATCCGATGGATTTTTTGTTGTTCATCCATCCATACGTACAATACTTACATACATACATACATACATACATACATACATTACAGTTCATACATGCATGCATGCATGCATGCATGCATGCATACATGCATACATCCGTCCATACATACGGTACATACATATATCAACATATCAAAAACAGAACCAATTATCTAGATATGATTCTACATATCTAACTTGGACACTGATGCACTTATTAAACATTTGTCGCCAGATAGAAGGTAATACTGAACAAATGTAATCGAACATGTTACTGCAGAAGCCCATGGTTTGTTTGTTTCTTTGTTGTTGTTTTACGTCCTAGCAACATCTAAGGTCATATCAGGACGGGTACCGACTTGTGACAGTGCGCACTCATGGCGATATTATAGTGCTGCCCCACTGGAAGACCAGGCCATCAGCACCATGACCTGATATCCGACTCAGTCACATTATCCTGACACTGAGCCAACCAGTCCTTGCCCTGTCCTAATAATGCCAAGTGCCAGGCTAGGAAGCGACAAGTATCAATTTTTAAATCACGGGTTCGAACTCACGACCCCACGATCTACCAACACAGGAGACGGACGCTCTAGCTCATTCGGCCATCCCGTTTGGTCAAGAAGCCTATGGTGTCAGAGTTTTGGTGTGCTTGCAAACATTAATTTGGCAGGTTTGCACTCCAAATTTCACAAAAGTTATCCAATTAAAATGACAGTTACTTCAAACTAAAGTACGGTAGATTATAATGATCAGCCTAATACTTTTAGCTCAGAAAATGACAGCACCTCAAAACCATCGGACTACACAACCTGAAAGTTGCGTAGACTGATGGTTTTGGGTTTCTGACATTTTCTGAGATAACTACATTAGAATAATGTATATAATGTACCTTGCTTTAGCTTGAAGTAACTTTTATTTGAAGGGGCTAACTTTTTAGATATTTGATGTGCAACCATGCACAATTAATTTTGGCAAGCACGCCAAAACTCTGATATGATAGCCTTCTGCGGTAATGGGTTCTATTAAATTGCCTCAGTATTCCCTTCTGTGTGGCAATAAATGCTTAATAAGTGCCTCAGTATCTAAGTTAGATATGTAGAATTAAAACTAGATGAGTTTTTTTTGTTTTGAAAATTTGATGTTTCATCGGACTATGCATCTTTAAGCTGATACCAATATTAACGCCACCATTGTCAGCACAATTAGGTTTGAACTTAGAGTCGAAAATGTCACAGTTATTTGTTTCAGGCTTATTTGACATTTAAGTAAATGCTAGACAGGCTTTTCGGAATTTTTCTAATTTTGGGTCTGTTTCATCATTAGCTATCGCGTCTCGTTTGAGATGTTTTAATTCTAAAGTTGAAAATGCCATCTGGGAATGCTTTTGGAATTATAGGCACTGCAGAAGCTTCAGTGCCGTCTTCCACACTCTTTCTTTGTGTCCTTTTAATTTGGTAAATAAATCCATTCCCATAAGAAATTCTGCTGCGATAGACGCAGTGGCCGAATCGTGTAGAGCGCAGGCTTCCCAGTAGGAAGGTTGGACGTTCGAATCACATCCGAGTCAAGCCAATGACTTACACAAATAATATTTGTCACTACCTATCCGGGACTAAACCCCCCCTCCAATACTACCAATACTACCAATACTACCGATACTACCAATACTACCAATACTTTCAATACTACCAATCCTACAAACACCGCCAACACTGCCAATACTGCCAATCCTACCAACACTGTCAATACTGCTAACACTGCCAACATTACCAACACTGCCAAACACTACCAACACTACCAAACACTACCAACACTACCAACACTACCAATAGTACCAATACTACCAATACTACTAATACTACCGCTACTATACTGTGCTCATAGCTGGTGTGTGAGTAGCCTGGACGTGTCTGGTTTGCACCCAAGAAGGCAAACTGGCGCTCAAGCTGCTCAGATGGGGGCACGAGAGTCTAATAAGGGGGGGGGGGGGGTCCAGCCAGAGTTAACGTTCTCATCCAACGATGTGCCTCTTATGTTGTTTGTTCGAAGATCCACACAATATATATCTTGGAGACTAACATCCATCAGATGCTTAACTTTAGCGAACATCTCACATTAGAATGAAAACAACGATTTGATTTGCAAAGCGGCTATCAGACTGCTCATATATAGTCTGTTGTATTTCTTAATATGCTTACACAGCAACACTGTCTGCACTGATGAAAATTGTACACCTATTGAGTTCTTATTAACGTATGGACCGGGTGTGGTGGCCGAATCGGTAGAGGGCGGGCCTCGCGTGCAGGAGATCGGGAGTTCAGTTGTCCGGTCGAGTCAAACCAATGACTTTAAAATTTATACTTGTCGCTTCCTAGTTTGGCACTCATCATTAATAGGATAGGGCAAGGACTGGTTAGCTCAGTGTTAGGATAATCTGACTGAGTGGGATATCAGGTTGTGGTGACAACACTATAAAGTTGCCATGAGTGCGCACTGTCACAAGTTGGTACCCACCCTGATATCACATTGGATATTGCCAGGACGTAAAACTTCAAGAAACAGACTTTATGTGAATCCTGACCATAGATTTCAGCGCGCACTACTCTGACAATACGCATATAAAGATCAGCCACCGCAAAGAAAGGGTTACCTGTGGGGCATTGTGTCGGGATACCAATATAGAAACCTGTTGGTATTTACTATATTAATACCCATGTAATGCATTATATAACAGCTGGAAGACCAGTGCCACGGCGCTGACAAAAGACTTCATTCAATGAATAAACTATATTTACAAACAAAAATATGTCTAAGAATGAGTGCAAAGAAAGGGTTAAAGTTGCATAGTCTGATGAAAACCGCAGCTTTTCAAAACCAAAACAATTATCTACATTTGATTCTACATATCTAACTTAGATATAGGTGCACTTATTAAACATCTGTCACCACATAAAAGGGAATACTGAAGCAATTTAATCTAACTTGTTTCTGCAGAAGCCTCTGGTGTCAGAGTTTTGGTGTGCATGCCAAACAAATTTGGCATATTTATACTTAATATCCCAACATTTAGGCGTTTAAAATAAAAGTTATTTCAAATTAAAATAACCTAGATTATAACAGCCAGCCTAAAATATTTACCTCAGAAAATTACAGAAACTCAAAACCATGGGACTATGCAACTTTAAATGGTTGGGACTGGTAGGTCTGCTAAGGCCAAGGACACTTACCCGGGTTCAGGAGGTTTAACCCTGACCCTGAGGATGACCTTGAGGTAGCGGAATGATCATATTCTTCGGACGAGGAGCTCTGTTCATCCGGGGGTTCGGCAGGGTCCATGGCGATCTGCTGCAGTGGTATCATGGCCAGAGTCTTGGACCGCACAAACTCCTTCCCATTGGTGCTGGAGGAGAAGAGAAAACAACGGTGGGTTAGCACGGGTAGGTGGTGACAGCGAAGGGATGGGAATACTAGTGTGTGAGCAGGGGTAGGTGGTGACAGCGAAGGGGTAGGTGGTGACAGCGAAGGGATAGGAATACTAGTGTGTGAGCAGGGGTAAGTGGTGACAGCGAAGGGATAGGAATACTAGTGTGTGAGCAGGGGTAGGTGGTGACAGCGAAGGGATAGGAATACTAGTGTGTGAGCAGGGGTAGGTGGTGACAGCGAAGGGATAGGAATACTAGTGTGTGAGCAGGGGTAGGTGGTGACAGCGAAGGGATGGGAATACTAGTGTGTGAGCAGGGGTAGGTGGTGACAGCGAAGGGATAGGAATACTAGTGTGTGAGCAGGGTAGGTGGTGACAGCGAAGGGATAGGAATACTAGGGTGTGAGCAGGGGTAGGTGGTGACAGCGAAGGGATAGGAATACTAGTGTGAGAGCAGGGGTAGGTGGTGACAGCGAAGGGATAGGAATACTAGTGTGTGAGCAGGGGTAGGTGGTGACAACGAAGGGATAGGAATACTAGCGTGTGAGCAGGGGTAGGTGGTGACAGCGAAGGGATAGGAATACTAGCGTGTGAGCAGGGGTAGGTGCTGACAATGAAGGGATAGGAATACTAGTGGGTGAGCAGGGGTAGGTGGTGACAGCGAAGGGATAGGAATACTAGCGTGTGAGCAGGGGTAGGTGGTGACAGCGAAGGGATAGGAATACTAGCGTGTGAGCAGGGGTAGGTGGTGACAATGAAGGGGTAGGAATACTAGTGTGTGAGCAGGGGTAGGTGCTGACAATGAAGGGATAGGAATACTAGGGTGTGAGCAGGGGTAGGTGGTGACAGCGAAGGGATAGGAATACTAGCGTGTGAGCAGGGGTAGGTGGTGACAGCGAAGGGATAGGAATACTAGGGTGTGAGCAGGGGTAGGTGGTGACAGCGAAGGGATAGGAATACTAGCGTGTGAGCAGGGGTAGGTGGTGACAATGAAGGGGTAGGAATACTAGTGTGTGAGCAGGGGTAGGTGCTGACAATGAAGGGATAGGAATACTACTAGGGTGTGAGCAGGGGTAGGTGGTGACAGCGAAGGGATAGGAATACTAGGGTGTGAGCAGGGGTAGGTGCTGACAATGAAGGGATAGGAATACTGGGGTGTGAGCAGGGGTAGGTGGTGACAGCGAAGGGATAGGAATACTAGTGTGAGAGCAGGGGTAGGTGCTGACAATGAAGGGATAGGAATACTAGGGTGTGAGCAGGGGTAGGTGGTGACAGCGAAGGGATAGGAATAATAGGGTGTGAGCAGGGGTAGGTGGTGACAGCGAAGGGATAGGAATACTAGCGTGTGAGCAGGGGTAGGTGGTGACAGCGAAGGGATAGGAATACTAGCGTGTGAGCAGGGGTAGGTGCTGACAATGAAGGGATAGGAATACTAGGGTGTGAGCAGGGGTAGGTGGTGACAGCGAAGGGATAGGAATACTAGTGTGAGAGCACGGGTAGGTGCTGACAATGAAGGGATAGGAATACTAGAGTGTGAGCAGGGGTAGGTGGTGACAGTGAAGGGATAGGAATACTAGCGTGTGAGCAGGGGTAGGTGGTGACAGTGAAGGGATAGGAATACTAGCGTGTGAGCAGGGGTAGGTGGTGACAGCGAAGGGATGGGAATACTAGCGTGTGAGCAGGGGTAGGTGGTGACAATGAAGGAACTGATATAACCGGGTTTGAGCACACGTAAGTGGTGCCAACGGAGGAATAGAAATAATGGTGGGTGAGCAGGGGTAGGGGGTGACAATGAATGAACATTAACACTTACTACAACTTTACCAAATGAATACATAAAATAACTTCTTACATTCTAAATACTCACATTGATCTGACCAATATTGATCTAGTTATATGACACTACTGGTACCATATTTCTATGGAACTTTTGGGTTACAGAATTTCATTGCGTTACATCCTGAAAATTGCGTATTAAAACAGTTATTGTATAACTTATTCTAAATACCTTTTGTGTAAATAACCCTGAATCGAGAAATGGCTGGAAGACCGGTGCTTCAGCACTGAAAATAGTCTTATTTAGCAGAATAAACAAATTTACCCACAAAAACCACAAAAACTCCCCAGAAATAATAGTGTATGAGTACAAATAGGTGGTGACAATGGAAAAATAGAAATAACATTATGTGAGCTTGGATAGTTGGTGACAGTCAATGAATAGAAATAGCAGTGTGTGAGCCGGTGTATTTGGTGACAGTGAAGGAACAGAAATAAGAGTGCGTGAGCAGGGGTAGTTGGTAGCAGCGAAGAAATAGAGAACTTGAAAATAATATACAAACCATAACCAAGAAGTGTGTTAACATAAATATTTGAGAATAAGGAAGGAATGGAAAACAACAGATGAATACAAGTAGCTGAAAATAACGTATTAGCCAATAATGAGCACCAGCACTAAACAGTGGCGTATACTGACATGCTGGCCCCTGTTTGCTAAGAAATAGCAACAGGTGGGAGCACGATAGTAGGATTGTTCCACCCTTTGCTACGATCCATCTCCTAGGGAGGTTATGTGCTGCACATGTAGAGAATGACAGTTCACTTCTCTGTAGACCATTTTCAATGTTTATAAACATTGTCTATGCGCGCGCACCTTGGCTGGAGAACAAAGGCACACAACCATTGAGTTTGCCGATAGGCGCAGTGTAAACCGTAAATTTTATTCAAAATTAATAGAAATAAAGAACAATAAACACATTAATTTAATATCATTTGTTCGTTGACTATGTTATCTTTTTGTGTTTGTTTCTAGGTGGTTCAGCTTTAGAGATATTTCAGTTTTTCTGTATGAAGATTGCGCATGGCCATTGAGTTTGCCGATACGTGCAGTGCAAAACGTCAATTTTATTCAAAATTAATAGAAATTTAGAAAAATATCCATATAAATTTAATGTAATCTGTTTGTTAACCACTTGATTTAACCACTGTTTGTGTGCCAAGCGGTTCGTTTCAAAGTTGTGCGGTTTTAGAGATATTTCACTTTCTCTGTATGACACAGTCACATCAACGGCTGAGCATGGCTAATTGGGAATAACAAAGAAATATGAATGACACCATGGTGGTGCTGGCTACCATCTTATTCTATATGAAAAATTGATATATTCTTAATGCCTCGTCTGTTGTTGTTTTATGTCTTAGCAACATCTAATGTCATATCAGGATGGGTACCGACTTGTGACAGTGCACACTCATGGTGACTTTATAGTGCTGTCCCACTGGGAAACCAGGCCACCAGCACGATGACCTGGTATCCCACTCAGTCACATTATCCTGACACTGAGCACACCAGTCCTTGCCCTGTCCAAATAATGCCAAGCGCCTGGCTAGGAAGCAACAAGTATACATTTTTATGTCATTGGTTTGACTCGACCAGGATTCAAACCCACGAACCCATGATCTACCAACACTGGAGACGGGCGCTCTTACTCATTTGGCCATGCCGTCTGGTCTATTCATAACGCAGAAGCAATGACACAGATAACAATCCTATGGGTTGTTTTTTTTGCACGAGAAATTTATTTGTTAGCAATTATACCTTTGCTGAGCAACAATCCTTCAGCACCAACTTATGGCCAAAGTTGTACTTCCAGTCCCTAGTAAGAACTCTGGTCACAGTATTTCTATTTCATATAGACTACATTTTAGCAAAAATTCGCCCTAACGCAATTCAGAATCAAAATATAGGTCAACAACATCTCGAGCAAGCTTCCCAACCAGGAACCATGTGCTTACGCGATAAAACTGACTTTAAGAAAACAACAACAGAAAACAAGATCTATAGTGATGGATAATATGGGCATGGGAGGAGCAACCACCACGACTTCCGGTTGTGAAATCACGCTAGGTGGCAGCTTCGGTGGTCCCTCAAGGTCCAGTGCATCCCAGAATGCCTCCCCCTGCTGTGTGACAGTTCCTGAAACACCGTCTATAATACCGCTATCGACAGTGGCGCCACTATTCCCCCTATCGGAAACAGGGAGGCTGGGGTGCAGGCAGGACATACCACTTCCGGTCTGGATCGGTCCAGCCAGCGTCGCTCCACCTGATGTGCCCCCTGTGGTGTCGACCGGGAACATCAGTTCCGGTTCCGGTGGTTCCGAAGAGGGGAGAGGGGGGGATGTAGACAAGGGGATGTGGTCCTCCATGCGTGTAATAGGCAGAGATGCTCACTATGGTGGTGGGTGGTGGTGGGTGGTGGTGGCGGGCGGTGGTGGTGGGTAGTGGTGGTAGTGGGTGGTGGGTGTGGTGGGTGGTGGGTGGTGGGTGGTTGTTGGAGCATTACGTCCTGCCAACATCTAAGATCATATCAGGATGGGTACCGACTTGTGACGGTGTGCAATCATATTGACTTGATAGTGCTGCCCACTGGGAAATCAGGCTGCTGGCACCATGACCATATATCCCATTCAGTCACATTATCCTGACACTGAGCTAACCTGTCCTTGCCCTATTAATGCCAAGTGCCAGGCAAGGAAGCGACAAGTATCAATTTGATAAGTCATTGGTTTGACTCGACCAGCAACCAAACTCCCGATCGCACGCAAGCGAGGCCTGCGCTCTACCGATTCATCCACCGCGCCCAATCTGAAGAGGGGAGGTGAGGTAGACAAGGGGCGGTGGTCCTCCATGTGTGTAAAAAGCAGGGAGGCTGACTATGGTGGGTGGCGGCTGGTGGTGGTGGGTGGGGTGGGTGGTGGGTGGTGGGGGTTGTTATCACACGGGACCAGGGTGGATGGTCCTAACAGGACGGCTGGGTAGGGCTGAGTCCTTGGTATTGCTAGTGGAGTGTGGTGCTATGGCGGTGAAGAAATACGGGAATGTAGCAGTGTGGGAGTGTGGGAGTGTGGGAGTGTGGAAGTGAGGGAGTGTGGCAGTGTGACTGTGTGGCAGAGTGTGCAACTAATTCCCACTCACGTTTTCAGGTCATGCCACATCAGCTTGACTTATTTGTATACTGTCGTGTCTGCTTACAGTTACACCATCATGTCCGCTTATAAGGCCATGTCCGCTTACAGGGTCATGCCCGCTTACAAGAACATGTCCCCTTACATGGTCATGTCTACTTCCATGGTCATGTCTACTTACAGGGTCATGATACTTATATGGTCATGTATACGTCCACGGTCATGTCTACTTACAGGGTCATGTATACATACATGTCATGTATACATCCACGGTCATGTCCACTTACATGGCCATGTCTACTGACATGGGCATGTCTACTTACAGGGTCATGTCCACTTACATGGTCATGTCTATTTACAGGATCATGTTTACTTACATGGTCATGTCCACTTACATTGTCATGTCTACTTACATGGTCATATAGACTTACATTGTCATGTCTACTTACAGGGTCATGTCTATGTACAGGGTCATGTCTACTTACATGGTCATGTCTACTTACATGATCATGTTTACTTACATGGTCATGTCCACTTACATTGTCATGTTTACTTACATGGTCATATACACTTACATTGTCATGTCTACTTACAGGGTCATGTCTATGTACAGGGTCATGTCTACTCACATGGTCAAGTCTACTTACATGATCATGTTTACTTACATGGTCATGCCCACTTACATTGTCATGTCTACTTACAGGGGCATTCCCACTTACAGGGTCATGTCTACTTACAGGGTCATGTCTACTTACAGGGTCATATCCACTTACAAGGACATGCCCCTTACAGGGCAATGTCTGCTTACTAACCCCAAACATAACAAAAACCACCACTTTTGAGTGGTAGCGAAGCAGCTGTCGACAGTGACCTCGGTGATCGCTGAAACCCCCGACATGTGCGACTGACTGCCCCTCCAGGCATGGAGTTGGGTCTGTCTGGGACAGTCTGGTCGATTTGGTACCTGCGTGCTTATTTTATTACTGTTGTCTGCTACAATTATATCGTATGGAATGGGACGTTGCTCAAGCAGTGTCCAGCTGTGAAGGGATGGGTACTCCGATTGATCCCGCTCAGTGGACCCATTCGCAGTTTGGGCTATTTTCCATTCCAACAAGTGGTCCACAACTGATTCCTCAAAGGCTATGATGGTATGTGCTGTCCTGTCTGTTGGAAAGTGCATATAAAAGACCCCTTGCTGCTTATCGGAAAGAGTAGCCTATGTGGCGCCAGCAGGTTTCCTCTTAAGAAATATATCAGAACGACCACATGTTTGATATTCAATTGCCAAAGATGAAAATCAATGTGCTCTAGAGGCATCGTTAAATAAAACAAGCTTTACTTTATTCTGCTACAATCATTTAAACTTACAGGATCAGCAACATAACCTAGCAACGCTGTATATATTCACAATTCTCAGGAGCGAATATGCTGAGTCATGCTTTGTGTTTCTTGAAACCAGCCGAATCGCTAGTAATTATTTTGGGCCCAACAATCGTTTCAGATGAATCTGTGGGCAAGCTGTGGCTCTTGGTGTTATTCAGCTATCACGGTTAGTAGGACTTATATACTAGCAGAGAATTGCCAAACCTACGGTCTTTTAAAGTAAATCTGAAGGTTGTTGCATGTAAGTCCATCCTTCACTGTATGACGTCAGAGAACTATTGTAATAGCAATAGGGATACTTCAAATTGCATATTCCGATAGTTTTGAGTTTCTGTCATTTTCTGAGATCAATATATTAGGTTAATCATTATAAACTATGTTACTTTAACTTGAAGTAACTTTTATTTTAAATTGTTAAATTTGAGATATTTGAAGTGCAACAATCAAATACCTTATCAGCAGCCACTGTGTGGTAAGATAACACCAACACTACAACTGGCCAGCATTGAAAACAAGCCTGGGTACCCGGGCTTATATGCTATGGACAGTATAAATACAGCCTCAATACAAACAAAAATACAAAAAAAACAAAACAATGCAACATTAATCTTGGCAAGCATGCCAACACTATGACACCATATTTTTTCTGCAGCATTTCAATTGCCTCAGCCTTCCCTTCTCTGTGGCAACACATATGTAATAAATGCCCCAGTATCTAACTTGGATAAGTAGAATGCAATCTGGATAATTGTGTTGGTTTTAGAAATGTGATGTTTTCATCGAATTATGCAGGTTTAATAGAGATAGCGAGTCAAGCTCCAACGCAGTATAATCCAGAAGTACAGAGGATAATGTTCTTTGTAGACGAGAGGTGGCGCCACTGACTTGGGTGCAGCACACCACCCCTTAACCACTGTCGGCGGGGGGTAGGAGACTGGGGGGGGGGGGGAGGAGGTGGGGGAGGTGGCGGAGTGGTACTGACACCCGAATTTGGGTTTGACGTCCTAGCAGCACATATGGTCAGATCAGAATGGGCACCAGCGACTTATGAGAGCTTGGATTCATGACTATTTTATTCTATTCTTCTCAAGTGGTCAGTTTTGTGGATAAAATTACCCTTCCAGCCCTTACTCATTCCCTTCCCTCCCTCCGTCTTCGACCCCTTCCTGCGCCCTCTCTCCCCCCCCCCCCCCTTTCGTTCCCTTCCCATTCCCTCCTCCATTTCCCCTCCATCCCTCGTCTCCTCCGTCCTCTGCTAACCTGAGGACACGTGATAGCACGTGCTAGCACGTGACCAGTTACAAACAGAGACCCATTTTGCATCTCGATTGCCGGAAGTCATTTGTACTATTGCGTCATTACCTACTAAGAAAAAGTAAACCCAGAACAACCCTATAATTTAGATGGAGCCCAGACAAAGTCTTTTATTCGAGCTACTAATGAGCTGCTCTACCTTTTAATTAGACAACAAATTAAAGATATATCAGCACCAACAGAAACTGACGACTTGCACATAGCACACTCGAGTTGCATCAGGTAATATTATTCCCACTCTTTTCTCAAAGATGTATACTGCCTATCATGGATAAGTCTGAATAGTCTTGTTGTCACCATTAGACAGTTGGCTGATAGAATGCCCTAATGTACACTTTTACCAACCCGAGGGATTGTTAACCTCCCACACCACATAGACATGGTATGAGAGCAACTGGCCTTTGATGACACAGTAAGTTATAGCTATACACACCAGTGGAAATCCAGATTGGTAGAGGTGATGGCATGGGGAATTGAACCATCAACCTTCAGATTAGGAGTTTGACTTTGTAGATCGTGGGAGTCGAAAAGAGTCAAACCGATGACATAAAAACTGATACTTGTCGTTTCCTAGCTTGGCACGCAAAATTATTAGGATAGGGCAAGGACTAGTTGGCTCAGTGTCATGATAATATGACTGAGTGGGATAGGAGGTCATGCTGCTGGTATCCTGGTCTCCCAGTGGAGCAGGACTATAAAGTCTCCATGAGTGCACACTATTTGTTACAAGTTGGTAACCGTCCTGATGTGACCTTCAATGTTGCCAAGACGTAAAACTCCAACAACCAACCAATGCCTCAATGCTGACATACACATTACTCTGAAGATAACAATATAGACACACACAAATATAGAGCAATTTACAAATTCTCGGCCTCACCCCTACCCCCATCCAGTCCACACTTCACTCCCCCTGGTCCTGATATGACCTTAGACGTTGCTAGGACTAAAAGAACAAACAGACAAACCTCCCCTCCCCCCGATGACCACACTGCGCAGTTGCAGGATCTCTACATGTAATGTCCGTGTGCTCCCCTCTGGCGGTTTATCAGTGAACCAGCAACGGCACCCCTCCGCACTAAGCCAGCTTCGGGCAATCGATAATAGCGCTGTGTGAAAGCAACGCCCTTCCCTCACCATAGTCTCATAACTCACTGGACAGCACTTAGGGTCCACGCTAGGGATGCTCAGTTTGTGTGTGTCCTAGTTACTGTTTGTGTTGCTATTTTTATTGCTGTTTTTGTTTCAGTTTTTGCAGTTTTTGTGGCTGTTTTGTTGTTATTGTTGTTGCTGTTGTTGCAGTTGTTTTGTTGATATATTGTTGTCGATCTTGTTCTTGATCTTGTTCTTGATCTTATTGCTGTTGTCGTCGTTGTGGTGTTGGTGCTGTTGCTGTAGTTGTTGTTGTAGATGTTGTAGCTGTGGTGTTGATGTTTTGTAGCTGTTTTTGTAGGTGTTTTATAGCTGTTTTTGTGTTGTTCTGTACTGTTGGTTTACCTATTTGACAGCTGTTTTTGTAGCTGTTTTGTAAATGTTGATGTTGCTATTTGTGTTGCTGTTTTGTTGCTGTTTTTGTTATGGCTTTTATTTCTCTTTTTGTTGCTGTTTTGTTGTTGCTGTGTTTGTTGTTGTTTTTGTTGCTCTTGAAACCGTAGGCTTCTGCAGTACACATGTTCTATTAAATTGCCTCAGTATGCCCCTCTGTGTGGTGAAACATGTTTTAAAAGTGCCCCAGTATCTAAGTCAAATCTAGATAATTGCTTTGGTTTGGAAATTGTTATGCTTTCATCGGACTATGCAGCTTTATCAGGGCATTTAGTTCTCAAAGTACATTACCACCGATTGCCTAAATGCCCTGTCTAACCGACCTCCACCTCTCTAATACAGGGCAGTCGGGTGCGACTTGCAAATTGCTGTTGAACTGCCTAACCTTTCCCTCCAACTGGCAGACTATTCATTGGTTTTGATATTCCAAGTGATTAAATTGCCCGACAGTGCACTGCTCATTGGGTGCCTAATCTATGGGAAATCATTAGGCGCTACCATAGAGATAAGGGTGGTCAATATAAATATACACATATCTATACATCTATGTATATAGCTAGGCAATGGTTGGTTCTTTCGGTGTTGCTTCCTGGCAATATCTAAGGTCACAGTGCACACTCATGACAACTTTATAGTATTGCCCCACTGGGGGACCAGACCATCAACACCTTGACCTGATATCCCACTCAGTCACATTATCCTGACACTGAGCCAACCAGTCCTTGCCCTATCCTATTAATGCCGAGCACAAGGCTAGGAAGTGACAAGTCTAAATTTGATAAGTCATTGGTTTGACTCAACTGGGAACCAAACTCCCGATCTCCCGCACGCGAGGCCCACGCTCTCCCGATTCGGCCACCTGCACCCGGTCTATATGTATATATATATATATATAGCTAAGCTATATATATAGCTAAGCTATATATATAGCTAGGCGCTACATGCGACTACATTAGCTGCAGCCTCAAATGATACATGGCCACTTTAGTAGTAGAACGAACCAGTCAACTATTAACCTTTCATAATCGCATCGCTTTGAGTTCATGCCTCGTTTGTCTTAATGAAATATGAAGAGTTCTTTTCCAAAATGCGATAAGCGCCAATCCAAAAAAGGAGTTTGGAATGCCAATGCCAAGTTCGTAGATCGTGTTTTGGAAAAGTGCTCTTCATAACTGAACCTAGAGACACTAATACTTAGGATATTAGCTCAAGAATGGCATAAATGGGGGTTCGAGTCCCACTCTAGTCATGATCTTATGCTTCGTTAGCGTCCTGCCTCCCTCCGCTGCAGCTAAATAATGATATGGAGCTCCCAATATATATTGTGAAACCCACAATTGATGACCGGCACATCACCACACAACCAATACTGGTGAATCACGCCAGGTGTCTAGCTGGCATTATTAGCCCAACTACCAGAAACAGACAAAAAAACTACCACATAGCCCACTTTCCGTCTTAAAGTGCCTTTATTTCGGTTTTCACCCTCATATCCTTTAAATCATTACTACATATATGTAGGCCTATATATCCATTTTATTTGTTTTCTATCTAATTTTCTGAATTATTTCTATATTTTCTATCTTTCTCTCCTCTACCTCTGCATCCACTTTCCATTTTTTTTCTTTTTCCTAAACGGCATGAAGACCGGGCCTCATTACGCAGTCAGTCGTCTGAATGATGGAGTAGGTGGTTGGTCCGCTTGTTGATGCCGAATAAAAACAAACTAAAGAGAGAGAGAGAGAGAGAGGGGAAAAAAGAATCAGTCACTGACAGACTAATATGGACTACCAATAAGCATCCCGGACGCGGTAGCAGAATTGATAGAACGCAGGCTTCCCATGTGGAAGGTCGGGAGTTCATTCTCGGTCGAGTCAAACTAATGTTGTGTTTTCTTGACGCCTCTAAGGCATTTGATAGAGTGAATCATGCAAAACTGTTTGAAAAACTAGTGCAGCGTGGTACTCCAGGCTATCTCATCAGGATATTAATATTTTGGTATTCACACCAATCAATGGTAGTCAGGTGGGGTGATGCCATGTCAGAACCCTTCGAAGTCAGTAATGGTGTATGTCAGGGAGGGATATTGTCCCCCTATTTATTTAATATTTATATGGATGACCTGTCGAAAAGGTTAAATCAGTGTAAAACTGGACGTATTAATGGATTATTACTTCTAAATCATCTCATGTATGCCGATGATTTGGTAATATTCTCACCATATAGTAGTGGACTGCAAATGCTACTTAATATATGCTCTGAATATGGCATAGAAGCTGATATCAAATACAATGCTATTAAAAGTATGGTTATGATCATTCGATCAAAATATGACAAGGATACTGTGTTTCCTGATTTTATGTTAACTGGTGCTCCCCTGTCAATCTCTACTGAAGTCAAGTACTTAGGACACTTTATGACCGATGACTTTAGAGATGACAGGGATATTAATAGACAGTGTCGCAAGTTATATGCTCAGGGAAATATGCTCATCAGGAAATTTCATATGTGTACAGCCGATGTGAAGGTAAATTTATTTAGAACTTTCTGTACTCCCTTGTATACTGCCCAGATTTGGTGGAACTATAGAATGTATAGCATTAGAAAAACTGAATGTAGTATATAATGACATTATGAGGTTATTACTACTCCGGCTACCTAGGTATCACATTGCTAGTCAGCTGTTTGCCAATATTGATGTGCCAGCCTTCCAGGCTGTTATCAGGAATCTAACATTCAAATTTATTACTAGACTTGACAAATCAGAAAATGTTATAATACAGGGACTTGTAAAAATAGAAGAGAGTGATCTCAGATTTACGTCTGCCATATGGAGGCATTGGTACAAACTACTGTATGTAGATCAACATTTTGATATTGGCTAGTATGGTAGTATTCATTCTATTACTTATATCATATTCACATTAATTTTTATACCTATCTACTATGGACCAAATTATGTAACTACCATAATCCTGAGTCTGAAATAAAGAATTGAATTGAATTGAATAATGACTTACTAAATTGATACTTGTTGTTACCTAGCCTGGCGCTCGGAAATACTAGCTAGGATAAGGCAAGGACTGGTTAATTCAGTATTAGGATAATGTGACTGAGTCATGGAGCTGTTGGCCTGGTCTCCCAGTTTGGCAGCACTATAAAGGTAGCATGAATACACACTGTCACAAGTCATTATGTATCCTGGTATGATCCTAGATGTTGCCAGGATGTAAAACTCCAACAAACAAAACAAACCCAACAACCACTCACTTATTACGCATGTTTCCCCACCTGCACAATACACCAGGATATTCTAATCTTATGGCCCTGTCACATTACGACGTATCGCGCAAGCGCATGGCCATCTGCTAAAATCGTTTTCTTACGTCGAGATTCGTCAACATCTTCGGCGTAGGAGGACAAATTGGATATCAACGTGATGTACTGAACGTATGCAGAACATATGTGCAATGTATTGCTAGCATATATGATAACAGCATATGAGAGCGTATCATAGAACGTATGGCCAAACCTATGACTAACATGCCTCCCGCATTCTTGGCGTATGACCAGTGTATGCATAGAGTAACCTATCCCCGGTTGGGCATACATTGGCTCGAAAAACGCTCGCATATGCTCACGCAACGTTCGTAGAATGACAGGGAACGTTATATACATTATTCCATTGTCAGAAGTATGCCTTATACATTAAATACGTCAAGACATGGTGGAGAAAGACTAAACATACATTATACCTATGTCAGAAGTACGTTATCCATACGTTGTTATACATTGTCAATACATTGTCAATATGTGGACTGTGCGTTTCTACCGATTCGACTTACAACAGACGCTGTTCCACATTTGTATAATGTACCTCTCACGAATGTCTAACGTACATCGACATATGTCTAACATATGCATAACATAGGCCCGACGTAACAGCCACACATTGTCACACATTGAAAGTTCTGTGCATGCATAAAACTTTTGCGACCCCTTGATGAGCGATGCCGTATAACGACGAAAATTGAAATACATTGACGTATACCATCATCATCATCATCATGCTGTCGGTCGCGATGCGACAAAGACTGCTTTCATAAAAGCTGCCTGCAAAACTGTTGAAGTGCTGCTGGCTTTTGCAAGTTACCAGCGGCACTCTCTCGGGGAGCAAATAGAGGTTTCGCATCGGCAAGAACATGTCAAGACAGGCGCAAAACTATTTGTCCCTGCAGTGGCTGGACGGGAGATGTTGGGAGTTCCATACATCAACTGCCCTTAATTCTGCCACATTGACATGGTTTTCTGTTTAGGGTTTGCTCCCTTAGCCTTCGGTTCTGTCAAGAACCTGTACCACAAGGCAGTGGTTTACAACTCTGCAGGGCAGGGGCGTCAAACTCCCTGAGGTATTGCAATACCTGCATACATGACGTATAGTATAGTTATACGAATCTTACCTGGGTACAGATGATAGATAACTGTTGTTTTCCCGAGGTACAAGCCTCGGTTAGATGTTGGCTAGGGAGAAGGAAGCACGTCAGGAACCAGCAATCTTTACCTACTTATTCAGGATAAAAATGATCTTAGACTCAAATGGATACTTTAATGTTTTCGTCTTGGCACAAGCAAACATGATAGATGTGGCAGGGTGTGGAGGGTGGGCCCTAGCCAACATCTAACCGAGGCTTGTACCTCGGGAAAACAACAGTTATCCATCATCTGTACCCAGGTAAGATTCGTATAACTATACTATTTTACCTCGGTACTACGCCACCGGCTAGCTTCAGGCTAGGGAGAATTTTACATAACTTCATTTTTATCCTTAATTCATTCATATTCAAAACCATATATAGTTTTATACATTTCATACAGTATTCATTAGTATTAATACTTTTAACTTTTCTCACCTGTCTTGTTAATTGGTGAGTAAGCGTGTGGCCAGGCCGCTCGACTTTTCTAGTCGTTTGTTGTAATGTTTTGCAAACGATCTAGCAGTCTTCCAGCCTGCATGTGCCAGGATCCGTTTCACTGAGATCCCTAGCAGTCGTGCTTTGGAGACCATGGCTCCTCGTGTCGAATGGGAAGCGTAGCGTCCCGTGTCCACTCCTGCTGCCTTCAGGACAATAATGGTCCATCGTGCCAGAGTGTCTCTCGAAATACCTTTGTGTGGTTTAATAAAACTCACCAACAATTGTCTTGAATTCCTAATAACTTTTGTCTTGGATAAATAAACCCGTATGGCAGACACTACACACAGTTGTCTGTCATCCGGAAAACTGGTCAAATGCACTGTAGATAATGGATCCCCTGTGCGGTTTGACTTTAACAATTGCTGTAAATCAAACGTCGCCTCCTTGCGATCTATCTCCAAACCATCCAATGACAATGCTACAATCGTTTGTCCTCTGTGTCCAGTAACTAATAGCAATAATACTGCGACCTTAAATCCTAGTTGTTTCAAATCCAAATTCCTATTACTAGGCCAACTCTTAAATAGTGTGAACACAATTGACACATCCCAAAACCTATTATATTTTGGCTTTGGAGGGTTTCTTTCGTAAACCGATCTCAAAAACCAACAAACCACTTGGTGTTTCCCAATTGTCTGTCCATCAATTCGGGGAAGTATAATGGATAAAGCGCACCTTGCTGCATTCAGCGCTCCAAACCCCAACCCCTGATCTTCCAGCATCCTTAAAAATCTAATAACTTGTGCAATTGTAGGCTTCATTGGCTTTACCTTCATAAGCAAACAATGAAGCCCCCATTTCTTCAAATAACTTGAATATAACTTAACAGTTCCTTTCCTCCAAACATGGGAAGTTAATCTCTCCTGAGTAACCTTATCTAACCCAAACTGTTGCAAATACTTGTTGAAAAACGGAATTCCCAGGGGTGTATTATTTACACGTCTCCGTGAATCTTCCACCGGCCTTGTGGGAATCGTATAGGTTCCTTGGCTCCGGGGGCCACTCCTACTAACCATGACTGCATGTCCCAATCTGGAACTATCAGTCCTCCTTTGATTTGAGGAAAAACTGACAGCCATGGAAGTTTGCGTAGCCCTATCTACTTGTTCCCTGGAGGGGGGAATGGCTTGGTGGGAGGAAACTCCCTCCTGAATGGTCGATTTCCGTCGTTCCAGCCGAATGACTGGCGCTGACCCCGACCTCTGGGCTGGAAAGTCGGTCCCGGCCTTCCTCCTCTGGCAGGGGGGCCGACGAAAATCCACTCGAGCTCTACGAAACTGAGTGTTGGGTTCCACCGGCTTACCTTTGTCTAAATTCTTGCCATACTTTGCTTCAGCCTCCACTCCCTTGAAGAGATACTGGAGCTGACCACCAAACATCTTGGTTTTGTCCAACGGTTTTCCCTTTATCGGCTTGGGAGGAAGGAAAAGAGTATATTCCTTCCCATCATTGTCCACAATTTTCTTGGACCTGGCTACCTCCCTACCAGCCTCGGTACAGACGGCCTTGAAGACATTCTCAAACCGTCTACTCGAAATATAGTTAGCAGCAGCCGTTAACATGCCCAGACCCTTATCCATGGTTCTGGCCAGCGAAGAGAACTTATTCTCAGTTTGCATACGATTGGCCACTGGAGCAACCGCTGTTAAGGCCCCAAGCACCGCCTTGTGAACTGTGAAAAGAGTCAACTCAAACCTTTTCCTCTCCTCATTCAGATGAACCTCGTTGTCCATCTCCTTCACCTGCGAATGAGGAACACCTTTAATCCCCGTCAGCTGTACACCCAGCCTGGTGATCACTTCGGCCGGTTTGAAAGTATTAAAGTGTCCCTTAATAGTTTCTCTCATCATGGTTGTTGTGAGGACTTTCTTAGCTTTTTCTTTAGCGCATTTCTTGCGCACTTTGCCACCTATCTTTGCAAACAACCCCACTCGGTCAGTCTCTGAATCTGATTCCGTTGTAGATGAATCATCAGAAGAATCTGAAGAAGAATCTTTCTTCTTCTTCTTTTTCTTAGTCTTCCTTTTCTTTGTCTTCTTTTTCACCACCTTCTTCCTTGCCTTTGTGTAGTCGTCTCCTGATGAGAGCACTGCTTTCTTGACTTTCTTCTTTTTAACCCGGCGCATTGGGTCCGAAGATGAATCATCATCCCCTGACAACTCCTCTTCCCCACCAACTCTTTCCTCGTCCGAGTCAGTCTCTGGAGGAGGTGACCTTTTCTTTTGACGAAAAGTAGCCTGGTCACGGTTAAGGAGCTGTAACTCCAACATCTCCATCCGGGCTTCCCAATCCAGTGGCGGCACTCGCAACACCACCGAATCACAACTGTCGTCCGGATCCGACATACCATGCGTCCCGGGCCGAGGCGACGGAGGAACCGCCAACACCTGCCCCTCATCGGACTCATCCGGTGGGCGACCTTCTGCGGCAGCTGGTGCGACCGTCTTACCGCGCTTCGTGGCCATCAGAAATCTGGAAACAATCGAACGAGAGTTACCAAACAGCCATGACGCATAGACTAAATGTCACGAAAGATTAATTTAATAACCATTGTGCATCTAGTGGTGTAGTAAACTGTTTTGAACTGTTTCTACACAGGCGTGGATAAGCTAATTTTGTCGTAGGTCAGTGTGAACCAAACCAAACGAGGGGTAGGGACCAGTAAACCGGTACCCTCCCACACTCTCTGTTCCGTACACTTCTCCCCCCTGCGGCTACTGCGCCAGCAAGTTGGAGAAAATGCTACGAAACTCAGAGCGTACGCCTAACTATGGGGAGTCTATAAAAGAAACCCAAGATTATTTCCAACGCGAATCCATAACAGAGACCGCGGAAATAATCCCAAAAAGACCAATGAGCCTAATTCCCATAAATACTTATGGGCCACTACTCCGAAATACGTAGTTAATAAGTTATTTGTCGATAATGACCTCTAACAAGAAATAAACAAAATGGCGAACCCAACTAGCGTACCGGCACACAACTCGGTTAAACGCTAACTATCACTTAATAAATTAACCCATTTAATGTAACTTTGACCAAAAGTCCAAAAGTAACAAAAATAAAATAAAATAAACCCCATACGCTTAGCCTGGCAGGAGGAAACCGAAAATCCAGTTCCAAACCCTTACGGGCCTCACTCCCCCGCCAACCGTCAACAACGGCGAAACGGCGTATATTAATTTATCAAAAAAACACCACGAGATGCACAATTGATTCAATAAATTAACAACTAAGCATAAATACACAAGAACTACATGTCCTCCGGTATTCTTGGGTTATAAACTCATAAAGTCGCCATAGCAATAGCGATAACGGGAGACAAGAAATAAACAACATGGCGAAACCAAATCCAGCGTACCGGCACACAACTCGGTTTAACGCTAATAATTACTTTAATAAATTCGCCAGTTTAATAAAACTTGCCTCGAACATTCCACATGTCTTAATGAACATCCCTGTGAAAAATAAAGTTCAACTTACTGCGAATTACGTAGTTATTTGTCGATAAACACCGCTGTCACCTCGCACATGTCTTCACAGTGCGAGATCCGTATGCTAATTGCTGGTTCCTGACGTGCTTCCTTCTCCCTAGCCTGAAGCTAGCCGGTGGCGTAGTACCGAGGTAAAATACCAATATATACATAACAAACGTGTAATGTCAGAGTAATGCATATCAAAACAGACTGACATAGAGGCCCAAAATCACCTACATCAACGTATGTGTCCTACGCGTCAAGTGTCCTAACACGAGGGAACACATTAGGGTGGCTGACTGCATGCTGACTTTTCCAGCACCGTCATCAATCAAAGCTTGTCAATAAATAGTGTAATAGTCTGCACTGTCCAGACAGTGTGAAACCTATATTTGCTCCCCGAGAGAGTGCTGCTGGTAACTTGCAAAAGCCAGCAGCACTTCAACACTTTTGCAGGCAGCTTTCATGAAATGTCTAATGAAAGCAGTCTTTGTCGCATCGCGACTGACAGCATGATGATGATGATGATGATGATGAGTCTGCACTGACCTCTCAGGCAAGTAACCGCATAGACAGGTAGGCGTGGGGAGTGTGGTGATATTAGGGAGCCTAGGTGGTGTAATGGTTAGCACACTGGCCCGGAATGCAAAGAGATGTGGGTTCGAGTCCCGCTCTAGGCACAATATTTCCCATTTTCATCACCCCCCACGACAATATCAAATGTACACCATTCTCCATCACTCATCGCAATCTCATTTCACGAGTCTATCCGGATTTGTGTAAATAACTGCCAGCATTTATGTCTGGAACCGGGCGAAGATAAGTAAGTAAGTAAGTAATTTATGTCTGGAACCAGGCGCCGTGGCCTAATCGGTAGAGAGCGGGCCTCGTGTGCGGAAGGTCAGGATTTTGGTTCCCGATCGAGTCAAACCAATGACTTAAAAATTGATACTTGTTCCTTCCTAGCCTGGCACTCGGCATTAATAAGATAGGGCAAGGACTGGTTAGCTCAGTGTCAGCATAATGTGACTGGGATATCGGATCATGGTGCTGGCGACTTGATTTCCCAGTGGGGCAGCACTATAAAGTCACCATGAGTGCGCACTCTCCCAAGTCAGTACCCGTCCTGATATGACCTTAGATGTTGCCAGGATGTAAACACCAACAAACAAGAAAATCTATAGCTGCAAGAGCAGTATTTTACAGTGAACAATTAAGAATACAGTATTCACAAAAACAGAAAAATCCTCCCAAATAAAAACTAGCACGCCGTTACCTCGAGATAAAGGTGGGAGGGTTGTCTTTTTTTGCTGATGAATTTATTTACCCTGCTCATATCGATAAAATGTGTTAACCCTTGTGTTCACCGCTGAGCAGCATTAATCCAATTTCATTTAAATCTTTAGAATGTTGTTATAGTAATAAGTTTGGTTTCCTTGCTTCTTGTTTCCTGACCAGACGGGATGGCCGAATGAGTTAGAGCGTCCGTCTCCCGTGTTGGTAGATCATGCGGTCGTGGGTTCGAACCCGGGTCGAGTCAAACCAATGACTTAAAAATTGATACTTGATAGGACAAGGACTGGTCGGCTCAGTGTCATGATAATGTAACTGAGTGGGATATCAGGTCATGGTGCTGGTGGCCCATCTTCCAGTGGGGCAGCACTATAAAGTTGCCATGAGTGCACACTCTCAGGAAGCAGTAAGCGCTGAGGAGCAGATGGAAGCTTCCGGCCTTATTATACTCGGATAATGGCTTATACAATATATATATGAAGAGTTCAGACACAATGGTGTTCTCTGTGGCAGAGTGGTTAGAGTCTCTGACATTTTTCTAGGTCAGACTCCTAATCTGAAGGTCACTAGTCCAATTCCCCGTGCCCCCACCTCTGCCAATTTGCATTTCCACTGCTGTGTATAACTTACAGCGTCGTCAAAGGCCAGTTGCTATAATACCATGTCTATGTGGTGTGGGAGGTTAAAAATCCGTTGAGTCGGTAAAAGCGTAGGCTCAGGCTTTCTATCGACCAACTGTCTCTAAAGGTGAAAACAAGTCTATTCAGACTTATCCATGATAGGCAGTATAAATCTTCAAGAAACCCCCCGCCCACATAAACACCAATCAAAACAATGGAGATAAACATTGGAATCAAACCTCCAAAAATGTAATTTTGTTTATATTCCAACGTTTTTTGTTATTTGCGCCGATACCATGTGATCATATGTAAAGTGGAATTAGTGAGAATTACACTTATTTTCAGATATTATTTGATATATTTAAACTACCTTTTTGAATTGGCATTTAGGTGGTTTTGCGCCTGAACTCTTCATATGTCATTCTCTCTATCCTTGCTGTATCAGTTCATCCCAGAGTATTCCAGAGTTTTAGCTAATAACTTACATATCGTGGTTGGGCGTTGGTTTCTTTGGGAGTGACTTATGCCCATCGCTGATGTAATAGTATATATATGTTATATCCTGTCGGTGATCGATGAACTACTAGTAGGAGGTACCCCATTTGGACTGTCTGACTGTCACCCGACTGGGGACTGCAGGTAGGGGCGGGGGGGGGGGGGGGTGAGGGTAGGTGGGGCGGGGAAGTGGGGGATGTAGGTGGGGGGGGGGGTGGCTACATTTTGGCAGGGAAGCGGGGAGGTGGAGGCGTGGGTGGGTGGTGTTTGGCTCGTTGGGGTGGGGAAGTGGGGAGGTTGAGGTGGGATTGGGTGGTATCTAGTTAGTTTGGGGTGAGGAAGTGGGGAGGGGGATGTGGGGAGGGGGATGTGGGGAGGGGGAAGTGGGGAGGGGGATGTGGGGGTGGGTGTTGCGTGGCTAGTTAGGAGGTGAAGGTGGGGGTGGGTGGTGTTAGGCTAGTTGGGGGCAGGGAAGTGGGGAGGTGAAGGTGGGTGGTGGGTGACTAGATGAGAGCAGGGGAGTAAGTGTGATGGAGTGTGTGGGTGTGTGTGTGTGTGTACACAGCGGATGAGCATATTGATCCCCGCTGATGGCCAGAAGACGCTGAGTGAATATTTCACCACCCAGCGCTCGGCCAGCGCCCGGCCAGCGCCCGGCCAGCGCCCGGCCAGCGCCCGGCCAGCGCCCGGCCAGCGCCCGGCCAGCCCCGTCCAGCGCCTGGCCAGCACCCGTCCAGCGCCTGGCCAGCGTCCGGCCAGCGTCCGGCCAGCGTCCGGCCAGCGCCCGGCCAGCGCCCGGCCAGCACCCGACCAGCACCCGACCAGCGCCCGGCCAGGGCCCTGCCAGCGCCCGGTCAGCGCCCGTCCAGCGTCCGGCCAGCGCCAGGCCAGCACCCGACCAGCGCCCGGCCAGCACCCGACCAGCACTCGACCAGGACCCGGCCAGCACCAGACTAGCACCCGACCAGCACCAGACAGCGCCCGGCCAGCACCCGGCCGGCGGACGGGGCTTGCTGCTTTATTAGCCGGGTGATTGGCGAGTTGGTTCAGCCGGGCCGGCCGGCGGTGTCACGTGCATTATTAAAGGGCCTCCATCTCGCCCCCGTCCGCTCACCCAGGTTGGTTGTTGGAGTTTTACATCCTGGTAACATCTAAGGTAATATCAGAGCATCAGAGACTGGTTATGCAGGTTGTTTGTTGTATGGGGTTGTTGTTTGTTGGAGTGTTATGCCCTGCCAACATTTAAGGTTATATCAGAGAGTCACAGACAGGCTATGTAGGCTGTTGGTTGTTGGTTGTTGGAGTTTTGCACTCTGGCAACATCTAAGGTAATATCAGAGAGTCAGAGCAATTATAGCATTTTTTTTTATATTATCACTATCTGAACGATTTTGAGAATTGAAGTGATAATTTATATTTCTCTTAATTTCCCATAGCTCCAATGACTGGTCACTTATATAAAGCATACCGAATACAATAAAAAAATTACCCCTTGCTGCTTATCGGAAAGAGTATCCTATGTGGCAGGAGTGGGTTTCCTCTGCAAAACTATGTCATAATGACCATATGTTTGACATCTAATAGCCGGTGATATGAAAATCATTGTGCTCTAGGGGGCGTTGCGAAATAAAACAAGCTTTACTTTTTTGTCACTAGAGCGATTTACAAGTACGACATGGTTGACCATATCTGTAATGGGGAAACCGAAAATGTTGTACATAGTTTCTGAGAATGACCTTGCTGCAATCACCTTGCCCACACCTACCTGTCAATGTGGCTCTTTGCCTGAGAAGTCAGTGCGGGCTGCCACACTTGATTCTTCACATTCTATGTAAATCAAAGTCTAGATTCTTATGGGGATTTTTTTCTGACCGAAGCTCATACCTCAATCGGGGCATGTTTACAATGTACATTTACTCCCACAGGAAGTGTCCATTTCGATATGCGCCACCGGCTGTGAAAATGCTTTCAGTCTCTAGCTGAAATGGCATATTGCAAACCCGGGGAGTGTTTGGTGTGTGGTGGGAGGGGGTGGGGTGGGGTGGGGGGGAAGGCGCCCCACCTCTCATCCCATCTCCCACCGTCCGCCCCAGACAACGCTACCTCTCGTAGGCAGGCCGCGCAAGAACCAGGCTATAAATAGAACAGGCAACTATTGATGTTATGTGTTAATAGTTTTGTTAGTGTTTACTCTTTGCCGTTGTTTTACGTCCAACCAACGTCCAAGGTCATATCCGGACGGGTAGCAACTTTTGACAGTGTCGACTCATGGCAAATTTACAGGACTGCCCCACTGGGAGACCAGGTCACCAGCACCCTGATCCGATATCTCACACAGTCACATTATCCTGATACTGTGCTACCCAGTCCTTGCCCTATCCCATTAATGCTGAGCGCCAGGATAGATAGCAACACTTATTATCAAATGTCTAAGTCATCGGTTTGACTTGACCACAAATCCACCCAGTGGTCCACAACTGGTTCATCAAAGCCTGTTGTATGTGCTGTCCTGTTTGTGGGAAAGTGCATATAAAAGACCCCTTAATGCTTATCAGAAAGTGTAGTCTATGTGGCGGCAGTGGTTTTCCACCAAAGAAACATGCCAGAATGATCATACAGTTGACTTCCAATAGCCGACGATATGAAAACCAATGCGCTTTAGAAGCATCATTAAATAAAACAACCTTTACTCTTTTTTGGGGGCCACAATTCGAACTCCCAACCTTCCACACGGGAAGTCTGCACCCTACCGCTTCGGACCCTGCCTCCACTCGTGTCTTTAGGGTATTTTATGTTATTGGCAGAGCACCTTCAATGTTAATGCCCGTGAACACGCTTCAATAATCATGCATCACCTTGAGTTGGCATGAATGGAAAGCAGTACAGTGGAGGCAACTGGCTAGATCGGTAGGGTCCCATTTACTAACGAACCACTCACAAACAGACTGCTGGTACACACCGGAAACAGTGATGAGAGAGGGATTAATGAGAATGTACATTTATTTTCATTCCATTTAAAAAAGAAAACAAATATTTTGTTTTGGATAATTTGTATAATTATTTTGTATTAAAGTCATAATTACATTGTTGTATTTTGTGTATAATAATTGTTTCAATAATTGTTGTTTATCATTTTAAATGTTTCTTTCTTTTTTGGGGGGTTTCGGTTGTAATGGGCTATTTTCAAAAGGGTGCCTTTTATTGGGAATGTTATTTTTGTGCAGAATCCTATAATTTCACTCAACCGGAAGTGGTAGCCGAACAGGCCAAAAACGATGCCTTAAAGTGTGGGAAGGCGTGGGTTCGAATCGCGGCTGAGTCAAACCAATAACTTCCAACGTTAGCAGGACGTCGAGACATGTTACAAGCGCGTTGGACGCACGTTGCTCAGACGTTGCAGACCAAGACTTGACCCTATTTATATCAACCGACCGGGTCGCTTATCTCCGCCAGACACGTCGGGAAACGTTAGTCATGCGTTACGGCTACGTCCGGCATGTTCAGAGGACGCTGATAACACGCTGGCGCAACGTCGAGACATCGAAGATCGTTAAGCGGCCGCTCAAAGCACGCTGATAACACGCTGACGCAACGTCGATAAGCGCCGATAGATGCGGGATGAAATTAGGTCAGTACTGGAATAACGTTAAGCGAGCGCTATGCACGTGCCACGCGCGTGCTGGAGGCTCGTTGGCACACGTTGCGAGAAACAATTTTTTTTGGTTTCGCCACGCGTCGACACATGTTGGCCACACGCTACTAACACGCTACTAACACACTGCGCTTACGTCGTGCTTTCTCCCAAAACGCCGAAAAGTTGGACGTGTCTCGACGCGTACAAATTATTTTGCGCGCTGGCGACACGCCGGTGAGAAGCGTCATAATGTGAAAGGCCCAAACTCTAACCACTCCGCCACACAGAACACCACACATAGGTTCATTTTGTCCACTTTGGTGGACGGATCATTGATGAAGGTGATCCCAACATGGCTGGGTTTCCATAGTTACCCAATGCTCTCGTGTTCTCCCCTTATTACTACTCCCACACCCTCCTGTCTGGACTGCTCCATCACCCCCTGGCAGGAATAATATTAGTTATTTACATGCTACCATAAGCCCATGTGGTGAGACGGAGACCAGGCGAACTACTCGATTAGCGATGGGAGTCAGATGGGACAAGAGTTGTTTTGGTGAGCGTTTTGTTTTCCACATTAGTTAATTAAAGTTGCATAGTCCCATGGTTTTGAGTTATTATCATTTGCTGAGATAAAGCTAGTAGGGCAATCGTTATAATCTATATTACTTTGCTTGGGAGCAACTTTGATTTTAAATGAGTACCGTTGGAGATATTTCAAGTATAAATATGCTACATTAATTGTAGCATGCTTGTAAAAACTCTGACAACGTAGGCTTCAAAAGTCACAGTGTAAAGTCCACCGCTCGAATCTCTTGTTGTATAGGCAGGCTAAAAGAGAGAGGAAGAGTATAAAGAGTGAAAGAAGAGAGAGACAATCCATCAGGTTTATTAGTTATATGGTATATGGATCCAGTATAGATTATCACCTCACCCCATTCTCCCAATGAGAAACAAGCATTTCTAGCTCCACCAATGAGAAACAAGTATTTCTAGCTCCACCAATGAGAAACAAGCATTTCCGGTCCCCATGGTTACAGTGATCTGCCCACCACGCCAAGCGGCATGGCTCCCCTGGCCACCACCTGCCTTGAGCTGAGTGTGTGGTGATCCATGACTAGCAGACGGGGAGGGGGTAGTGGGTAGGGCTCTGAGTGCCCCTTACACCCTATCTTACTAGCACCACAATGTCTATTTACCAATCAATCAAGCACCACCAGCAACTACATAAACACATATACGCACCTGGCCATGTATACCTGTTTCACAAATAGAACATTTGCATTCCCCCACCAATGCATCATTATCGGAATATTTTACAACAGGTTCTATTAAAATTGAATATATATTGTTCATGATTCTGTGACTCCAATATACTGGATCATTGTTGGTTGGTTGGATGGTTGTTGGAGTTCTAGGTCTTGCCAACATCTAAGGTCATATCAGAACGGGTATCGACTTGTGACAGTGGGTACTCATGCTGACTTTATAGAGCTGCCCTTCTGGGAGACCAGGCGACCTGCATGTATGTCCAACGGGCCTCTTATAGCATGGCTGGAAAGGCCAGGGTTTCAGTGAAAAAATAGACAAATTCCGATAAATAAGTCACTTACCAACATATTAAGGCATTGTGTGGGAAGATTGCCTGCGAAAGTGTAATGTATTAGTGTGAGTTTTATCTGTACCATGGGCTTCAGTCTTCAGCGTTATGTTGATGTATTACTGTATGTGTGCGAACGATCTGGACGCGGATAGGGAACACATCCTGGACTGCCAACGGTAAAGTAGAGAGCACCAATAAAAGTACGCTTATGTATGGGGTAGGCGAGCAAAACTTGGGGTGATTCAGAGAAGTTTTGGGTTCTGTACACTCTGCTGTGATATATAAGTTTTATTACAAGGTCAAACGCTATATATTCGACGGTACAGTGAATGTAGGTGGAGGAGGGGGCGGCAGTGCATGTACAGACGAGTGGTGCCCCCCCCCCCTCCCCCACAATGAATCTGAGTGTGAGTAGGATGGAAGTTTAGGTGAACAGATATGCTCCTCCAGTAGATGACTAGTAGTTATTTACATGCTACCATAAGCCCCATGTGGTGAGGCGGAGACGAGGCGAACTACTCGATTAGCACTGAGAGTCAGATGGGACAAGAGTTGTTTTGATGAGCATTTTGTTTTCCACATTAGTTAATTAAAGTTGCATCGCCCCATGGTTTTGAGTTAAGTTAAGTTTAGGTGAACAGATATGCTCCTCAAGTAGATGACTGAGGGAGGAGTTAGGGCTGGGGAGCAGATGGAAGCTTCCGGCCTTATTATACTCGTATAACGGCTTATATGAAGTATGTGATGCAGAAAAAGTCATGTCTCTTCACATTCTCGCTTTCGCGTTCTTTGTGACCCACAGCAATGATTGTAAGTAAATTATTTGACTCAGTCCAGGTTCAATCAAACATGGGGTTCGAATACCACAATTCTGTCATGCCAGATGTGGGTGTCCACCTGTTTCGACTATCTCATCTGGGTCACATCTTCAGCGTGAACATATTCTTGACATTTCTATATATTTTCATTTGACAAATTCCATATTTGATGACTCCATCTTCAACCATCACTAGGCAATAGCTGTTTCTTGGGGTTTTAAATCCTGCCAACATATAATGTGATATCATGATGGGAACCAAATTATGACACTGCACAAATCATGACAACTTTATAGTGCTGCCCCATTGGGAGAATATGCCACCAGCACCATGACACAATATCCCACTCAGTCAAATTATCCTGATACTGAGCTAACCAGTCATTGCCCTATCCTAGTAATGCTTGGTGCCAGGCTACATAGCGAAAGCATCAATTTTGAATGTCATCGGTTTGAATCGACTGGGAATTGAACTCCCGATCTTCCGCACGCGAGGCCCGCGTTCTACTGATTCGGCCACTGCGTCCAGGACAAAACTGCCCTGACTCGGATACCGGTCATGTAACTTGTGGACTATGAGTAATGCCTGCGTCTGCTGGCTGTAGAGTAAATAATGGCTGCTGGAATTGAAGACCCGCGCAGCAGTAACTGCAGGGTTCATGCAGTGGCGTGTGTCACGTGGCATGTGTCACGTGTCTACTGAGTTCCTACCATCATTGCACGCCGTGGTATTATTTCATAAATGCCACCCACCCCCCATTCAGGCGTCCATTCATACTTTAATTAAAGTTGCGTAGTCCGATGGTTTTGAGTTCCTGTCATTTTGTGAGATAGATATATTAGGTTGATCGCTATAAGTTATAAACTATCTTACTTTTTGTTGTAGTAACTTTTATTTTAAATGGCTAACTTTTGAGATATTTGAAGTGCAAGCATGCTAAATTAATGTTGGCAAGCATGCCAAAACTCTTGACACTATAGGCTTCTATAGTAGCAGTCACTATTAAATTGCTTTAGCATTCATTTCTGTGTGGCAACAAATGCTTCATAAGTGCACTGATATCTAAGGTAAATATGTCAAATAAAACCTAAATAATTATCTTGGTTTTGAAAATTCGATGTTTTCCGTCGGACTATGCAGCTTTAAACCTGTCCGATTAAAGCGGTGATCTAAACAAACAGCCCACTAAACAAATCACTGACTTTCAGCCTATGTAAACCCAACTTAGATTACGGTGCCCTCATTAAACATGTGATGCTGCATAGATCGAATATTTAAAGCCATATAGGTTGATGACAGCGTTACATTTGCAAAAGCCAAAGTGCTTATCCAACATTCGATCCTTCATTTCATATCCAACTTAGATACTGGGGAATTTGATAAAAAAATATGCTGTTGATAGAAGTAATAATTCAAGCTAATGATTCCGATGAAATATCATGTTTTCAAAAAGCATAAAATTTAACCTAGATTTGAATGCAGTGGTATCAACCCAGAGCATTCTAGAAAGATAGGTTGGTGCATAGAAATGCTATTAAAGCTGTATAGTCCGACGGAAGCATCTAATTTCCTAAGAGCCAAAACAGGTCATCTAGATTTGAACCTACATATCATACTTATCCACCTTAGGGATTGCTGCAGTAATTCATCATGTGTTAGTATTGTAGCAAGGGCGATCAAAATGGGAACACTTTTTCCTAGAGCAGGATTCGAACCCACACCTCTTACATTCTTGGCTAATTGAAATAACACTTAGACCAACATACTTTATAGTGGGATTTATTATTGTTTTTTTCGGTATCATTACATATCAGAGTTCAGAATGTCATAATTTCAAGGCTTACAGAACTTAACCCAACCCTATGAATATTCTTACAGAATGGGTGGGTGGGATGGTAAATAAAGGTAGTCGTAGTGTATATGTTGATGGAGCTGCATCCCAGGTCGAAGTGATTTGAAAGACGGGCTAGTCAGTTAACGAGGATTTCTACGCTAGGCGGCACGAGGCATCGGCGAGCGTCTAGACTTTAGTTCCATAAATAGAATAAGAGATGCTTTGTATCGAATTAGTGAGACGTCGTGTGTGCGTATTACCCATGTTCTCGCAACATGATCAATGTGCTAAACATTACACTACCTAGGCTCTGTAATGCAATCACCCTACCCATGCCCGCCTGTATTATATGTGGATACTTGCCTGAGAGATCAGTGCAAACTATGTTCGCCTCCATGAAATTGTAAGTCTTTTAAATGGTTTACATCCGTACATTGTTTACTGCTTACAATTACAAACATACAGGCAATATCCTCAAATATACATGAGTCAGGATCACGAAAAGAGGCCAATTGCGCGCTGGCGACATGCCGGCATGGATGTCGGCGTTGATCGGCATAATTATAATTTAGCATTGACAGAGGTGTTGAAAAGTCCTTAAATTTATCCTGAATGTAAAGGTCGAGAAAATACAACAACCTTATTTGTTTCTAGGATAATTTAATATAAAACAAAGAAATGCACTACACTTTAAGAATTGCAACGCGAACATCTGTTAAAGTTGTCGGCGTTGATCATTGGATGTCAGCGTCGATCGGTATAATTATAATTTAGCATTGACAGAGGTGTTGGAAAATCCTTAAATTCATCCTGAATGTAAAGGTCGAGAAAATACAACAACCTTATTTGTTTCTAGGATAATTTAATATAAAACAAAGAAATGCACTACACTTTTAAGAATTGTGACGCCGACATCTTCAATTGACTACCAATTGGCCCATTTTGGTGAGGCTGACTCACACACACACAGAAGGTCCAACAACCATACCTCATGTAGCGTGCACAGGATTCTGGTCAATTAAGCTTTACCAGAGGGAAAATACATAGTAGTTCAGTACATACATATTGAAATGTAATTTACAGTATTGAGGGTAATGTTGATATGCGTTTTACTTTTATTTGTCTATTTATTATTTCTATGGTATAAGAAATGTATCTGTGTTATTTTTAAATGGGGATAGCACCTCAGAAGTATTGTACTTCTGCCTTCTCCTTTTTCATGTGAAAAGAATCACGAATATAAATATCAACTTGGTGTACATTGATCATGTGGAAATAAATATTCTATTATTATTATGGCATCAGTGTCGTAGGGGTGCTGCAAATGTGAAATATTGCGCCTACAGAAGGATTCAAACCCCACACCTCTTGCATTATGAGCTAGTGTGCTAACCATTTCCCCACCTATGCTCTCTGATGTCGTCACCCTATCCATCCCCACCGGTCCATGCGGCTCCTTTCCTGAGAGGTCAGTGATTACTACTACTCTATATAAAACTAAAGGGCATACTAATTCAATTAAATAGAACATTTTCTAGCTGAACGGGATGGCTGAATGAGTTAGAGCGTCTGTCTCCAGTGTTGGTAGATCATGGGATTGTAGGTTCGAATCCTGGTCGAGTCAAACCAATGACCTAAAAATTGATACTTGTCGCTTCCTAGCCAGGCGCTCGGCATTATTAAGATAGGGCAAGGAGCAGTGGAATGAGGAAGACCAGTCGTCTGTGACTGAAATTTCCCCTGCTTAAACAACTAATGTACTAACAAAAAAGCTAGGGTGTCCAGCATTTCGGTGTACATTGACATAGGTAGGCCTAATAAATTTAATTTTCAACATCAAAACACTAGTTAGCTATCGCTTATTCAAATTACTTCAAATCAAAGTGAAGTATATTTTAAGGGGCAAGCGAATAAGATTAATAATTAAAAAAATAACTCATATATATGTGGCACATATATATGTGGCAGAAATTGAAAATCATCGGATTATGCAGCTTTAATTTAGCCATGAACTGGGCGACCAATGAGAGATGAGAAGACACAGGGGGAAGACAATGACGTCATTTTAAAGAGTTACTTGCGTGTGTTGTAAACAGGATGAGATAATGGCGTGAGAATGCAAATACAATTGTGAGCGATAATAAGGGAAATGACAAATTAATCATGGGAATAGCAGGTAAGGCGGATCACAGTGGAGAATATGGAAATGATGAGAATGGTCAAAACTGGCGTAGCCATTCAGAATGAGCCCCACTACCACACAGTGGCAGTATCAACTGCATTGATGCCATGGGAACTTCATCAACACCTCTTCTATCTCCCTACAGCTGCCGGTTTCCTGTCATGGATATGTCTAACAAATATTGCAGGGGGACGCCGGCCATATTCTCACTTCCAACCATCTTCCTCCGTTTGTGTCTCTGGCTCACCGACTGGTCACCACAGAGCAAAGAGGCATGGCTCTTTGACTCAAATCTTCTCACTTCTCTTTTGTCATTCCCACCCATTTTTTGTTGTCCCCAGCTTACTTCTCCTGAGTAAAGGAATTGTTTTCTTGGATGGAGGGGGGGGGGGCCCTTTTCCTCTCAGTGCTTCACTGTGCTCTTTTGCTGCCGATCCCCTCTTCTCCCTTCCTGCCTCTCCAAGTCCAACCCTTCAGCACACCCAGACTCAAGTGCTCTGACTGTGTTAGACTGAAGTTTATACTTCATCCAAAATCGGACCGATTTATCGGTGCCGATTCAATGCGGCAGTTTTGCAGCCTTGTGGTGTTCTCTGTGGCGTAGTGGTCAGAGTGTCTGACTTTTTTCTAAGTCGGACTCCTAATCTGAAGGTCGGTAGTTCGATTCCCCATGCCCCCACCACTGCCAATTTGGATTTCCACCGCTGTGTATAAGTATAACTTACAGCAACATCAAAGACCAGTTGCTCTCATATCATGTCAATGCGGTGTGGGAGGTAAAAATCCCTTGGGTCGGTAAAAGAGTAGACTCAGGTTTTCTATCAACAAACTGTCTAATGGTGAAAACAAGTCTATTCAGAATTATCCATCATAGGCAGTATAAATCTTCAAGAAAAAAACAAAACAAAAAAAACTGAACAGGTTACAAACAACCCAGATTAGTGCCAGTCAGAATGGTCAGCAGGTGACAGCAGACTAGCAGGGTCGATCCCTAAAGGGGGACCATTCCACCCATGGATAGCGGCTGCCCCCTGTCGCCAATTACACGCAACCCATCTTGGAAATGGCAGGTCACTTCTATTCTCCCGCATTGGGAGGGTTCTGAAATGTTATGCTTCTATGGTGTTATTTCTTTATTCCCCCTAGGCAGAGCAGGAAGCTGTGCATCCCCTAGATAAAAGATTCACCCGGTACTTGTAGTACACGGGTGAACGACAACGTAGTGTAAGTACGGACGAAAATAGCTTTAGTATGGAACAGGAAGTACAATGCCTGGCTCCAGTGTGAAATGCTTACTTATATCGGCACAGAGTTGGTGAAATCGGAGAGAATGCAAAAAGACAAGATGGCGCCCATAGAAGGCCGTCGTTTTCACTTTTAAATCTTATTAAACCAGATGTTTTATTATATTTTTCGACTCAAAGGTAGCGGGGAAATATGAAGACATACACAAAGAATAAATGTTGCTTCTTAGATTGTCAAATTAGACTCTCATAAAGACTCATTTCATTAACCCAATTTTTCGACCGTTTTTATATAAGGCTGGTCTTCATCCATCTACTGCGAGTACCGGGTGAATCCTTTATCTATCCATCCCCATGATAAAAAGAAACCAAACGGAGTACGGAGAAAACAAAGACTGGATAATGAGGGCAGTAAGAAGCATATGTCAGCTCTTAATGAGGAAATGTGGTATTGGGATTATACTGTTGGTGATCATCCTTTTGAAACGAACAACAGGGTCGGGCGGGCGGTATTTATTTAAACCGACCCACCCAGGGGGGAGGCTCAGGACTAACATGCGTATACCTAAACAATACACATGCTCAATGAGGTGGACAATGAAATCACAAAAATCCAGCAAACGGAAACGGAAATAGCTCATCAAACTTCGCTACGCAGCACACCGGGTGGATGACAGTGATTGGTTAATAATTGCCCATGGGCTTAACGCCTTGACGATGCCTTGCCACGGAGTAGCGCACGCCAAATTGAGGAATAATTGCACTGGTCCCTCCATACAAATCTTCCATATATGGTCTGATGACGTCACCGGGACCAGTGTATGTGTTCCTCTGCACTACTCTGCTTAATCTACCCAGCCAAGACATTATGCACACGACATGTGTATTTTTCTACTCCACTCGCGGTGTTCGATTTGAAATTCTATCAACTCGGGTGACCCGAATCGTGTTAATTGAATACGGCCCGGTGGTCGGTCCTAAGCATTGCTTATTCATAACTTTTTACAGTATTTCACTGGTCTCCTTGCCCTCGCCCTCCCCCCTGCCCCTTCCATTATCTCCGCAACCCTCATTCACATTCCGTCCCTCCTCCCCATTCAACACCCTCCCTCTCCCAAACTCCAACACTCTTCCTCTTCGAACCTCCTCCACTCTTGACCCTGCTCCCTCACCTTTCCAGTCCCTTCCTTCTGTGAATCACCCATCAAATCCCTCTCCATTCCTTTCCCTCACTGCCCTGTCCATCCCACCCCCTTCACTCCCCTCCCTATTTCTCACTACATCCATCCCACTTTCCACTCCCCTTTCAATTGCTCACTCCACCCACCTTCTCCATTTAACATTGTTTAAAGGAAAATAAAGATTACTTCCATAACAATCATATGGAACTGAGAAGGCCGTCTCTAGCTTAGAGTTATTTATAGCTGCTAGTATATTGCATCATGAAGCCACACAGGCGGTGAGATTGCGTGTCATCTGTGTAAGAATTACTCCATGTAGTTAGCTGATTAGGCTACCCACGCCCATGCCGTGATGCAATCGATTTGGGCAAAGTAGGACATCGCTCAGATGATGATCATGCATGTATTTATTATTCATATATATATGGTTATTTATATTAGGGTTATATATTATATATTATATGGTTATATATTATATATGAAATATGATATTATATATATATATGTATTATATATAATATATATACTAAATTTCCCGACGCGAGTGAAGTATTCAGGGTAGGCGGGTACCGGGCGCAGCCGGGGGTGGCACCACCAGTCACGAGATGGAGGAGGCAGTACAGTATGTATTGTAATAATAACAATAATTAGGACATAATAATAATGAGGGGTTAATTCCCTTCCACGCCTTTATACTCGCATAATGCGTTATACATCACATATATATTATATATAATATATATATATTATACATATTACATATATTATATATTCCATATATTCCATGGACTCCCTATATTCTATGTATTCTATATATTAGATGTACTAGATGTACTAGATGTATTAGATGTATTAGATGTGTTAGATGTGTTAGATTTATTACATATATTACATGTATTACATATACTACATACATATTACATATATAATACATACATATTACATATATAGTACATATATATTTATTACATATGTATTACCTATATTACATATTATATTACATATATTACATGTATTACATATACTACGCATATATTACATATACTACGCATATATTACATACACTACACATATATTACATATACTACACATATATTACATATACTACGCATATATTACGCATATATTACGCATATATTACGCATATATTACGCATATATACTATTCATATATACTATTCATATATTACGCATATATTACGCATATATAACGCATATATTACGCATATATTACACATATATTACGCATATATTACACATATGTTATGCATATATTACGCATATATTATGCATATATTACGCATATATTATGCATATATTATGCATATATTACGCATATATTACGCATATATTACGCACATATAACGCACATATAACGCACATGTCACGCACATGTCACGCACATGTCATTCACATGTCATGCACACGTCACGCACACATCACGCACCCATCACACACCCATCACACACGCATCACACACGCATCACGCACGCATCACGCACACATTACACACATTACACTCATTACTCACATTACACCCATTACACCTTACACACCATACACATCTTACACATCTTGCACCTCTTGCACATCTTGTACATCTTGCACATCTTGCACATCTTGTTACATATATTACACATATTACATATATTACACATATTACATATATTACATATATTACATATATTACGCATATTACACATATTACATATATTACACATATTACATATATTACACATATTACATATATTACATACATTACATATATTACACATATTACATATATTACATATATTACATATATTACACATATTACATATATTACATATATTACACATATTACATATATTACATATATTACATATATTACACATATTACATACATTACATACATTACATATATTACATAGAATTTAGATATATGTTTATGATACCAAACTAACTATAGTATATAGCACATGTATACGTTTTGGTACAGCGATTCAGTGGCATGCCAGTTCATGTCCTGGGCTTCATTAAAACATCCTATGTGTTAAGTGCAGCTACTCTTCAATCAGCTATAGTGGTAGGCGACTGTCAAGATGAACTTCAGGGGCACACAGCCACGACCCCATCTCTTAATCTCACTTCAGCAGGCACCACCCATAACTGCCAAGGGTGTGTCTATGGCGCTTCAGCTGCCATCGAAAATGATCACCTTCGAAACTGGCGACCAATTCTAAATTCATAAGATATCAGAGGTATTCTAGAAATTCTTGATATTTATAAGCATGTCGTGTGTGTGTGTAGGGGGGGGGTGACAATTGGAAATATTGCGCCTAGAGAAGGATTCGAATCCACACTTCGTACCATTTTGGGGTTAATATGCTAACCATTACATAACCTAGGCTACCTGACACAATCACCCTATCCACATAGCGGGCGCGGTGACCATCTCACAACATTTATGGTGATATCAGGATGGGTACCAACTTGTGACAGTGCGCAGTCATGGTGACTTAATAGTGCTGCCCCAATGGGATGCCAGGATCCCAGCACCATGAACCAATATCTGACACAGTGACATTATCCTGATAGTGTGCTAACCAGTCCTTGCCCGATCCTATTAATGATCAGCGCCAGGCTAGGTAGCAACAAGTATCATTTTGATAAGTCATTGGTTTGACTCGATTTGGATTCTAATTCTCGACCATCTTCATGGGAAATCTGCTCTCCACCGAGTGGGCACCGCGTCCAGTTAGACGAGGTGTTAATACCCCCGTCACACCAAACTAGTTCTCACTACATTCTTGAAAATGTTGCTGAACAGGCTCAAACTGTGTGCAAATGGAATGGATCTAGTAGCACCTTTTTACAGTCTGTTTATGAATTAAATAGACATGATAGAACGGAATGGTGGTCCAGAACTTTGAGCATGCCCAAAATTGTCTTGCAGCCATGTTCTACCCTGACCACAGCCCGTGTTAAAACGGGGTCGGACGGTTTGAGAACTAGTTTAGTGTGATGGGGGTTTTAGTTTGTTCAGGTTGTCACTTCACTGAGAAATGAAGCAGTGATCACTGTGTAGGAATGTGGGTGGAATGTGGTCTCCGTTGTCCATCCGCACTTAATCAATAATTAATTGTGACCAAAGGTTAAAAATATCTATTTGTTATCGCTTCTCGATTAAACAGAGTTGGGGATGTTGCTATTTGCCAGGGAAGTCTAGTTACAACACTCGGTATGGTTCTAGCATTATTGAGCCGAACATAAAGCAGAGCATGCACTGTCTTCATCGTGAGAGAGTTACCCGGCCGAAACAAACCAGTGATTCAAACACTTTATACATGTCACGACCTAGTTCAGTGCCTGGCATTAAGAGTGTAGTGGTCTGCACTGACCTCTCAGGCAAGTAACCACATAGACAGGTAGGCATGGGTAGTGTGGTGATATCAGGGAACCTAAGTGGTGTAATGGTTAGCACACTGGCCCGGAATGAAAAGAGATGTGGGTTCAAGTCCCACTCTTGGCGCAATACTTCCCATTTTCATCACCCCCATGACACTGGTTCCCATAACGATGATCCTGTACAAACTGCGTGCTGTATGGTTGTTGAATTTACCCTGTTTATGTATGTGTTAGTGCATTGCCTATATGTATGTAATTGTAAGCATTAAATGACCATTTAAAAGACTTACAATTCCAGGGGGACGAGTGCAGTAGTCTGCATACTGCAGTAGTCTGCACCGACCTCTCAGGCAAGTAACCACATAGACAGGTAGGCGTGGGTAGTGCAGTGATATCAGGCAGCCTAGTTGGTGTAATGGTTAGCACACTAGACCAGAATGCAACGAGATGTGGGTTCGAGTCCCGCTATAGGCGCAATATTTCCCATTTTCATCACCGCCACGAAAATAGGATAGTACAAGGACTGGTCAGCTTGGTATTGGGATAATATGACTAAGTGGGATATTGGGTCATGGTAACGGCCGCATGTTCTCCGAGTGGGGCAGCAATATCAAAGCGCCATCTGTGCGCACTGTCACAAATCTGTCCTGCTATGCCCTTAGATTGTTGCTAGGGCATAATGGAACTCCAACTGTCAAAACAAATGCAGACAAATCACAAGCCGATTCCCATGCTCATTTGAAAGTACATATTGCTAGGACGTAAAACTCCAACAAATCACATTGAATGGGCCCCTGCGTCGCCAATTTCAGGCCCCACTGATGCTGACCAGACGCAGCTCCCTTCTCCGCCCTCCCTGACGCGTCACCGCAGCTCTGTTTAACCTTGGCGCGGTGCAGCCAGCGCCAGCATTCAATAAACAAAATCAGCGGGTCCTCCGTGCCTTATTATAAACGCAAGCCATACGATTCCCGACGTTGAAAAAGGAAGAAAGCCTCAATCTGGCCGTATGAAAGTCACAACACCCTCTGTTTTACTTTCACCCACCCGTCCCCTCACCCACCCACCATCACCCCACACCCACCCCACCACCACTCCCGTGGACGTAGACCGGGACTGCATCAACTACGTGTATATGGTTGTTTGCTTGTTGTTTTACGTCCTAGCAACATTTAAGGTGATACATATCAGGACGGATATCGACTGGTGACAATGCGCCGTCATGGTGTGTCTATAGTGCTGCACAACTGGGAAACCAGACAGCGTATCACATACAGTCATATTTTCCTAATTCTGTGCAAACCAGTCCTTGTACTATCCTGTTAATGCCGAGCGCCGGGCTCGGTAGCGATAAGTATCAATTTTATAACTCATCGATTTGACTCGGCTGAGATTCGAACTCCTGCGATATACCACTTCGGGCACTGCATCTCAACTATGTGTAGGGAATATGGAATGAATGTTACAGGTCCTTATGCTCTTAGACTGTCTAAAAGATCGAGGGTGTCTTGCAGATACACATCTAACATACATCATATACTCCTTAAAGGTAATTCAACTACTTTTTAATTACACACCCAGCACACACGTCATCACCAGAAGACCACATCCTGATATGACCTTAGATGTTGCCAGGATATGAAACTCCAACAACAAACCAACCAGAACACACTTACACACACCACAACGTTCTAACAAAGAACAAAGCTCAACTTCAAATCTGGACACTATACACCTGCACACCCACGGAAGTATCATAATCATCATCATCATCATCATCATCATCACCAATCCCTTAAGAGCAAGTGTCATTGGGGCACCACATATGACTCTGCAACCAGTTTTGTCCAGTGTCTCCTGTTCTCCACTGCCATCTGGGACTTGCCGAACACCAGGCTGGTCCTTTCGCTGATGTTGTTTTCGCACCTCTTAGGGAGCTGCCCTTTTTACTGCTGCCCATTGGACAAATATAATGGACCAATCAGCGGGCGTGACGCATCCACCCACGTGACCCGGGTCTCCAATGACGTACAGACAGGCGTTGTCATCGCGGTTTACTAAGCACACACTCACTTCAATACCCAATCCCAATCCCAATTTAGTAGCTTCACCATTCTGTCTAGATTGTTGATATATCATGTATTTTTGGTTATAAATGTATCCTTCTATTAAGCAAGGGAAATATTAATAGTGCATAGCTGTTTCCCTGTCACCCAGCAATAGTGCATAGCTGCTATATTGCCCTCGATCAATAGTGTATAGCTGGTATCCTGGCCTCTAACAATATTGCATAACTGGTTCTCTTCCCTCTAGGAATAGTGCATGGCTGGTTCCCTGCCCTCTAGCAATAGTGCATGTCTGGTTCCCTGCCCTATATCAACAGTGCATAGCTGGTTCCCTGCACTATAGCAATAGTTCATAGCTGGTCCCCTGCCCTCTCGCAATAGTGTACCACTGGTTACCCGACCTCCATCAGTCGTGTATAGCTGCTTTCCTGCCCTCTAGCAATAGTGAATAGCTGCTTCCCTGTCCTTTAGCAATAGTGCATATCTGGTTGCCTGGCCTCTAACAATAGTGTATAGCTGGTTCCATGTCCTCTATCAATAGTGTATAGCTGGTACCTTGCCCTCTAGCAATAGTGCGTAGCTGGTTCCCTGCCCTATAACAATAGTGCATATCTGGTTCCCTGCCCTCTAGCAATAGTGCATGGCTGGTTCCCTGTCTTCTAGCAATAGTGTACTGCTGGTTCCCTGTCCTCTAGCAATATTGTATAGCTGGTTCCCTGTTCTCTATCAATAGTGTATAGTTGGTTACTTTCCCTCTAGCAATAGTGTACTGCTGGTTCCCTGTCCTCTAACAATAATGTATGATACGGCTAGGGGACCTGTCCAATTGCCTTGTTTGCCGTTGGGTGGCTGCAGTGTGTGATTATTTAAGAAATTCATATATGGAAGTGTGAGTGTATACACATACACACACATATCGACACATATCCACATACACAGATATACATGTGTACACATATGTGCACACATATATACCTGTATATACATATATATATATATACAAAGTACAAACACATATATACAGTTATATAAAGAAGAGTTCAGATGCAAAACCATGTAAACGCCAATCCAAAAATGCAGATAAACATTGGAATCAAACATACAAAAAGTATATCTTTTTATATTCCTACTTTTTTTTGTTCATTTTACCCTAGCCATATGATCATATGAAAAGTGGAATTAATGAGAATTAAAATTATTTTCAGGGACAAATCTGTTATTTAAACTACAATTTTTGGATAGGCGTATACATGGCTTTGCGCCTGAACTCTTCTTTATGTACTCACACATATATAAATGTATATACACATATATACAGTATATACACATATGTACATATATACACATATGTACATGTATATACGTGTAATGGCCCATGGCCCTCCGACTCTCACTCACACAGTCACACACGGAAGAACACCAAGATTCAATGAGTGTACGCTTCAACCTGGTTTATTGAACCATCTGCTCTCCGCGGCATCAGTAGTTGTCTGATCCACCCCCTGACTCGCCAGATCCCACATCGACTCTATAGGTGTGTGTGTGGGGGGGGGGGGGGGGTCAGCCACCCGCAGTAGAGGGCAGCCCAGTTGGGGTCTGCCCGTGGCTACCCTGCCGCCACCTGGCGCAGTATAGTGGTACTGCACTGGTGTACGGTGTAGTCTCCGCTGCTACCGCATGATAGTAGGGCTCATGTACAGACTACTACATACGCATATAGCATAACATGTGAATATGTATATAGATAAACATGTAAATACATATATGTATCTGAATACATATATATATATACACATGTATATACATGTATGTATACACACGTGCATATACATATGAACATTTATATTCATATACACATGTATATACATGTACACATGTATATATGTATACATAATTATACACATATACATTCATACATATTAATATGTACATATACACAAATATACTTATATGCACATGTACATATACATATATGCATATTCACACATCTACATCTTTACATATACATATTTACATATTTGTGTATGTTTATGTACATATACACATGTATATATGCTAATATGCGAAAATGTGAATATGTGACTATGGCAATATGTACATACATATGTGTATATATATGTACATATATATGTAAATAGACCTTTCTTTAATTTCCTTACGAGAAGGAAACTGTTTGGACCTATTTTTTCACTAGGCAGCTGCCTATGTCGCTCGCTTACCATCTGGTAAAACCTTCTAAGTTCTAATAATATTGCAACGGGGCTGTGAGCGCGCGCTCGCGCGTGTGTCTGTGTGTGGGTTCAGCATACTCGCGTCCGGTCCACTTACTGACCTACCCTCACTCCAATCCCCGCAATCTAGTAACGTGAAAATGTGCACCAAAACAGGCCAACCCGCCGAAATGTCCTCGCCATGAATGTCACCCGTGAAAGGAGATTGGAGTCACGCCGGGGTGCTTCATTTATTTATCTATGTTTGTACAATGGACCGACTTGTGCTGAAATGAACATTGATCTGGTAGTAAAACGGGGCCTGGCGTTCACGACCGCAGCTACTAATGCCACCTAGCGGCCGGCGTGGGAAGTCAGACATGGGCCGCGTTACTAACAAATTCGTCGATCTGGTGGACTGGGAACGCGCGATTGGACCGAGGTCTATTTAGATAGTCGCTTATTTTCGTGTCAACTGCTGATTTCCTAGACCATAAGGCCCTTCGTACCAGGATGTCTATGGCACCTTGTGTTTACGAGGTCGCTCAATTATTGACAGCGCTCAAAGCTCAACACAGCTTAACTTTGATGATCAAATGAAAACCGGTGTTTCCACAATTATGACAGTAATATAATGGAATGTTGTAATCATACACAATCTTCACCTCGGTAGCAGGCAGCCCTTCTTATATAACGGATGCTCTGCACCAAGTGGTGTGTTTTAAAACATTGGCAGTGTTTGACTTGTGGAAGTTTGAACCCTGGTGGAGTCAAATGAATGACTTAAATATTGATACTTGTCGCTTCCTATTCAGGCGCTCGCCATTATTATGATAGACCAAAGACTGGTTGGCTCAGTGTCAGGATAATGTGACTGAGTAGGATATCAAGTCATGGTGCTGGTGGCCTTGTCTCCCAGTGGGGCAGCACTATAATGTCACCATAAGTGCTTACAGTCACAAGTCGGTACCCGTTCTGATATGACCTTAGATGTTGATAGGAGTGCATGCGGGTCTCCGTGTGGTGTAGAAAGGGCCGATGCCAGAATATTTTGAGCCCTAGGCAAACCCAACCACTTGCACCCTCTGCCCACAAAATTTGGCATAAAAGTGTGACCCCTCACAAGTCAGTACTGCCCCTCTGTGAGGTCTAAGCACTAGATGGCCTAATGGTCGCACCATTGGCCCTGTTTGTGGCAGTGTTAGCCCACATCGCCTAATCCCATACATGGTATTTAAAAAAGAATTCAAATCTTGGTGTAAACTGCCAATGGAACATTTGAGTTTATTCAAACAATAGTTTTATTTGCTATGGCTCCATTATTTCGAAAGGTGCTATATTGAATAAACTTGTGTCACCATTTTATTTGTGAGAACTTTCCCAGATATCCTTAATCACTGGTCATGTTCTTGTAAGGATCTTTGTTTGTTGGGGTTTTTATCCTAGCAAAATCTAAGGTCATATCACGATGGGTACTGACTTGTGACAGTCCACACTCATGGCGACTTTATAGTGCTGCACCACTGAGGAACCAGGTCGGCATCACCATGACTCAATTCCCCACTCAGTCACATTATCCTGATACTGAGCTAACTAGTCCTTGGCATATCCTAGCAATACCGGCCCAAATGGGCGTATCTTAATGAAATACTAACAGGATCGAGGCAGTTGAATTAGCCCTTTATTTTCCCTGCTTCTTTGGTGTAGCGAATTGTTAAACACGCATGCGCTGTCTGTGAGGTTAGCAGGCCGGCTGTAGGGAGGTCCAGACGCAAGGACTTCTGGGAGCAAAATAGGATCTATAAGCGCACAATTATAAATGTCCGTCAAAACAATGGCCGGGCTATTTTTATTATTTCCAGGACTGGTGAAGGCTTGGCAGGAGACAACCGACGCTATTGAACTGAGAGGAGCAACGAGCAGGGGGAGGGGAGAGGGGAGGGACAGGGAGGGAGGAGAGGGAGGGGAGAGGGGAGGGAGCGTGGAAGAAAGACGGAGAGGGGGGAAGATGGAGAGGGGAGGTACAGGGAGGGAGGAGTCGGAGGGAAAGGGAGAGGGATAGGGAGAGGGAGAGGGAGAGGGAAAGGGAGAGGGAGAGGGGAGGGGGGAGAGGGAGGGAGGGGAGGGAGGAGGGAGAGGGAGGAGGGGAGGGGGGGAGGGGGGGGGGGAGGAGGGGAAGGGAGGGAGAGGGAGGGGGAGGGGAGGGAGAGGGAGGGGGAGGAGGGAGGGGGAGGAGGGAGGGGAAGGGAGGAGAGAGGGAGAGGGGGGAGGGGAGAGGGGAGAGGGAGAGTGAGGGGGAGGGGAAGGGGCAGAGTGAGGGGGAGGGGAAGGGGCAGAGTGAGGGGGAGGGGAAGGGGCGGAGAGAGGGAGAGGGAGAGGGAGATGGGAGAGGGGAGAGGGAGGGGAGGGAGAGGGAGGGAGGGGAGGGAGGGAGAGGGAGAGGGGAGGGAGATGGCGAGGGAGAGGGGGGAGGAGGGGGGAGGGGAGGGAGGGAGATGGAGAGGGGGGGGGAGGGGGGAGGGGGATGGGGATGGGGAGGAGCAAGGAGGGGACGGGCGGAGCAAGGAGGAGATGGGAGCTGTGGGGGAGCAGGGCGGGGGAGGGAGGGGGCGGGGGAGGGGAGGGGGAGGGGAGGGGGAGGGGGAGGGGGAGGGGGAGGGGTAGGGGGAGGGGAAGGGGAAGGGAAAGGGAGATGGAGGGGGGTGGGGAGGGGAAGGGGAAGGGAATGGAAATGGAGGGGATGGGGAGGGAGACGGGGAAGGAGTGGATGGGAATGGAGACGGTGGGATGGGGAGGGGGAAGGGAGGGGCATGGGAAGGGAAGGGAGATGGAGGGGAGGGGACGGGAGAGGGATACGAAGGGAAAGGGAGAGTGAAGCTGGAGGTAGTATGACTAGTCGCAGCTGGTATCGCCGTGGTCATGAGCCACTAGCAAGTGACGCCAATGTGGCCGGAGCTGTTACTAACCCCTGTAATAGTAGACAGGAGGTAATAAAATACACATAGATGTGGTAGTTTATATTCCCATGCTAGATTATAGAGCACATATATATATATATAGATATATATATATATATCCGGTAGTCATGAGCTCCACTACCATGCTGTGGCGGCAGACACTACACCGCACACCTACACGCAGTTACATTGAGCCGCGCTAGGTGGCGGCACACTAGCCACCCGGCAGGGCCCTGAATGGGCTGCCCTCCACTGTGTGTGGCTAGCACACATCCCCACCCACCTATAGAGGCAATGTGCGACCTAGCGAGTTAGGGGGTGGATCACTTGACTGTTTACGCTGCGGAGAGCGATAGGTTTACCAATAAACCAGGTGAAACGTACTGTATCTGGATCTTGGCATTCTTCTATGTGTGAGTGACACCAAGTGCCAGACCGTGGAACGGCTGACATCGGGCCTATCACTTATATATACACATTATGTAATATGTATATACACGTGTAAGGTGTATATACGTATATACCCACGATCCTACACGTGTAGGATCATGGGTTCGAAACCCACGATCTACCAAAACGGGAGACGGACGCTCAACTCATTCGGCCATTCCGTCTGGTCTAGATAGATAGACAGAGAGATAGACACAGACAGAGAGAGAGATAATGAGTGAATCCGAGTGAGATAGAGAGATAGTTGCAGAATCACATGTATATATATATACATATGTGATTTTGTTCCTTTAGAGAACTTCGAATGAAAGCTTTCTCCAAATTGCAGTCAGTGATTCAACAAACAGGCAAGTACTCACAGCACACGGTAAATATACAAGCTTGGGCCGCTTGTTGTTTGCATCAAGTCTCCACTCCAGCTGACTGTCGTATGTAATGTATGGCCGCTAGCTAGGTATTGAGCAATGCATCCATAGGTGATCAATACTGATCAATAATGTGTGGCTACTGATGTATATATATATGAGTCTCAAAAGGTGATAAGCAATATGGGACACAACTTTGTCTTTTGTAACGATCAACATACTATCTGCTTATGCATTTGCTCAGGATAAACTGATTTGTTTTGTACATGGTGTTTCAAAATCACAATAAAATACAAATTGATTTGAAGCAAATGTCCTTGTGTTTTCAGTGTAACCATTTCTGTGCTGTTGTGTGTCAATCATTACAATAGACAACAAAAAAAGAGTTAGCACGTTTTGAGACAGGCTCATATATAATATACAGTGGACACTGATTGGTTGACAAGTCATTTTTCACTGAATTTCTTTTGCGTAGTAAATCTTTTATTTCTCACGATAAATATATAGTCAGCATCAAAGCATTTGGCTTCTAGTCGTTAATCATCAGATTACTTTGATGCTGGTATTAAACAGTGTTAAAGCTCTGGTCACATACACGTTAGTGAATGTAGTTGAACGTAGGACAGATTAACGTGGGTCAAATGTGGTGTAAGTACGTTAAACTATGGTGAAAACCGTTCAGGGTACGGCAAGTTTTGGTACGGATAAATACGTTATGTCACAGATGCCGGTACATTCACCTAAGTTCATCTACGTTCAACTAGGTTCAACTATGTTCAATGTATGTAAGCCTCCACTATGGTCAACTACACTCAACTATGTCCAAGTATGCTAAAGTATGCTAGAGTATGCTAGATAGGCTAGAGTATGCTAGAGTATGGTAGAGGACATTATGAGTAGGGAGACTTCACCACAGTATGCTAGCCTCTAACATAGTGCTTTTTTGAACATGTCCAAAGATTAAATCGGAACTCACGGGCCACCCATATTATTACCAAGTTAGCATGATGGAGAAGTATGGATGCTGGTACATTGAACTTCATTCAACTACATTAGCCGCCACTATGTTCAACTACGTCCACTAACGTGTATCTGACCGGGCCTTCAATGTTAATAACAGAATGATGTCTGAGAATGCTCAAAGGGATATAGAAAAACCTTGTGCTGCATGGTATCGCTGCTTATATACTTGGCAGCCACCTGACTAATTTAGTATTTTTCCTAAATACATTTCACTAAAAACTGCCTAGTCTGATGAAAGCATCACATCTTAGAAACCGAAAGCTTCATTTCGATTTGATTCTATATATCTACTTTAGATACTGCTGCACTTACTAATGATGTGCTGCTATTAAGAAAGGCGTACTACAGTACAACCCCGTTAAACCAAGCTCGGTTAAACCAAACGATCGATTAATCCAAACTTTTTTCGGTAGCCCGGAAAAATACTACCATTTATCATATAGAAAAGTTGGTTAAACCCAAGTCGGTTAATCCAAAGTATTGGTTAATCCAAACAAAACTGTTGGCCCCAGGCCACTTCCTGTACAGTTAAACCAAACTTTCATGTGGTTTTAAGGTCACCTGATACTTTTTTATATGATAAATGGTAGTATTTTGCCAGGTCGCCGAAAAATGTTTGGATTAACCGATCGTTTGATTTAACCAAGGTTGGTTTAATGGGGTTAAACTGTATATACATAAAAAAACAATCATAGGGTCCACATACATTGTACATTCATAATGCACCCCGTTTTTGCCAAAGCCAAGTCAAAGCTTGGTTAAACCAATGATCGGTTAATCCAAACAAATTGCTAGGGTCGCTTCAAGTTTGGTTTAACGGGGTTACACTGTATATCAATTTAATAGATCCTGTCATTGTTGAAGCCTATTGGGGTCAGAGTTTTGACATCACTGCCAAAATAAATACTTACATTTAAAATATCTCCAAAGTTAGTCATTTTAAACCAAGGTTAGTTCAACCTAAACAAAGCCAGATACAAAACCTATTATATTTATCTTCATCGCTAATCAAACCTGACCATTCCAAGGACACCGGCAGAGATATAAATAGCACAGGAATCGGAACTCACCTGAGGATGAAAGAGAGGAAACATGATTAGTGAAGAGGCCACATTAAAGATGTTTAACCGTCGGGCTATTCCACCCCCGTTTAAGGCGAGCCTTCGTGTTAATTTATGTAATTATTTCCTTGTGAATTTCCTGGGCCTGCCGCGGGCTGCCGCAGCCTCTCGTTCCGTCTGCAGGTAGTCTGTCTCCATCAGTGTCCGCCCCGTACTAAGGGCGGCCAGCCAGAGTTTCATCTAAATACTGGAATTTGCCTTCATGCGCATTTATCGGCCAAATTTTTAAAATCAAAGCAATGACCTAGATTTAATCCTAGATATCTAACATAGATACTGGTGCAGTTATTAAGCATTTGTCGCAACATAGAAGGGCATTCTGAGGCAATTTAAGAGAACCTGTTACTGATGAAGCCTATGGTTTCAGAGTTTTGGCATGCTTGCCAAAATTAATTTAGCATGGTTGTACTACAAATATCTCCAAAGTTAGCCTTTTAAAATAAAAGTTAGTTCAAACTAAAGTAAGGTAGGTTCTAGTCAGTTTAATATATTTATCTCAGAAAATGACATAAACTCAAAACCATCGGACTATGCAACTTTAAGTAAAGAATGTAACAATCAAACAAAGTAAGAATATGCAAAATATAGTTGAATGAAGGGGTAGATCATCGGATTTGAACCCACACGTTCGAACCCTGGTGAAGTCAAGCCAATGACTTAAAGATTGATACTTGTCGCTTCCTAGCCAGGCGCTCAGCATTATTAGGATAGGGCAATGACTGGTTGGCTCAGTGTCAGGATAATGTGACTGAGTAGGATATCAGGTCATGGTGCTGCTGGCCTGGTCTCCCAGTGGGGCAGTACTAAAAAGGTACCATGAGTGCACACTGTCACAAGTCAGTACCTGCCCTGATTTGACCTTAGATGTTGGTAGGACGTAACGTTCAAACAACCAGCCAATCGACATATGAATAAACATGTACACAACCTTATTAATCAAATATGTATATATATAGCAGTATACATCCTCCTATCCACCGTCCTGATATGACCTTAGATGTTGCTAGGAGGTAAAACAACAACAAACAAATCCTCCTATCCAACAGCATTATTTTGAAAACCATGACAGCAAACTGTGTTTTGATTTTCCAAATGCTTATGTTGGTAAAGGATTTAAAGCACGCCAGACATGACATCATGCCACAACTTGTAAGGACCTTGCGCTTTGCGGATGGATGCGCAGGCGGGACATCCCAGCCTGACAATGATGGTGGCGCCTCCTATTGTCTGCTGTGGGACGCTTCCAATCCTGATGATGTCGATATTTAGAAGGCTCTGACAACTGCTACTGAACTCCGAGCTCTGAACCTCTGACCCGAGGATGCGCTATCGATTTGTTTCGAAAGCACCTAGGAGGTGCTTGGAGAGTGAGCAGGTGGTGGCTGGAGAGTGACGGCGTCGTGCATTGAGAGTAAGAGGGTGGTGGGTGGAGACTAAAGAGGGAGGTGGGTAGAGAGTGAGGGAGTGGCTGGTTTCATGTTAAACATCTACACACAATAGAGCTATATATAGGCAGAGAGAACACGCTAGATACCTGTCTATTTATAATCCACCTGGTGAACCAGTGCATCTGTAAAACAGAGATAACATGGTAGGTACCTGTCTATTTGTATTTCACCCAGTGAACCGGGGCATCGGTGAGGCAGACATAAAATGCTAGGTACCGGTCTATTTGTAATTCACCTGGTGAACCAGTCCATCCTGAAGGCAGACATAACATGTTAGGTACCTGTCTATTTGTAATTCACATGGAGAACCAGTCCATCCTGAAGGCAGACATAACATGCTAGGTACCTGTCTATTTGTAATTCACCTGGTGAACCAGTCCATCCTGAAGGCAGACATAACATGCTAGGTACCTGTCTATTTGTAATTCACATGGAGAACCAGTCCATCCTGAAGGTAGACATAACATGCTAGGTACCTGTCTATTTGTAATTCAGCTGGTGAACCAGTCCCTACTGAAAGCAGACATAACATGCTAGGTACCTGTCTATTTGTAATTCACCTGGCGAACCAGTCCATCCTGAAGGCAGACATAACATGCTAGGTACCTGTCTATTTGTAATTCACCTGGTGAACCATCCCTGAAAGCAGACATAAATGCAGGTACCTGTCTATTTGTAATTCACCTGGCGAACCAGTCCATCCTGAAGGCAGACATAACATGCTAGGTACCTGTCTATTTGTAATTCACCTGGTGAACCAGTCCATCCTGAAGGCAGACATAACATGCTAGGTACCTGTCTATTTGTAATTCACATGGAGAACCAGTCCATCCTGAAGGCAAACATAATATGCTAGGTACCTGTCTATTTGTAATTCACCCAGTGAACAAGTCCACGAGTAAAGCAGTCAGAACATGAAAAACTGCTTCATGTTGTGACAGTCGATACACACCCCTTCATAAAAGATCTATTTTTAGACCCCTCTACGTGCAGATTCATGTAGATGCTGTCCCTGTACAGCTATAGACAAGTTGTACTTGGCATATGGGGGATGTGTTTTGTTTTTTCCTTAGGTAATTAGATCAGATGGGATAGCCAAATGAGTTGAGCGTCCTTCTCCGGTTTTGGTAGATCGTGGGATTCGAGCCCATGTGTTTGAACCCTGGTCGAGTCAAACCAATGGCTTAAAAATTGATAGTTGTCGTTTCCTAGCCAGACACTCAGCATTATTAGGATAGGGCAAGGACTGGTTAGCTCAGTGTCAGGATAATGTGACTGAGAGGGATATCAGGTCATGGTGCTCATGCCCTGGTCTCCCAGTGGGGCAGCACTATAAAACCACTATGAGTGTGCACTGTCACAAGTCGGGACCCATCCTGATATGACCTTAGATGTTGCTAGGATGTAAAACTCCAACAAGCAACCAATCCTCAGGTAATTATTACGGCATATCGATTGGAATCAACATTGTAAGCATAATGTAAATGTTAATGTGCATTCACTGAATATATCAGACTGTTGGAAATACATTATGTTGGAAACACCAGTTCTCGTCTGCGCAGTAGGGCTAGTGTTCAATACCAAATCAGATGGCCAAATGAGTTGAGTGCGCAGCTCCCGTCTTGGTAGATCGATTAGTATTCCTCAGTCTTCTGATCCTTGCCCTATCCTAGTCATGTCGACTGCCAGGATAGCTCGTGAAAAGTATACAATTTTTAAGACGTGGGTTTGACTCGGCGTTCGGATCAAATCCCATGACCTACCAATGTCTGTCTAGATGGTATATACATATATATATACATGTATATATATATGTATATATACTACATATATATATATATCTATATATATAAGACTGTAAATAATATTACAGTTTATTTATATACTTGAAAAAACCTTTGCTTTTTGGAGCTGGTCTTCTTTCATAATTTTGGATAAAGGAATGTGCACCTGTATATATATATATATATATATATATATATATGTATACACATATATATATATATGTATATATATACACATTAGTATGTATATATTTGTTGTTGTTGTAGTTTATTTATCCTGTCCATAACGAATAAGTCGCATTGCGGCTTATTGTCACCACTGAACAGCAATAGTAATATATATATATATATATATAAATATATATATATATATAAAGGTGCACATCCCTTTATCCGAAATTCTGAAAGAAGAAAAGCTCCAAAAGGCGAAGGTATGTTTTCAGTATATAAATAAACTGTAATAATATTTACAGTCTTTCTTCCTTAGTGGCAATATGTTCCCCTGGACAATACTGCAGTATTAACATTAGATTGCTACCTTCATTCTAAAATTGAAACAATTCTGAATTCCAAAACTCGGTTTGCCCCTTGGATTTCAGAAAAGGGGATATGGACCTCTAAAGACGGGATGGCCGAATGAGTTAGAGCGTCCATCTCCTGTGTTGGTAGATCGTGAGATCGTGGGTTCGAAACCTGGTCGAGTCAAACCAATGACTTAAAAATTGATACTTGGTCGCTTCCTAGCCTGGCACTCGGCATTATTAGGATATGAGAAGGAGCAGTGGAATGAGGAAGACCAATCGCCAGCGATTGAAATTTTCCCTGCTTAAACAACTAATCTACCAAACAAAAAACAACAACGTATTATCGTTGGTTCACGTCCATGTGTGGGTTAAGGCTCACCCCACACTTGGCCAATATTTTCTAAACACCCACCCCATAAATGCCAATGTGTGGGTAAACGTCCACCCCCCCCCCCCCCACCCCCCACTTCAGTGATTTGCCAATTTAAACACCTAGGGCGTTAACCCGCGAGAATATGGTATATAAATATATTAAATGTATATAGATATTACGCTCAGTTAGTGCACAGATAGTGTTCACTACTGTCAGACAAGCATCTCCCCTCCCTTCTAGCTTCCAGGTTTAGCATGTATTCACATGCAACATCTGTGTATTGGAATCATTTCTGAAGGAACATGCACAAGGATTGTGTTTCCCATATTTATGCGCTATAAATAGAACTGGTTTCCACAAAGTTCCCCTGCCTCTATAATTTCACAGAGTGCACTCTTTGTACCTGTGCGCATACACCGAACGTGGTGGCCGAATGGGTAGAGCAGACTTTCCATGCGAAAGATCATGAGTTTGAATCACAGCCGAGTCAAACCAATAACTTATAGCATTGATACTTGTTGCTATCTTCTTTTTTTTCCCTTTTTTTCTTCTTGAGATTTATACTGCCTGTCATGGATAAGTCTGAATAGACTTGTTTTCACCATTAGACAGTTTGTCGATAGAAAGCCCAAGTCTACACTATTACCTCCCCAAGGGATTTTTAACCTCCCACACCACATAGACATGGTATGAGAGCAGTTGGCCTTTGATGACGCTGTAAGTTATACACTGTGATGGAAATCCAAATTGGCAGAGGTGGGGCACGGGAATCGAACCACTGACCTTCAGATTAGGAGTCCGACCTAGAAAAAAGTCAGACACTCTAACCACTCCGCCACAGAGGACACCCACTACCCTGGTGCTCGGCATTAATAGGATAGTGTAAGGACTGGTTAGCTAAGTATCAGGATAATGTGACTGAGTGGGATAATGGGTATTGATTCCAGCGGCCTGGTTTCTCAGTGGGGCAGCACTATAAAGTTGCATTGAGCACACACGGTCACAAATCGGTACCCGTCTTGATATGACCTTATATGTTTCCAGGACGTGAACCCCAACAAAGAAACGTATGCGCATTTCTCACATCAGCATGATTTGCTGAGAATCCAATCTAGCCTCGATGAAAGTTGCTAAGGTCAGGTTACATATATAGTGGTTTGTTTGTTTGTTTGTTTGTTTGTTTGAGTTTTAAATCTAAGGTCCTACCAGCATGGGCACCGACTTGTGACGGTGTTACTCATAGCGACTTCTGCCTCGCTAGGAGATCAGGCTGGCAGCACCATGACTCACTCAGTCACATTATCCTGATGCTCAGCTAACCAGTCCTTGACATCTCCTAGTAATGCCAAGCACCAGGCTAGGTAGTGACAAGTATCAGTTGTATAAGTCATTGGTTTGCCTCAACCAGGGTTAGTACAAAACAGCAACAATAACAATTAAACAAACAAAAAGTACAAGCAACAGTTTAAAAGAAAAAATACCTCGCCACGGTGGCTGACTGGACAGTATCACGTCAAAGGAATCAGAGGTGCATGACTGCCTTCACAAACCAGACGGGATGGCCGAATGAGTCAGAGCGTCCTTCTCCCGTGCTGGTAGATCGTGGGGTCGTGGGTTCGAACCCTGGTCGAGTCAAACCAATGACTTCAAAATTGATACGTGTCGCTTCCTAGCCAGGTGCTCGGCATTATTAGGATAGGGCAAGGACTGGTGTGCTCAATGTCAGGATAATGTGACTGAGTGGGGAACCAGGTCATGGTGCCGGCAGCCTGGTTTCCCAGTGGGACAGCACTATAAAGTCGCCATGAGTGCACACTGTCACAAGTCGGTACCCGTCCTGATATGACCTTAGATGTTGCTAGGACATAAAACAACAACAACAAAAAATCACAACCCCCGTCTGTGAGTATAACATGGCGAACCCTGCCGTTGCATGCCCATCACACTACCCGGAGTTCGCAGTAGTCGGCAGGTGTATGGTGGCCATGGGAGCTGTTGGGGCGTTTTTGCTGTTGTGAGACTGAAGCCCAAGTCACGTGCCAACTCTCGCCTCGTGCGAAGCAGCGCCCCCTACACAGAGGAGGGGGACGCTGGGACCATGGGAGGGGAGAGGGGTGTGGGTTGATTGGTGGTTCTTGGAGGTTTGCGTCCTGACAACATCTAAGGTAATCTCAGGACAGGTACCAACTTATGACAGTAGACACTCATGGTGATTTCATAGTGCTTCCCCACTGGCAGACCAGGCCGCCTGCACCATGACCTGATATCCCACTCAGTCACATTATCCCGACACTGAGCCAACCACTCGTAATAATGCCGAGAACCTGGCTAGGAAGAGAAAAGGATAACTTGTTAAGTCATTGGTTTGATTCGACTAGGGTTCGAACCCGTCGGTTCGAATTCCACGACATCCCAAAAGGGAGATGGACGCTGAACTAATTCGGCCATCCCGTCTGGGGGGGTTAGGGGAGGGCTCTGGGGAGTGGGGGTGGGGGGAGGGGGCTAAGGTGCCCAGACACTTGTCTCAATTATATTCCGAGTAGTGCTTAGGTATTCTTCACAATTATCAACATTATCATGTTCCTAGGCGTACAAACCATACATTAGGGGCGGATGGGGTTAAGAATAACACCCACCGTATGCTTTCTAAAAGTGATCAAATTGTCGGTCGAATAACTCACGATATTGGTTCCTGCTACCACCATCAGAGGGGTGTATAGCTTAGTGGTAGAAACCTTCTATAATGTATTTTTCACAGGACTGGCTGCACAGAGTAAGTGGCACCGTGTGAACCTACACATACCATTAGTTATTGCCACCGCCGTCAGAGGGCAGGACGGAGGTGGAAATCCTCCATATGACCTTTTTCACCGAGCATGCTGTACAATGAGCGGCAGCTACACACACCATTAGTTATTGCCACTGCAGTCAGAGGGCAGGTTGGGCGTGGAAATCCTCTATATGACCTATTTCGCAGAGCCATGATACACAGCGACAGCTAGCCACACCATTAGTTATTGCCACTGCCGATAGAGGGCAGATTGGAGGTAACAATCCTCTATACAAACTTTTTTCACAGAGAATGCTGCATAGTAATTGACTACATCACGGTTCCAGCGGCGCGGTGCATTGTGGGATGCATCAGAGCAAAACAACCCCCCCCAGAAGCACATGGCACATGCTAGTACACTGGGTGCAGCTATGAAATGTGCTAGTTTCAGCTCATCTCAGCTCTTGTTTGAAACATAGAATACCAACTAAAAAAATATATATAATAAATTAACATATTAATCTTTTATCCAGCATTGCATTTACATCAATATAATCAGCACATCTTATGCCATGTGCATTTAGATTTAGAAAGATCTAGGCACTCAGACTAGTGTTAGAGCCATAGCTAGAGTACTCAATGCATTGTCAATGGCAGTGAGCAATCTCCATACAGAAAAAGTAAAATATTGATAAAACTACACCACCTAGAGACAAACCGCTTGGAACACATATAGAAAACAAAAAGATTATATTAAATTGATAAGGTTAGGGTTTTGGATTTCTATTATTTTTGAATAAAAGTGACGTTTTTCACTGCGTGCATTGGCAAACTCAATGGCCGTATGCCTTTGCTTTGCTCCCAACGCCGTTTTCAGCGCATGCGCAGTCGGAACCGTGATGTAGTCTATTGTCAGCTACCCAGACCATTAGTTCTTGCCACTGCCGTTAGAGGGCAGGTTGGAGGTATAAATCCTCTTCATTACCTTTTTCACAGTGTATGCTGGACAGTGAGCGGCAGCTACCCACATATGACCAGACGGGATGCCCGAATGAGTTAGAGTGTCCGTCTCCCGTGTTGGTAGATCATGGGATCATGGGGTCGTGGGTTCCAACCCTGGTCGAGTCAAACCAATGACTTAAAAATTGATACTTGTTGCTTCCTAGCCTGGCGCTCGTCATTATTAGGATAGGGTAAGGACTGGTTGGCTCAGTGTCAGGATAATGTGAGTGAGTGGGATATCAGGTCATGGTGCTGGCGGCCTGGTCTTCCAGTGGGGCAGCACTATAAAGTCACCATGAGTGCGCACTGTCACAAGTCGGTACCCGTCCTGATATGACCTTAGATGTTGCTAGGACGTAAAACCACAACAAACAAACAAACAAACCCACAACATGAGTTATTGCCACTACCATCAGAGGGAAGGTTGGAGGTGGAAATCCTCTATACAACCTTTTTCACAGAGCATGCTGCACACTAATCGGCAGCTACCCACACCATTAGTTCTTGCCACTGCCGTCAGAGGGCAGATTGGAGCGTGGAAATCCTCTCTTGACTGCAAGCACTCTCTCCATCATTTTCCTCGGAGCCAACATATGAAGAGTACCTTCCTTATCTATAAGAATTGCAGCTGCTACCGTCAAATTGAATATATTACAGCGTTTGATCCAGTTGCTATGCTCTCTTATAAGGCAGTAATGAACAGTTCAGAAAAACACATCTCGGCATATGATTGGCAAATGATTGTGTAGAAGCAGTTTACGAACGGCCTTGACCGGGTCAGGCGTGTGCGTGGTCCGACGTAAAACTAACTACGCATTGAGTATTTTCACGAAAATGTAGCTCTTTAAACGTGGATAAAACAGGACCATCAAAATAGCAATGGGATGCGATTCGTTGAGTAAGTTGTGTATGATAAGGTTGCCTAGTCTGATAAAAGCATTACTTCTTTCAAAAATAAAACACTTATCCGGATTTGAACCTGACTAATAGAGCACTGACTAAACTTAAGATTATTTAGACTGTCAATTCCAATAGTAAGATGGCCGGAAGACCTGTGCTCCGGCGTTGACAAATGTCATATTCAGATGAATAAATAGTTTACCCCCAAAAAAAAATGCAAATTAGATATTGGTGAACTCATTAAGCAGTTGATGCTACCTAGATGGTATTCGAAACAGATCATTTTACTACTGAAAGCTATGAGGGGAGAACTTTGACAAGCATGCCAACATTAATTTAGCATGTTCACACTTCAAATGTCTCTCAAGTTAGTCACTTTAAAGAGCAGTTACTTCAACTTAAGGTAGATTATAATCATCAACTCATCTTAGAAAATGATAGAAACTCAAAACCAATGGACCATGCATCTTTAAATAGATAGTTACGAGACATGGTACAGGCTTTGATTGCCGGTGTCGCTGATGTTTTATTGCAGGAAATTATCATTCAATAATACAAATCTCACACTGCTTAATCCACCACTTTCTTTATCGTACTGCCCATTTGGGGCAAAGGGACGACAATTCCACCACACAACACCACTGCTGGGAATGTCAACAACCCTGATACTGCTCCATCGACCACTTTTTATATCGACTGCCCATTTAGGGCAAAGACAGGAAAATGCTACCACAAAGCACCACATCTCAGAATGCCAAGCACCCTCATACTGCTCCAACTGACACTTACTTTATCGACTGCCTCTTTGGGGCAAAGGCTGGACAATCCCATTAACTCGCCAACTGCTCAGAAGGTCAACAACCATCGTACTGCTCCATCCACCACTTTGTGTATCGACTCCCCATTTAGGACAAAGACAGGAAAATCACACCAACCCGCACAACCAAGTAACAATTGATACTTGTCAGCATTATTAGCACAGTTAAAGGACTGGTTGGCTCAGTGTCAGGACATAATGTGACTGAGTGGGATATCATGTCATGCTGCTTGCGGCCGGGTCTCCCAGTAGGACAGTACTGTCGTGGGGATGATGACAATGAGAAATATTGCGCATAGAGTGGGACTCGAACCCACATCTCTATGCATTCTGAGCCAGTGTGCTAACCATTACACCACATAGGCTCCCTGATATCACCACACTACCCACGCCTACCTGTCTATGTGGTCACTTGCCTGAGAGGTCAGTGCAGACTACTACACTTGTCCCCTGGAGTTGTAAGTATTTTACTGCTTACAATTAAATACATGCAGGCAATGCACTAACACATCCATACACAGGGTAAGTTCAACAACCATACAGTGCATAGCTTGTACAGGATCATGGTCAAGGCAACCAGTGTCATGGGGTGATGAAAACGGGAAGTCTTTTGCCCAGAGCGGGATTCAAACCCACATCTCTTTGCATTCCAGGCCAGTGTGCTAACCATTACACATCCTAGGCTCCCTAGTATCACCACACTACCCACGCCTACCTGTATATATGGTTGCTTGCCTGAGAAGTCAATGCAGACTACTACCCTCATCCCCCTGGAATTGTAAGTCTTTTAATGCTTACAATTACATACAAACAGGCAATGCACTAACACATACATACTTGGGGTAGGGTCAACAAACGTACTGCGCATAGCTTGTACAGGATCATGGTCACGGCAACCAGTGTCATGGGGGTGATGAAAATAGGCAATATTGTGTCTAGAGCGGGACTTGAACCCACATCTGTATGCATTCTGGGCCAGTGTGCAAACCATTACACCACCTAGGCTCCCTGATATCACCACCCTACCTACACCTACCTGTCAATGTGGTTACTTGCCTGAGAGGTCAGTGCAAACTACTATACTACTATAAAGTTGCCATGAGGGTGCCCTGTCACAAGTCAGTATCCATCCTGATATGACCCTGCATGTTGCCAGGACCTGAAACTCCAACAACCAACCAACCACCGCGTGGAATGTAAACATAAATATAAAGAATACCTAAACAGAGAAGTGGGCTTCTAAGGAAAAGGTCGCGGTTGTCTGCAGCTTGGAGGCGTTCCATACATTCACTTAGTCCATTAGGCTGTAATCACAAGGGCCTGTCATCCCATAATGTAGGTCTGTGTTCTGCCAACCTGCCACCTTGCCACCCTGCCACTCCGCCCGAAATTCGACCACGCCTTCCCTAGGAGACAGAACTGTGTATCCTTCCACCCTTTTCACCACAATTCTTTCAATACGTGAGACAATTGACCACAGTTTTCGCCTTCTCACTGTGAAACACTTGTTTATTAGCTTATCACACTTAGTATTCTACCCCCGTAGGAGACTGCAACCATAGCATCAGATCAGTAGTCACCACACTACACTGCAACCATATTACAACTATACTGCAGTCACACTACAATCACATGTAACCACATTGCAACCACACTACAATCACATCACCCTGCCATCAGACAACACTCCAACCACACTCCAACCACACTACAACCAGACTATTACTACACTACCACCACACTACTACCACACTGCAACCACACTACAACCACACTATTACTACACTACCACCACACTAATACCACACTGCAACCACACTACAACCACACTATTACTACACTACCACTACCCTACCACCTCACTACTACCACACGACCACCACACTATTACTACACTACCACCACACTACTACCACACTACAACCACACTACAACCACACTATTACTACACTACCACTACCCTACCACCTCACTACTACCACACGACCACCACACTATTACTACACTACCACCACACTACCACCACACTACAATCACAGTGCAACCACAGTATTACTACACTACCACCACATTATTACCACACTACAACCACCAGACTACAACCACAGTACAACCACACTATTACTACACTACACACACTACTACCACACTACAACCACACTATTACTACACTATTACTACACTACAACCACACTACCACCACACTACAATCACACTGCAACCACACTATTACTACACTACCACCACACTACAACCACACTACAACCACACTATTACTACACTATTACCACACTACCACCACTCTACAACCACTACAACCACACTATTACTACACTTCCACCACACTACAACCACACTATTACTACACTTCCACCACACTACTACCACACTACAACCACACTACAACCACACTATTACTACACTACCACCACACTACGACCACACTACAACCACACTATTACTACACTACCACCACTCTACAACCACTACAACCACACTATTACTACACTTCCACCACACTACTACAACACTACAACCACACTACAACCACACTATTACTACACTACCACCACACTACGACCACACGCCAATCACACTACAACCACACTATTACTACACTACCACCACACTACTACGACAATACAACCACACTACAACCACACTGCAACCACACTGCAACCACACTACAACCCCACTATGACTACACTACCACCAGACTACTACGACACTACAACCACACTATTACTACACTACCACCACACTGTAATGTATGGAAGAGTGGACAGGACAAGCTCTAGTATGTAAGTGGCTTTATTAGGCTTTAGGGTTCACCATTACAACTCCGGTCCGGTCACGTGATCCTTCCACCGCACCCGGGTCGTTTATTCCACAAAGGGCGTTGAACTTATTACCCATCGGTGACTGCGCCCCATCTATAACTTTATGGGATATCTTCGTACATCAAGATTCTTCTTTGAGACTGGGCTGTACTGTCACCATGGTACTGTCTTACATTTCTATCATATATAACTTTTTTTGTTTTTTTAGAAGTTCAAGGTATCAGTTAGTAAAGGTATCTAGTGATAATGGTAATAATGTCAATAACAAATTTATACAAGATACATCCGGTCACGTGATCCTTCCACCGCACCCGGGTCGTTCATAAAGTACATCTCCACCCGGGGGAGGGGGCGATTCATAAACTACAATATATTACACACACTACAACCACACTACAACCACCCTACAACCACACTACAACCACCCTACAACCACACTACAACCACACTAAAGCCACACTACAACCACACTACAACCACCCTACAACCACACTACTACCACACTACAACCACCCTACAACCACACTACTACCACACTACAACCACACTACAGCCACACTAGAAACCACACTACTACCACACTACAACCACACTACAACCACACTACAACCACATTATTACTACACTACAACCACACTACAACCACACTATTACTACACTAGCACCACACTACCACCACACTACTACCACACGACCACCACACGACAACCATATTACTACAACACTGCAACAACACCACGAGGCCACCATACAACAATACAACCACAGTACAACAGCACCACCCTGCCACAATACAACATTACAACAGCACAACCATGCCACCATACCACGGAACAACATCACCACCCTGTCATAATACAACATTATGACCACACCACCCCCCGCCACCATGCCACACTACAACCACACCTCCCTCCCACCATACCATGGTACAACATCACCACCCTATCAACATACAACACTACAACCACAAAACCCTGCCACCATCCCACACTATAACCACACCGCCCTGCCACCATGCCAGCGTACAACAACACCACTATGTCACAATACAACACTACAACCACACCACCCTGCCACAATACCACAATACCACAATACAATAGCACCACCCAGTCACAATACAACACTACAACGACACCACCCTGCCACAATACCACAATACAATAGCACCACCCAGTCACAATACAACACTACAACCACACCACCCTGCCACAATACCACAGTACAATAGCACCACCCATTCACAATACAACACTACAATCACACCACTCTGCCACAATACCACAGTACAATAGCACCACCTAGTCACAATACAATACTACAACCACACCACCCTGCCACAATACCACAGTACAATAACACCACCCAATCACAATACAACACTACAATCACACCACTCTGCCACCATGCCACACTACAACCACACTACAAGCACACTAGAAACCACACTGCAGCAACACACCCACCACACTACACCAACATTAAAACCACACCACAGCTACCCTGCTATCCCACCACATTGCCACTATCCCATCCTGACAGTACAACACCACACTACCACCACACCATCCTGCCACCACAGGAACCTACTAACAGTTATTATTGCACATCCCTGTATTGAGGTTCAAATCATAAGGCGGCTACACCTTACATGTAGCCGGTCCCACTTAAAGGAAGACACTCGTGAAGGGTAGAATAAGTAGGAGCATGTCCTCGCTAACTTGAATAGGTCTAGAAGATGCACATGCTTAACAGAGATATTAATGGCACATTTAATGGAATTGTAAATATGTCCTAATACGGTTGTATTTATTGCACAATACATTAGAATGGCTCTTGGTACTCTATTAAATGTATATCATCTTATTATAATTACCACCCTACCACCCTCCCCACTACCATCTTACCGCCACCAAACACCACCACACAACCACAACCCCACCCTTCACACCACCACCACAACCGCCTTCTTCTCAGCACCTCTCCCACGACCACCACCACTACCGAGGTCTGTTTTACTAATACACCACCCTGCACCCTAACGTCGTCTGTTTGACTAATACCCCACAGTGCACCTAACCTGGACTGTTTGACTAATACACCACAGTGCACCTAACCTGGGCTAATGTGACTGGCTTGTTTTACTAATACACCACAATGGACCTTAACCAGGCCTGTTTTACTAACACAACACAATGGACCCTAACCAGGCCTGTTCTACTAATACACCTTGATGGACACAAACCAGGCTGGTTATACTAATACACCACAATGGACCCTAACCTGCCCTGTTTTACTAATACACCACAATAGACCCTAACGTAGTTTTACTAATGCACCACAGTGGACCCTAACCAGGCCTCTAATATATGTGAGTTTAATATCGTCAATAGCAGAGTATGATATCGCGACTGGCGAGTCATGCCGCGAGAGCATCTAACCCAGATGACGTCACGTGAACGCTGGGCTTATGTGAACTAAAAACAAACTCAGTTGTGTCCTAGTCCTTGTGGTGGTAACACGTCTTGTCCGTACATGGTGTTAGATCTAGATGAACCTATAGAGATGGCGCTCACAGGCCTGAAACCGGCTAGCCCGCTGAGCCTAGAACTAGTAGAAGGCAATCTGGCCTTGAACTGGTGCTCATGGTTACACTCATATAACATATACGCCACATCATTGGGTGCAGCAAAGAAGGGAGAAAAGGTACAGTGATGTGGATTTCTCCATGTTGAGGCCAAAGAGGCCCAGAAATTGCACCAACATTTCAAATTAGATGTGGACGATCAAGACAAAATTAAACCACTAATCGATGCATTTGAGGACTATTGTATGTGACACACCACTGTCACAATAATACGATATAAATTCAACTCATACAACCAGACGAGTGAAAGTATTGATGCATATATCGGCGAGTTAGAACATTGTATTCATCTGTGTGACTATGGTAAATTGGAAGACTCCCTGTTGTGTGACGGATTAGTTTGTGGAGTCAAAGACCACAAACTCCGCGACAGGCTATTACAGACGCCAACTCTAATTCTTAATCAATGCATAAACATGTGCAGGCTTAGCGAGAATAGCTACACACAATTAGCCGACAAAGTGAACAGTAGCAGTAAATGTGTGGACTTTATCAGTGTGCGCCCCGCAGGCAGCGCCAACCAGTCTCGCTACCGATCAATGACACCATGTGGTCCCACAGGCACAGAGCGCCGACCAAGATTCATGCCGCCGAAGATACAATGCAACAGGTGCGGGTACAGGCAACCACTCAACCAATGCCCTGCCAGGTCCTTACAAGGCGTGCTTTACCAATTAACCACAGTGGATCCTAACCAAGCCTGTTTTACTAATGCATCACGGTGGATCCTAACTGAGCCTCTTTTACTAATACACCACACTGGACCCTAACCAGGCCTGTTTTACTAATACACCGCAGTGGATCCTAACCAGGCCTGTTTTATTAATACAGCACAATGTATGCTAACCAGGCCTGTTGTACTAATACACCACAGTGGGCCCTAATGTGGTCTGTTTTACTAATGTACCACAGTGGACCCTAACCTGGCAAGTTTGACTAATACACCACAATGCAGCCTAACCAGGCCTGTTCTACTAATACACCACAATGCAGCCTAACCAGGCCTGTTCTACTGATACACCACAATGGACCATAGCCTGGCCTGTTTTACTAATACACTACAATGGACCCTAACCAGGCCTGTTGTACTAATACACCACAGTGGGCCCTAATGTGGTCTGTTTTACTAATGTACCACAGTGGACCCGAATCTGGCATGTTTTACTAATACATCACAATGCAGCCTAACCAGGCCTGTTCTACTAATAGACCACAATGAACCATAACCAGGCCTGTTTTACTAGTACACCACAATGGACCCTAACCAGGCCTGTTTTACTAATACACATCAGTGGATCTGAACCAGGCCTGTTTTATTAATCCACCACAATGTACGCTAACCAGGCCTGTTGTACTAATACACCACAGTGGGCCCTAATGTGGTCTGTTTTACTAATGTACCACAGTGGACCCTAACCTGGCAAGTTTGACTAATACACCACAATACAGCCTAACCAGGCCTGTTCTACTGATACACCACAATGGACCATGGCCTGGCCTGTTTTACTAATACACTACAATTAACCCTAACCAGGCCAGTTGTACTAATACACCACAGCATCTAAGGTCATATCAATACAGTTACCGACTTGTGACAGTGGGCTCTCATGGCGACTTTATAGTGCTGTCCCACAGTTTCTGATAGATCATTGTGAGAAGGTTATAATATAGGCACTGGATAGTGTGTTGAGTAGTACATGGAAATGTAATTGAAACCATGGCACCTATATACCGCCAGCGGCGCATATAGAGATTAAACTAGGACAACTCGCCCAGAATGGCCATCGAACCGGCATGTCTGCCATTCCGTGGCTAGCTTCCTAACCATTTGACTATCTAGGTTCACTGTTCCAATCACTCTACCCACCCTTACCTTGGAATATGGCATTTCAGCTACGGGGGTCAGTACACCGGGCGCGGTGGCCGAATCGGTAGAGCGCGGGCCTCGCGTGCGGAAGATCGGGAATTCAATTCCCGGCCAATTCAAACCAATGACCTACACAATTGATACTTGTCACTACCTAGCCGGGCGCTCGGCATTAATAGGATAGGGCAAGGACTGGTTAGCTCATTGTCGGGATAATGTAACTGAGTGGGATATCGGGACCTGGTGCTGGTGGCCTGATTTTCCAGTGAGGCAGCACTATTAAGTTGCGATGAGTGCACACTGTCACAAGTTGGTACCCATCCTGATATGACTTTGGATGTTGCCAGGATGAAAAGCTCCCAACAAGCAACCAACCTGTACCGTTAGAAATGTAAATCTCATTCCTGCAATTACAAATATCTAGGTGGCGTCACTTATTACATTTACAGTGCATAGACAGGATCCAAAACCATCCAGTATTCAGTATGTGCAGATTCCTAGACACCGCACCAGAGTTATACAAAGAGATTTGCAACAAGCACGACCGACATGAATATAACCAAACTAGCAGGGCTCGAACCCAGGCTAACAGTTACACCCACCCAACTGACATTTACCTGTGGGTATTTTGTGTTTGAAATGTCACCTATGGAGGTGAGCGAATAGCCGAATCAGTAAAGCGCATGCCTCCCGTGGGGGACATCGGGAGTTAAATTCCCGGTAGAGTCAAACCAGTGACTTACAAAATGTATACTTGTCGTTTCCTACCCTGGCGCTCATCATCAATAGGATAGGGCAAGGACTGGTTAGATCAGTATCGGGATAATGTGACTGGGTGGGATATTGGGTCATAGTGCTGGTGGCCTGATTTCTCAGTCGGGCCACACTTTAAAGTCAGCATGAGTGCACACTGTCACAAGTCGGTACCCATCCTGATATGACCTTAGATATTGCCTGGACATAAAACTCCAACAACCAACCAATCATTAGAGACATATTGGGGTCTGCGTGGTGGTCGTTGTAAACAGCTACTTGTGGGTAATGAGTGAAGACACGCACACATTTAATTCCTCCAACTGAGTGGAAGCGCTTTGAACCAAGACCTTGATGTAAGTAAAGGCCCTCAGAGCAAACCACGTGATCAACATACTGATGTAGGGAACTGGTAGGGAAGGTGACAGGTGGGAGGGAGAAGTGGTCAAATACCACTGTAATCGACTTCCTGTCACAACCAACATGTGCTTTTGGAAGGAGTTTCAGAAACTTCCATTAAATAGGTTTGTTTGTTGTTGTTTTATGTCCTAGCAAGATCTAATGGCATATACGGATGGGCACCGACTTGTGACAGTGCGCACTAATGGCTACTTTATAGTGCTGCCCCACTGGGAGACAAGGATGGTGGCACCATCACCCAATATCCCACACAGTCACATTATCCTGATACTGTGGAAACCAGTCCTTGTCCTACCCAGTTAATGCCGAGCGCCAGGCTAGGTAGTTACAAATACAAGTATCAATTCTATAAGTCATCAGTTTGACTCGGATCGGATTCAAACTCCCGACCTTCCGCGCATGGTCATATTTCCCGTATTCTGGAGTGACTGAAGTTTTGAGGTTTTAGTTGTAATGTGATTGAGTGAGGAACGACCACACTGTTTCAACCCTGGTAGAGACATGCCTGTCTAAGTTTCCACCTCTGACACCATGTAATGTCATTGAGTGAGGAACGACCGCACACATTGATGTCTGGTTACTCAATCCTATATTACCGCCAGCGCTAGTCTACACTGGTCCCTCGTCTCACAGGTCCCGGCCGGCTGGTTCCCAGCCCACCAAGCCTCAGTACAATACACAACAATAGTTCCTACCAATATTTGAAGTTGCATCATGACGTGTCCCGCATTATCACAGTGCAAACTCATCATGAGTTGATGATGCTCTGAGCATCATGCAACGCAACATAAATCTTCCTTTCCCTCAATGTTCTAGTTTGACTCAGCTGGGGATTGAACCTGCAATCTCCGACGCAGATGAATATGTAAATAACACGCAATAACTTTTTGACAAAGTAAACCATGCACACATTTTGGAGCCAACTACAATTTTCAATGTTTTTGTTTTCAGTCAGTTAAATTTTGCTGTCAATTGACCCAAATTTAACGATTCAGTTACCATTTTTGCTGACATTTGACAAAATCTCTGACCCTTTCAAGTTTCCACGTATATATATATCAATAGAGGCGTATAGATGCGATTAACAAAACTGACAGAATAAATACCACTATGTTATCACCATGAATATGTTATCACCGTGAATATGTTATCACCGTGAATATGTTATCGCTGTTAATATGTTATCACCGTGAATATGTTATCACCGTGAATATGTTATCACCATGAATATGGGATCACCGTGAATATGGGATCACCGTGAATATGTTATTACCATGAATATGCTATCACCATGAATATGTTATCACCGTGAATATGTTATCACCGTGAATATGTTATCACCGTGAATATATTATCACCATGAATATGGGATCACCGTGAATATGTTATCCCCGTGAATATGTTATCACCCTGAATATGTTATCACCCTGAATATGTTATCACCGTAAATATGTTATCACCGTGAATATGTTCTCACCGAGAATATGTTATCACCGTGAATATGTTATCACCGTGAATATGTTATCACCGTGAATATGTTATCACCGTGAATATGTTATCACTGTGAATATGTTATCACCCTGCATATGGGACTTGCTGACGACCCATCATTAAACTATCATCAATCAACTCACACACAGGAAGTGCAGGCGTCCTATCCATTCAGCTAGCCTGGTAGCATTTTGCAACTAGAAAACTTTTAACCATAAACTAGAAAACCTCCATGTATATTAATTAACACTATTGCCTGACAAATGAATTAACAACATGGGTGATTTAGCAATTTGCAAAGACCTTGCACTGTGCCAGATGGAACAAAAGTCCTGATTGGTTTGTGCAATATAGACCTCGTCTGAGTGAACCAAATAAATCTACAGTGAGTGTCACCAGCTTTTAGCAACTACGCAATCACACCTTGTACCCCAACGCACAGTGTGGTATTCTATATAGTAGTGCATTGCTGTGGATATTTATTTCACAAGTGTCTATTCATCAGAACAAGTATAGTATCAGCGCCGTAGATGGTCGGACATTGGGTACTAGTGCATGGGAATGCAGGTATCGTACTTAACCTTCCCAGCAGTCTGAACAATACACTGGAAAATAGTGTCGTCGGGTTGATGAAAATGGAAAATATTACGCCTAGAGCAAGAATCAAACCCACACCTACATGGCCAGGGGAACTATTGTCGAGGGTGGGGCGATGAAAAAGGGAAATATTGTGCTTAGAGTGGGAATAATTTTTAACCACATCTTTTGCATTCCGGGCCAGTGTGCGAAGCATGAAGCCCCTGCCACACCTCGCCGGATTGAGGAAAACGGACAGAGCCCGACAGAAATATTCTAGTCCGGTGTGATTCTGGAATGGATGCTAACAGAAGGGTAACAGATGGTAACGGATGGGCAACAGATGGTAACAGACATGTAACAGATGGTAACAGATGTGTAACATATGGTAACGGATGGTAATGGTTGATAATGTGTGTAACGATCAATGGACAATTCAGTATACAAAAAGAACTATTACGAATGGCAACGGACGTGTAATGGATGTAACGGATGGGAACGGATGGTAATGGATGGTAACGGACAGTAACGGACAGGAACGGACGGGAACGGACGGGAACGGACAGGAATGGATGGGGAACAAACGGAAACGGATAATAACTGCATTCGTCAGTCTGACGCAATCCATTACAAGTTTTGTGCATGCTCAAAACTTGGAACGGATCGGGCCGGATATCAACGGATATCAACTGATAAGCAATGGACACAAACCGGACTTTGCCGGTTATCAACAGACTTTGTTCGGTTTCTTTCCGTTTCCTCAATCTGCCGAGGTGTGACAGAGCCTTTATACCACCTAGAGTCACTGATGTCACCACCGTACTCTCCACTACATGTCTATGCGGCTCTTTCCCTGAGAGGTCAGTGCAGACTACTACAATAGTGATTCAATTTGAATAAAGTTAAGCCTCTTATAGCAGTGCTCGCCTAAAACATTAATAGCTACCATAGGTTTGTATTGTATGCAGTAATGGAATGACATTTTTTTCTTTTTGTGTGTTTTTTAATTCTGAGGAACTTATCAGAGTATATCAGAATGTGTCCCAACTTTTGACAGTGTGCACCCGTAGCTAATTTATAGTGCTGTCCCACTGGAAGACCACGTCACTGGCACCATGACCTGATATTCCACTTACTCACATTATCCTTATACAGAGCAAACCAGTCATCGCCCTATCCTATTCATGTCAATTCCAGACTAGGTAGCGACTACTATTAATTTGGTAATTTATTGGCTAGACTTTCCTACAACCTCCCTTATGGCAAGTCAACATAGTCCCATGGTTTTGAGTTTCTTTAATTTTCTGAGATAAATACATTATGTTAATTGTTATAACCAACCTTACACGCGTTTGAAGTAACTTATTTTCCAAATGGCTAGCTTTAGAAATATGTGTAGTGTAACCATACAAAAGTAATTTCAGCAAGTGCATCAACATTCTGATACAACAGGCTTCAGCAGTAACAACTTAAATAAAAGTTGCATAGTCTGATGGTTTTGAATTTCTGTATTCTTTCTGAGATAAATATATTAGATTGATCACTAGTATCTACTTTACACTATTTCAAAGTTACTTTTATTTTAAATGGTAAACTTTTGAGATATTTTGAGTGCAAACATGGACAATTAGTTTTGCCAGGCTTGCCAAAACTCTGACCCCATAGTCTTATGCAGTAACAGGTTCTGTTGTATTGACTCAGTGTTCCCTTCTACGCAGAAACAAATGCTTAATAAGTGCATCAGTATCTAAGTTAGATATGTCAAATCAAATCTAGATAATTGGTTTGGTTTTGAAAATTTGATATTTCATCGCACTATGCAGCTTTAAGTTGGTTTAGTATCCCATCCTATGCAGCAACACTAGCTTCGGCAGTAACAACTTATATTAAATTGGTTTAGTATCCCATTCTCCCCAGCAACACTAGCTTCAGCAGTAACAACTTATATTAAATTGGTTTAGTATCCCATCCTATGCAGCAACACTAGCTTCAGCAGTAACAACTTATATTAAATTGGTTTAGTATCCCATTCTCCGCAGTAACAACTTATATTAAATTGGTTTAGTATCCCATCCTATGCAGCAACACTAGCTTCAGCAGTAACAACTTATATTAAATTGGTTTAGTATCCCATTCTCCGCAGCAACACTAGCTTCAGCAGTAACAACTTATATTAAATTGGTTTTGTATCCCATTCTCAACAGCAACACTAGCTTCAGCAGTAACAACTTATATTAAATTGGTTTTGTATCCCATTCTCTACAGCAACACTAGCTTCAGCAGTAACAACTTATATTAAATTGGTTTAGTATCCCATTCTCTACAGCAACACTAGCTTCAGCAGTAACAACTTATATTAAATTGGCTTAGTATGCCATTCTCCGCAGCAACACTAGCTTCAGCAGTAACAACTTATATTAAATTGGTTTAGTATCCCATTCTCTGTAGCAACATTAGCTTCAGCCTTCAGCAGTAACAACTTATATTAAATTGGTTTAGTATCCCATTCTCTGCAACAAAACTAGCTTCAGCAGTAACAATTTATATTAAATTGGTTTAGTATCCCATTCTCTGCAGCAACACTAGCTTCAGCAGTAACAACTTATATTAAATTGGTTTAGTATCCCATTCTCCCCAGCAACACTAGCTTCAGCAGTAACAACTTATATTAAATTGGTTTAGTATGCCATTCTCCGCAGCAACACTAGCTTCAGCAGTAACAACTTATATTAAATTGGTTTAGTATCCCATTCTCTGTAGCAACACTAGCTTCAGCAGTAACAACTTATATTAAATTGGTTTTGTATCCCATTCTCTACAGCAACACTAGCTTCAGCAGTAACAACTTATATTAAATTGGTTTAGTATCCCATTCTCTGTAGCAACACTAGCTTCAGCAGTAACAACTTATATTAAATTGGTTTAGTATCCCATTCTCCGCAACAAAACTAGCTTCAGCAGTAACAATTTATATTAAATTGGTTTAGTATCCCATTCTCTGCAGCAACACTAGCTTCAGCAGTAACAACTTATATTAAATTGGTTTAGTATCCCATTCTCCCCAGCAACACTAGCTTCAGCAGTAACAACTTATATTAAATTGGTTTAGTATCCCATTCTCCACAACAACACTAGCTTCAGCAGTAACAATTTATATCAAATTGGCTTAGTATCCCATTATATTCTAGCTTAATAAGTGAACAGTTGGATATGTAGAATAAAATCTAGATAAGTGATTTAGGTTTGAAAATGGGATGGCGTCATCGGGCTGTACAGCTTCAGCAATGGCCATACATTAATTTTTCTTACGACTGATGCACTTGCTGTATTCTATTTTTGTGAGTATTATTCACGATTGGTCAGGTATACTTTCTGAAAGGGACCAATTAGCATGCAAATGTAGGCTCCAACATTCGTGCAATATGACCCTGGGAGCACGGTCCACTGGTCCCCTTACCTGATTGCTTATATTATTATGCCAGCACCAGCACCAGACGCGGTGGCCGAATCGGTAGAGCGCAGGCCTCCCATGCGGGAGATTGGGAGTTCAATTCCCGGTCGTGTCAAACCAATGACTTACAAAATTGTCGTTTCCTAGCCAGGTGTTCGGCATTATTAGGATATGGCATGGACTGGTTTGCTCACTGTCACGATAATGTGACTGAGTGGGATATCAGGCCATGGACACCAGGCGCAGTGGCCGAATCGGTAGAGCGCAGGCATTGCGTGCGGGAGATAGGGGATTAGGTTCCCGGTCGAGTCAAACCAATGGCATATAAAATTGATACATGTCGCTCCCTAGCCAGGCATTTAGCATTATTAGGATAGGGCAAGGATTCGTTGGCTCAGTGTCAGGATAATGTGGTTGTGTGGGATATTGGGTCACCATGCTGGCAGCCTGGTCTCCCACTGGAGCATCACTATGAAGTGTCAGGATAATGTGGTTGTGTGGGATATTGGGTCACGGTGCTGGCGGCCTGGTCTCCCACTGGAGCATCACTATGAAGTGTCAGGATAATGTGACTGTGTGGGATATTGGGTCACGGTGCTGGCGGCCTGGTCTCCCACTGGAGCATCACTATGAAGTGTCAGGATAATGTGACTGTGTGGGATATTGGGTCACCATGCTGGCAGCCTGGTCTCCCACTGGAGCATCACTATGAGGTGTCAGGATAATGTGGTTGTGTGGGATATTGGGTCACGGTGCTGGCGGCCTGGTCTCCCACTGGAGTATCACTATGAAGTCATCATGAGTGCACACTGTCACAAGTCGTACCCATCCTGATATGACCTCAGATATTGCCAGGATGTAAAATGTCCAACAACCAATCAATCTCTTCACAGGTTTGGACTTCTTTTAGCGCTTACTCATGGTGACTTTTTAGTGCTGCCTAACTTGAATTCCTAACTCCACTTTGCCCACCTCATTCAGCCTTTGTTTGCCTCACTTCGCCTATATTTGCCTCACCCTGTCTTTGTTTGCATACCCCCACCTTTGTATGCCTCACTCTGACTCACTCCGCCTTACTGTACCTTGTTTGGTCTCACTCCACCTATGTTTGCCTCACTCCTCCTTTGTCCTCCTCGCTCCACCTTTACTTAGCTCATTCCACCTTTGTTTTCCTCACTCTGGTTCACTCCACCTCATCTCACCCCATATCCTTCCACCTTTATTGGCCTCACTCTGGCACTGTTCGCCTCACTCTGCCTTTGTTGGCTCCACTCTATCTTTGTCCACATCATTGCCTGTGTTTTTTTTATTTTTTATTTATTTGTTGGTCCATTAGTTGTTTAAGCAGGGGAAATTTCAGTCATAGACGACTGGTCTTCCTCATTCCACTGCTGGTCGATAGAAAGCCCGAGCCTATACTTTTACCGACCCAAGGGATTTTTAACCTACCACACCACATAGACATGGTATGAGAGCAACCAGCCTTTGATGACGCTGTAAGTTATGCACAGCGGTGGAAATCCAAATTGGCAGAGCTGGGGGCACCTTTGCTCGCCTCACTCCACCTCACTGTGCCTCACTCCACCTTTGCCCGCCTCACTCAGGCCATGCGTTTCCTCACTGCGACACTACCACACCACTTAGCCCACAAAACCTGATTTTTCCACGCGATGAGACTCTTCACTTAGTCTCACAGGTGCTCAAAACAAATTTGATTTTAAAACTTCAAGAAAAACACAAAGAGATAGTCACAAAACTCCAAAATGACAACGACACAATTGTAACTTCATAATTGCTGGTGTCTCACGTGGTCAACACGTGACGTTCACCTCCTGTCGCTAAGAAGTAGCAGACTCCAATAAGGTAAACAAAGTTCGGATAGTTTCTTATTATTGGTAGTGAATTACTGGGATAATAAGATAATAAATTGGTTCAATACTTCCAGGTCCTCCGATCACACAGGGCAGTGGTGCTCGAAAAAGACTTCACTATTTACTGCATCAGGTTCCATGTGCAATATAAATAAACCAATTCAAAACCCTAGCCGATTCAAACCAATGACTTAAAGATTGATACTTGTCACTTCCTAGTCATGCGCTCAGCATTATTATTAGGAAAGGCCAAGGACTGGTTGGCTTGGTGTTCTGATAATGTGACTGAGTGGGATATCGGGTCATGGTTCTTGCAGCCTGGCCTCCCAGTGGGGCAGTACTATAAAGTCACCATTATTACGCGCTGGAACAAGTCGGTACCTGTCCTGATATGACCTTAGATGTTGCCAGTACCTAAAACTCCAACACGCAAATCAAAATGCCTGAAAATTTAAGATACTGATTCAAGTCACCACATCTACAGTGGAAATGACACACACTCAAACAGGCATGGGTAGATTGGTTGCATCGGTGACTCTACATAGATTACTGGTTAATACATGGAATGGAGTTATGTTTCTTCTTGTGGCTGATGGTCGATGGACTCAAACATGGGTCTATAATTATATGATATCACGGCTGACAGTTATACGCGGGTCAAAGCCTGAGCAATACCAACCAACCCCACTGTAGGCTGATGACACATTCAGTGAATGAGCTAACATATCAAACCTTAGGCTCAGGAATACTTTAACGTTTAGATAGAACAAAGCAGCATAGAGTGATGCCAAACCCAACAGTCTAAAGCCCTGGTCACATAGCCGTTAGAGGACGTAGTTGAACGTAGGTGAAGGTAGTGGAGGCTAAGGTGGGTCAAACGTGGGTCAAACGTGGTGTAAGTTTGTTAAACTATGTAGAAATATGTTACGGTACGGCACCTTTTGCAACTGAATAATATGGATAAATACATTACAGTATGGATGCCGGTAAGTTCAACTAACTTCAACTATGTTCAACTATGTTCAACTACGTTCAACTACATTCAACTACTTTCAAATACATTAGCCTCCACTACGTTCAAGTACGTTCAACTATGTCCACTAATGGCTATGTGACCATGGCATGCACAACATGGAACAGCCATGGTTTTGTGCCAGTCAAAGTATGCTAGAGTATGCTAGAACACACAAGAGTATGCTAGAGTACATTAAGAGGTATGTTCTACTAAGTTCTACTATGTTCGAAATTCAGCCTCTAACATACCGCTCTTTTGAACATGACCAAAAATTAAGTCGGAGATCACGGCTCACCCACGTTATTACCAAGTTAACATCAAGGACAAGTATGGATGCAAGTACATTCAGCTACATTCAACTATGTTAAACTACTTTCAACTAAGTTAGCCTCCACTACATTCACCTACGTCCACTAACGGCTATGTGACCAGGGCTTATGGTTAATGAGCTAACATATCAAACCGTAAGCTGAGCATCTCTGCGTTAAAATATAACACTAAGCTGCACAGGGTGATTCCAAACCCAACAGTCTAACATCACCTGTTCACAACCTCCCCACATGCATAGCTTTATATGTAGTCAAATTTGGTCAACTAGTTTCTTTAGTGAGTAATGTCAGAGCACTGGTCTCCCGGCATGTGATAGAAAAGGATTCATATTTACACTGTATATATATATGAAGTTTGTTGGTTTTTGGAGTTTTACGTCCGGGCAACATCTAAGGTCATATCAGGACAGGTACCGGCTCATGACCGTACCGTATGCACTCATGGTGAATTCTTAATGCTGCCCCACCGGGAGAACAGGCCACCATCACCATGAACTGATATCCGACTCAGCCACATTATCCTGACTCTGAGCCAACCATTCTTTGCCCTATCCTAATAATGCCGAGAGTCTGGCTAGGAAGTGACAAGTATGAACTTTTAAGTCATTGGTTTGACTCGACCAGAGTTCGAACCCATGCGTTTCAATCACACGATTTTCCAAAACGGTAGAGGGATACTCAAGTCATTCGGCCATCCCATGTAGTCCTATATATTCAGTGTAAATAACCATTTATATAATTATGTATATACATATATATAATATATATATATATATAGATATACAAATGAGTATTTTCCAAAACGAATATAATTATTTAAAAAATTAAATTGAAGATTTCAAAAAAATGATTAAATGGAAGCCAAATGGGTATAACATGAGGGTAGTGTGAAATGTGAGTAAATCTGCAGGACACGGAAACTGTGTGTGCTGGGTCAGACAGGCTCCAGCCAGCCCTAAATGCCTCTATACGACCCCGTGTGCATCAGGCTTAGTGACCCTTGAGGGCGCTCTCTAAAAGGTAAATACATGTTGTCTATACGCCTGGCAGACACCTGATAACAGGCAGTCAGACGTTGTTTTACACAAACTGAGGCAACAGTTTCTACCAACAATTGTATTGGGGGGGGGGGGGGGTGCGGGGGCCTCCTTACAAGTTTGGTTTTCTTTCTTTCTTTTTTCTTCTTCTTTTTTTCGGGGTAGGGGGGGGGGGGGGTGCTGGTGCCCCGGGATAGCTGAACTTTAGTGCCTTTATAAGTATAATTTATATTTTCTTTTACCAATGTTTACATTGATGAAAACCTGCAAATGTACGAATAAAGAGTCCATTACAATATCCAAGGTAACGAAAACAGTTCAAAAACAGTTTGAAAAAAAACAGCATAAACATTTCAAAGGCTTTCATTAATAGTTGGTTGGTTCTTGGAGTATTACGTCCTGGCAACATTTAAGGTCATATCAGGATGGCTACCGATTTGTGACAGTGCACACTCATGATGATTTTATCGTGCTGCCCCACTGGGAGACCAGGCCGCCTGTACCATGACCTGATAGTCACATTATCCTGACACTGAGCCAACCAGTCCTTGCCCTATCCTAATAATGCCGTGTGTCTCGCCTGGAAGCGACACATATAAATTGTTAAGTCATCGGTTTGACTCGACTAGGGTTAGAACCCGTGGGTTGCAATCCCACGATCTACCAAAAACGAAATACGGACGCTCAACTCATTCGAGCATCTTGTTCGGTCCAATATCCAAGGTAACCTGTCTAATAAATAGCTGGTATGAGAGTCCCAATGGCCCAATGGAGTGATACATATTTTAAATGGTTGAAGTATGTACATCGCTTAAAGCTATCTGGTCTAGACCGCTGAGAATAGTACTGTACTTCAATAAATGCTCTCCAAGCACACGTTTTCAGTTTGTGGAAGTGAATATGTGGAGGGAGAGTGCTGAGGTCAGTGTCCATGATGGGTAGTGTGCCAGTGCGACCTTGAAGGGTCCCCTGGTTTGTGGGGAACCTCACTAGGTCAGGTGATCAGGGAATCCCACTTGTGACATCATTCATGCATTAGAGACCTCCGCACTCTCCGTCCCTATATTCGGGTGCATTAACTGAACAATTAGGTAAAGTCTGTTTGGAGAGCATCTGTTGGAGTACAACACCAGTCACAACACCGGGAATATCATGGCTAAAGTGGGTCCTGAACACACACCTATGCCATTCCAGGGCAAGCATCCTACCCATTATGCTATCTACGATCCGCAATTCAAGCACCCTCTCGACACTTTCCAGGCCAATGCATCCCATTACAGTATTTACATCTGTATTATAAACATATAGCAATGTATAAGAATAATAACAATAATAATGATAAACAGATGCTGGTTAAAATGGTTGGTTGGTTGTTGGAGTTTTATATCCTGGAAACATCTACGGTCATACCAGGACGGGTACCGACTTGTGATAGTGCACACTCATGAATACTTTATAGTGCTGCACCACTGGGAAATCAGACCCCAGCACCATGACCCAATATCCCACTCGGTCAGATTATCCTGACACTGAGCTAACCACTCCTTGCCCTATCTATTAATGCCGAGCACCAGGCTAGGAAGCACGACAAGTATCAATTTTATAAGTAATTGATTTTACTCGAGTGGGAACCGAATTCCCGACCTCCCGTACGCGAGTCCCACGCTCTGCCGATGCGGCTACCGCGCCCGGTCCTGCTTAAAATGACTGAATGGAGGGAGTGGCTCTTCAGACCCGCTGGTAAAACGTGGCCATGAGACCATGCTCATTAAAGCGGACCGGAAACCAGCGCATGCCCCATCAGGCATCATTCAGCGCGTCTCTGAGCCATTTCCGGTGGCGACGTGTCGACGGTCCGGTGGCGACGTATCGGTGTGTTCTGGCGGATGTGGCGCGTTCAGGGCTTTTGCCGCCTGAGTGAACTCTAGGATTTCAAAGCACAGACACACATACATGCACACAAACAGACATACATACAGACACAGATACAGACACACAGACACCCTCCTACATACACTCCTGACAGAAGCAGCTTGTAATAATTTGTGACATCACTGATTTGGTGGACCTGCCCTGATATGACCTTAGATGTTGCTAGGACGTAAAACAACAACAAACAAACAAACTGATTTGGTGGTGGTGGTGGTAGGGGTGGATGTCACATCTTACTGTCTTAGCAACATCTGCAGTTATACTATTGTAACTCAGCATCTATTTGTTTGGAGGTTTACATCCTAGCCACATGTACGGTCAAATCAGGACTGGTCCTGACTTGTTACAGTGTGCTCTCCTGGCAAGTTTATGCTGCTCCCCCTCCCCACTGGGAGATCAGGCCACCGGCACCATGACCTGATATCCCACTCACTCGTTATCCTGATACCGAGCTAACCAGTCCTTGTCCTATCCTAGTTATACCGAACAACAAGCTAGGTAGCGAAAAGTATCAATGATGGACGTCATTGGTTTGACTTGGCTGGGATCCAAACGCCCCACATTTCTGTACAGGAAGTCAGCGCTCTTAAACAATCCGGTTAGCGCGTCTGGTCCCTCGGAGCATCAAGTTCCCCAATTAAGTTAACAATGTTGGAAACGCGTAAAGGCCGAGTCAAATACACGTCAGTGGACGTAGTTGAGCGTAGTGGAGGCTAACGTAGATGAACGTAGTTGAACATAGTTGAACATACCAGCATCCATACTTCTCCGGTACATTCAACTACGTTCAACTAGTCCAACTATGTCCACCTACGTTTGCCTATGTTCAACTACGTTCAACTACGTTCAACTACGTTCAACTACATTCAACTACGTTCTACTACGTTCAACTACGTTCAACTACGTTCTACTACGTTCAACTACGTTCAACTACATCCACTAAAGTGGATGTGACTAGCCCTTTAGGCCCAACTGGTCAAATTAAAGTTGTATAGCCTGATGAGGCATCAAATTTGTCAAAAACCATGAGATTCAGCTAGATTTTATTCTACATAACAAACTTGAATACTGATGCACTTAGTAAGCATGTGTTGATGCAGATAACGGCACACCGAGTCAATTTATCTTCAGTGTTATGTCTGGTCTACTCTAATGTATGGGGCTGAGACATGGACAATCTCTAAGAAAATGTACAAACGTTTAGCAGCATTTGAGATGTGGACTTATCGAAGGATGATGAAAATATCATGGACAAAGATCACCAACAAAGAAGTTCTCAGAAAAATTAAAAATAAGAAACGCTTGTTTGCCACTATACAGAGAAAGAAACTTATTTATTTTGGCCACATCATTCGTCAGAGTTCAATATACCGTACATTGTTGGAAGGGAAGGTGAATGGCAGCAGAGGGAGAGGGAGACCAAGAACATCATGGTTTACAAATATTTCACAGTGGACAGGCTTGAATTATGCACAGTCTATCAGAACAGCACACCATCAGGACAAGTGGACAACCATTGCATCCAACCCTCGACTAGAGGACAGAACTATTGATTGATTGATTGAGTCAATTCAGTAGAACCTGTTATTGCTGAAGCCAATGGTGTCAGATCATTGGCAAGCCTACCAAAATTAATATTGCATGTGTGCACTTCAAATATCTCAAAAGATAGCTGTTCAAATTTTTTTTAAAGTTACCTCAAACTAAAGTAAAGTAGATCATAATATTCAATTTAATATATTTATCTCGGATAGTAACTAAAACCATCGGACTATACAACTTTAACTGTGATGCTGAAATGAGAGCAATCTCACCAGAACACCAGCCCCTTGGCTGGGGTCCTTTTGGAGTGCATTGTTGTCAACTGTAATCTGATGAGAATCAGGCCTGCAGGCACGTGCTCCATTGCATTGTTCCCTGATGTGCCTCGATCCCCGTAATTGCAATGTACACAGTCTGGGTCGTGTACATTTCACCCACGTCCTCTCCACTGACACAATTACAGCGTCAGAAACAAATAGAGGAAATGTAGATGCAATAGAGGATTCATATTGCGCCTGGGTTCTAACCTAAATGTCGCCCAGGCCTGCATCACATGCTTGTTGGTTGGTTGTTGGAGTTTTACATCATGCCAACATCTAAGGTCATATCAGGACGGGTATTGACTTGTGACAGTGCACACTCAGTTTATAGCATTGCCCCATTGGGAAACCAGGTCGCCAGCACCATGACCTGATATCCCACTCAGCCAAATTATCCTGACACTGAGCCGACCATTTCTCACTGGGCAATGCAACAAAGACAATTGTAGTAACTTCACTGCACTGAACGTCCAATAACCGATAATAAAAACCAATCTGCTCTAGAGGCGTCGTTAAATAAAATAAGCTTTCTTTTACTTCACTGAGTAATATTGGAGTCATTCATCTTAGTGTCTTATGGAGTATATAGCAGCCGGGGTAATTATAGGTAATGAGACTGGAGCCAAGAATAACTATGGAGAATAGAATAGCGGCAAGATTCCATTGCACTCGGGCACGGGGTAATGGCAAACCTCTTATTGTGGGAAAGCCGAACAGCACAGTTTGAAATACAGTCTGTGGACAAGGTCATCTAGATGATTTCTAGCATCAGCCTGCCCTCTAACGGAAAGGGCAGAACTATTGTTGTGGGTAACATCATAGATTGCAACACAGTCCATGGACTGGGTAGCAGTGTACAGTGCAACATGCTGCGGAGAATATGATATAGAGGATCTCCACCCCAAAACCCGCCCTCTTATAGGAGTTGTAATACTATTGTTGTGGGTAGCAATGCTGTGTTTGTTTGTTTGTTGTTTTAAGTCCTAGCAACTTCTAAGGTAATATCAGGACAGGGGTGGCAATGCAGTGTGGACAAGGTCATATATATGATATTCACCACTACCACATCTGGCTTCTGATGGAAATGGCAGAAATATTGTTGTGGATAGCAGTATAGTGTGAAACATGTTGTTGACAAGGTCATATAGAAGATTTCCACGACGAACCGGCTGGACTATTGTTGCTAGTAACATGACGCTGTACTACTGGCCTCTCGGACAAGGTCATATAGAGAATTTCCATCACCAACCCGCCCTCTGGTGGCAGTGACAAAACTATTATGTAGCTAACAACAAACCTTTCAACACGGTCTGGTGACAAGATGCTATAGATGATTTCCACCAATAACCTGCCCTTTGGCTGAAATGGCAGAACTAGTTGTGTGGGTAGCAAGCAGCGTGCCCTGTAGCAGGCTCTGTGGACAAGGTCATCTAGAACTTAGAAGGTCTACGCCACCAACCCACCCTCTGTTGGAAATGGCAGAACTATTATTGTGGGTAGACTGCTACTGTACAACACAGGCGGTGGACAAAGTCACGTGAAGGAGTTCCACCACAAAACCCGCCCCCTGATGGCGGTGGCAAGAACTATTGATATGGGTAACAATGCACTGTGGACCTGGTCATATAAGAGGATTCCCATCAGTAGCCCATCAGTTTGTTTGTTTGTTGTTGTTTTACGTCCTAGCAACATCTAAGGTCATATCAGGACGGACTAGCCCATCAGATGATAAAACTAAAGGGTAACCACGGCGACTGTTGCTGGGGAACGCGTAAGGGTTGGTTGGTTGTTGGAGTTTTACGTCCTGGCAACATCTAAGTTCATGTCAGGATGGGTACCGACTTGTAACAGTGTGCACTCATGACGAATGTATAGTTCTGCCACACTGGGATACTAGGCTGCCAGCACCAAGACATGATGTCCCACTCAGTCACATTATCCTGACACTGAGCCAACCAGTCCTTGTCCTACCCTGAGAATTCTGAGTGCCTGGCTAGGAAGCAACAACCATGCATTTTTAAGTCATTGGTTTGACTCGACTACCTTTTGAATCCCACGATCTATCAACACGGGAGACTGACGCTCAACTCATTCGGCCATCCCGTCTGGTACGCGAAAGGGTGCCACAGTGTGTCGGCGAGGGGGTGGGGGGGGGGGGGGGGGGATTGCATGCCTGGATCTGAATCATATATCATAATTGCCAATCGTTTCATCCCATTACCTCACTGTGCTATAGAAGCAACCCACCATTGTCAAACAAACTGACAGGAGTTGCTATTCAATTGTTCCCTTAATCTCCAAATAAAGGCGTGTCTAGACAAGTGCTTGATGGCTGTAATGCCCGCCTCTAACCAACCAAACCGAGGGCGGCGACCGAGGTAGAATTACCGACAGAGACTGTCAGGTCAAGTCTGTTCAAACGGAGTCAGTCAGCTGGCCAATATGCACAGAGTATGCAGGCAGCCAGTGAAATAATACTTTTACTTTGCTTCGCTTAATTTGCCGCCATTGACACTCAACACAAAGGGGAATTATGGTTGTTCTTTGGTGTGAATACCCATTTTTATTTTGGTAAATATTTGGTGTGTTTTGGTGAATATCTTAAAGATGCATAGTTCGATGAAAGCATAACACTTTCGAAAGCAAAACATTTATTGCTTACCTAGATTTAATTTGAGATATCCTCCATAGATGTTGCACGGTTCCTAAAACCGCATAGTCCAATGAAAACATCAACTTTTCAAAACCAAATCAATTATTTAGATTTGATTCTACATATCTTTAGAACTTAGATACTGATGCACTTATTAACAGGATGGAGAGCTTACCTCGTTTAAGCTATGGTGGTTATAATAGCTCATCCTCCCATCCAATTACCAAGGTAATATTGTATATAGGATTAATTTACAGGTTAGCAAATGTGGTCCGTCCTGATATGACCTTAGATGCTGCTAGGACGTAAAGCAACAAACAAACAAATGTGATTGTGAAGCAGTGAGTAACAGTGGACACTCTTGGAAACTGCATAGTGCTGCCCCACTGGGAGACCAGGCCACCATCACTATAACCTGATATATCACTCAGTCACATTATCCTGACACTGAGCCAACCAGTCCTTGCCCTATCCTACTAAGGCCGAGTGCTTGGCTAGCAAGTGACAACTATACAATTTTTATGTCATCGGTTCAAACTTGTGGGGGTCATATCCCACGATCTACCAAAATGGTAGACGGACGCTCAACTTATTTGGCCATTCCATTTGGTGTGCATAGCTCTGTCGATTTGTCAATTTTGTCAGAGCCCGGCATGAAACACTTGTAAAAGCACGTGACCTACGAGCACCAATCCCCGCGTTCTGTTATTGTGAGCGGAATCAGGGGCTTCACTCGTGTCTGGTGGTCGGAAATTGGGCCTGCACCCGCAGACAGAGGAGTGTGTTCTAAAGGCAACATACACACGCCGACAATCGGAGTTGAGAATGTATGAGCTGCAGCTTCAAAGCGCATCGTCGATGTTGGTTTGTTAATGCATGCCATTGGTAAACAATGACGACCTGTCACTGGGTGAGAATTGGCTGTGGGATAGGTTCCTGCTGTGAACCCGGCTGAGTGTATGCTAGGCATGAAACTGGGTGGAAGCTTGCTATTTGCATTGACTTTGTGATAAGTTCATGTTGTAACGAAGTAGGCTGAGCGTATACTAGACATGAAAATGTGTGAAAACTAGCTACTTGCATGGACTTTGTGATAAGTTCCCATTGTTGCAAACCCAGCTGAGTGTATGCTGGGCATGAAAATGGGTGAAAGCTTGCCACTTGCATGGACTTTGTGATAAGTTCCAATTGTTGCGAAGTCGGTTGAGTGTGAAAATTAGCTACTGGCATGGACTTTGTGATAAGTTTCCTTTGTTGCGTAGTCAGATGAGTGTATTCTAGGCATGAAACTGGGTGAAAACTAGCCACTAGAATGGACTTTGTGATAAGGTCCCATTGTCGCGAAGGCGGCTCTATGTATCCTGGGCATGAAACTGGGTGACTTTTTGAGGAGAAGATCCAAAGGATCCTATAGCGGCATTCTGATCAGGCTGTCCTCTCTATGCACCCCACCCCATCCCCACCTCACACCCAACCCCCACCCCCACCGCCACGCTCCCACCCACACCGGACAGCCCTACCCCACCTCCACCGTAGTTTGAACTGATCGATATACTAAATTGCCGAATAGATAGACGGGATGGCCGAATGAGTTACACCGTCCGTCTCCCATTCTGGTAGATCGTGGGATCGGGGCATCGAGTCAAACCGATGACTTACAAATGTTTACTTGTCGCTTCCTAGCCAGGTGCTCTGCATTTTTAGGGTAGGGGGGAGGAGCAGTGGAATGAGGAAGACCAATCGGCCACGATTGAAATTTCCCCTGCTTAATCAACTAATCTACAACAACAAAACCAGGACAAACCCAAGCCTGCTCTGAGTATATCCTTGATCGCTATTTTACATATGAAAGTTCCATTGTAAATCCAGTGAAACCTCCGTTTTTGGATCATACTTCATTCCAAAATGTTGTTTGTAAACCTATTTAGCGTAAACGGAAACAGATTTTTTTTACATATGAAACAATGGAAAATATATTAACCTGTTCCTGATCCCGAAATGAAGGCATTTCATTTTTACCTTGAATATGCATAAGATCTTACTTTGAATACGCATAAAACGAATAACCAAAAATGATAAATAAATTAGACAATTTAATTTCATCATACATGTACAGCGAAGACTTGATAGCATAAGTGGAAGGTGGAGGGGAAGGAAGAGGGAAGGCATTTGTTTGTTTGTTGTTTTACGTCCTAGCAACATCTAAGGTCATATCAGGACGGGGACAGCATGTTACTGTTTGGAAGGGGAATCCCCTCCATAAGAACATCAGGTAACTGACATTCTGGACTTTGTGAGGGGAAGCATCTTGGTTTATTTTTGTGTTCTTTTTCTTTGCAGTACTCGACTCGGGTTGGGACTCAATATACCTCTTCCTCACTAAAATTCTATCCATGGAGACTTGCGTTTGACTACATTTCAAGATGTTTCGGAAGGGAAGCATGACATTGGCATTCATAAGGTTGTTTGTGAACCGATAATGCGTTCAGAAACCAACGCATGTTTTGTTAGAAAAATATGTTTGTGAACCGATTTGTTCGGAAAGCGAGCTGTTCAAAAACCGAGGTTTCACGGTAGTTGACAAAGCTACAAGTATAATCCCCCAGAACCGCGCCAAAGAATTAAATAAATCTATCCAGCAGTGTTCATCCTGTGTTCACTATGTGAATGTCGGGAAAAATTAGCCATCGAAATCAAGTATATTAACCCGAAAAAAAAGAATTTCTTTTTGTAACTGTTTGCATTGTTTAGACATTTGCCAGCACCAAAACACATAGAATTTGTATCTGTGGACAGGCTAGATAGCGATACACATTTATTGTGTAAGTGCTTAGCTTGAGGTGGTTGGAGTTCAAAACCAAAGTGCCCCTAATATGGGAACCCAGCCAGCGATCCTATCGATTTGGCCATCATGTGTGGTTTAGTAAGAAAAAAAGAAGAACTATGGAGGGTAAACGAAACAACACATGTGAGAAGAAAATGTTCCTGTTCTAGGCTCGTGCATGATTAACGATTCCTTTGTCTGTGTTGTTTCTCTCTTCTGGCTGGAGTTGGGCGACGTAGGGGAATATATATATATGCTGTATAAGAATTATACGATTATAATAACCTAGAATTCTATACTATCCTAACACCCACCCACCAGTAATCGGGTGGTTGAGCCTCGGACTACTCATCTAGTGCTCAGGCTTCAACTCCGACGGTGGCGCCACCACTCGCCTGCTCACTGTCCTACTCACTTAACGCGAGAATATATATATATATGCCATACTGTAGTGGGCGAGCCTGCGGGCGAGCTTGGGTATATGCAGGCATGCGACGAGTGAGATGCACTTCGTTGCGGGTCACTCCTTGAGCCCGTTGCGGGTCACTCCTTGGGCCTGTAACTGCAACAGTTGCTGAGAAAGGACTAGCTCTTCCTTCACTCACTAGGTGGTACATTCTGGCATGTCTATTGGCTAGCCTGTGAGGAAATGACATTCGAATGACCGGCACGTCCGACGTTAAACTATATTTATTTATTCATTTATTGCTTTATTTCTAATTATTCGGTCCTATATTCAATATCTTATTATATACAGATGTTCCTTATTTCAAATCAGTAATAAAAGGTAAAATCATCGTAATCTACTGGTCACTTGTTTCATTTTGCCACCAGAACCGTCTCCTTACCAATCAGATCATTATTACACCATATGAACGGTTAACATTCCTATATAAATGAGGAACAAAGAGAACATTGCTTCTGTGTAGAAAAGATATATTCTCTGGCTAGAGGAAATGAGATCCCTAGCCTACCAAACAACACATGCAACTGAGCACAACTGCTCCTGAGGAGTGGGCGAGTTGGTGGTGCCATGCTGGGAGCTGAAGTCACACCAGTAGATGACCTAATGAATACAGGTAAGCAGGCGATGACTTAGTGGCTGGGGAGTGGATGGGATCTTCCGGCTTATTATACTCATACAATGGCTTATATAGCATATATATAATGCTAGAGCCATGCAAAGCTTGTTCTTGCACTCCATTCAAGAGAATGAACTCACGTCATTGCACATTATTGGGGCTTGATATCCTATCAGGATTTACGGTCATATTAAGTCAAGGGACCGACTTGTGACATTGCACACTCACGATTTTATCCACGTAAATTTATTATTTGGAACCAATCAGGGGCCATATGCAGGAGTCAGTGATAGCGGCTTTTGGTGTTACAGCCTATTACCGGGTAGCTATCGCCGACTTCGGGAACTGTATGCAGGAGCGCGTAACACTTTCATTATAGCTAAACATGAATTCATTTATAGATTTGGGAAATCCCTCTGCGTTTGTAGCAATATATTAGGCTCAAATATATTAAATGTGATCATATTTAACAGAAGTAGCTACCCAATAAGTGAAATTTTATCAATTTAACCCTAAATTCGAAGCGTTATTAAGGCTACCGCCGCATTGGCGGCGATATTAATATTATATTTTCGAATCAATGAACGTACAGTAAACAAACTGCCGCCGCCGCCAGTATGGAAAGCTACGTTGATGTGGCGGCGCCGGCGATTTGTTTACTTTACGTTCGTCGATTCGAAAATACAACTATTAATATCGCCGCCAATGCAGCGGTAGCCTTAATAACGCTTCGAATTTAGGGTTAAATTGATCAAATTTCACTTATTGGGTAGCTAATTCTGTTAAATATGATCGCATTGAATAGATTTGATACCTAATACCACCTGTAAACCAGCTATTTTTCTGGTTTAGCTTAACCTAGTTTAAGCTTGTGGTGTTAGGCCTATCACTGACTCATGCATACCGACTTTTCGGCGCTAAACCAGAAATCCTGTCTAAACGCGTTTTGGCTCGGTAACACCGACTCCTGCATATGGCCCTGGGTGTCTGTCAATATACTGCATTATTTATAATCGCATAACATAATACAGATCACATATGTCTTTAATTCACCATTTCAGTACGGTAGTTGATTGGGAATTATTCACAGGAAGGAGAATAATTGGTTGTTTCTTTGGATGTTACACTCTAGCAAGATGCAATGTAATATCATAGTGCCTACCGACTTGTGACAGTGTGACTTAATTTTCTAGATTCAGATGTATCAACATATTCTGTGCATTCGATCATTTTACAGTGCCATTAAATGATATATGGAACTTATAACCCAAGGAATATGAATTATGTGCAAAACGCATCTTGATCAAAATGCTACTGTGATATTGTTACAGTTTTACATTCTAGCAACATCTAAGTATATCTACCAGTCTATGTGACCAGACGGGATGGCTGAATGAGGTAGAGCGTCCGTCTCCCGTGTTGGTAGACCATTGGATCGTGGGTTCGAACCCTGGTCGAGTCAAACCAATGACTTCAAAATTGATACTTGTCGCTTCCTAGCCAGGCGCTCGGCATTATTAGGATAGGGTAAGGACTGGTTGGCTCAGTGTCAGGATAATGTGACTGAGTGGGATATCAGGTCATGGTGCTGGTGGCCTGGTCTTCCAGTGGGGCAGCAATACAAAGTGGCCATGAGTGTGCGTTGTCACAAGTCGGTACCCATCCTGATATGACCCTAGATGTTGCTAGGATGTAAAACAACAACAAACAACCAAAACCAGACTATGAACAGACTTGTGGCAGTGCTCAATCACGGTGAGTTTATAGTTCACTGGGAAACAACTATATTGGCACAATTCACATTATCCTGACACTGAACAAACCAGTCGTTGCCCTGTCCTAATAAGGCTGATCACCTGACTAGATAGTGACAATTATCAAGTATGTATGCCATCGGGTTAATTCGGCGAGGGCTCGAACCCACGACCACCCACAAGGGAAGGCAACCAACGCTCTTACCAATTTAGTATGCCAAACTTGCTGGTGGCGCCAGAGTGGTAGCTTTCCACACTAATTGCCTACAGCGAATTACTTTCAGTCGCCGCTGTGCTAATGATGGCCACGATAGTGCTGTATATTTTTTAGCAGGCATTCATTATAATGCTATATGCCTGACTGCATACAAAGTAGGCCTACTCCCAGGGTCAATGGAGAGCCTGCTAATGTACGTACGTAATAGAGGAAAACAAATGACATCTTATGGAGATTGGTGGTGCACTGGCACTCAAGTGAATCCACTTTGTATTGAAAAGCTTTACTAATAATAAAGTATTCACATGTTTACTGCGAACTTGTTCAGCTGTTAGTTAGATGCTTGGAGTTTTGCGTCCTGGCAACATAGCAGGACCGGTACCGACTTGTGACAGTGCGCACTGATGGCGACTTTATAGTTTTGTTTGTTGTTGTTTTATGTCCTAGCAACATCTATGGTCATATCGGGATGGGTACTGACTTGTGACAGTGCGCACTCATGGTGACTTTATAGTCTGCCTGAGTGAAAGACCAGGCCGGCAGCACCATGACCTGATATCCCACTCAGTCACATTATCCTGACACTGAGCAAACCAGTCCTTGCCCTATCCTAATAATGCTGCACGCCAGGCTAGGAAGCAACAAGTATACATTTTTAAGTCATTGGTTTGACTCCACCAGGGTTCGATCCGACAACCCCATGATCTATCAACACGGGAGACAGACGATCTAACTCATTCGGATATCCCGTCTGGTCACGCAACTTTATAATTATAGTGCTCTCACTAAGTCTAATCCTATTCTCCTCTCTAGTCCTCACCCCTCTCTACCCCGGCCCCGCTCACACCTTATTCTCCTATCTAGTTTGTTCTCAGTCTCTGTTGTGCTGTTCTCTCGATCCCTCCACCTCTCTAATCATCGCGCCCTCTCTACCCCATCCCCTCTCTAAGCCTAGTCGCCCCTTCCCCCCTTTCCTCTTTATCCCTCTCTGTCGTTATCTTGCTGGTTCCCTAGCTCTCTCCTGTATGGCTTGCTCCCCTTCTCTAACATCCTGCCCCTTCTCCCTCCCTGCTCCATTATCCTCTTTGTATCCATTGACCTGCACACCACATTTGTCACTAATATTTATCTGAAATCGGTACTTATCAATAGAAACTGCGTTGAAATACATACAACTTACTGGTTTCATTTATTGCGGTTTTACACCCCAGATACATCTGAAGATTAAGTGATGGACGCATTGATGCTGAAATACACAGGAGGATGGCCAAGGCTAGCGCATCTTTCGGCCGACTATGCCAGAGCCTCTGGAACAACCACCATGTGTCCATGCGGGTCAAAGGCAAGATCTACCTGCAATTGTGCTATCCACCCTACTATACGGAGCCGATGCCTGGACAGTGTACAGATGACAGGTGAAAAAGCTGCATGCTTTCATGATGTGACATCTGCGTTCAATCATGAAGCTAACCTGGAAGGACAAAGTGACAAATAAGGAAATACTCAAACGGACGGGGCTGCCCTCTATGGAAGATCTTCTGATCAAAAAGAATCTCCGGTGGACTGGACACCTCAAGAGGAAGTCATCAGACAGGCTACCAAAGCAGATCCTATACTCTCAACTGTCTTCTGGTTATAGAAGGAGAAGGCGCCCTCATCTCCGGTTCAAGGACACCATCAAGAGAAATCTGAAGCTGAGAGACATTACGACTGACTCATGGACATCACTCTCACAGCAGAGAGCTAAATGGAGAGCGGCAATCAAGTAATGAAAGCAGTCTTTGTCACATCACGACCGACAGCATCATGATGATGATGACATCAGAAGTCATATCAGGATGGGTACCCTCTTGTGCCGGTGAGACCTCATTTTAATTTTGTAATGCTGCCCCACTGCAAGACAGAGCCAGCAGCACCAGAATCCACTATCCCACTCAGTCACATTATCCTGAGACTGACCGCACAAATCCCTGCCCTATTATATCAGTGCTGTGTGCCAAGCTAGTGAATATGGCATTTGCTGTCGACACGGCGTAAAGAAACCACCAATCAATCAATGAAAGTACAAGCTATGTAGAGATAAGTATCGATTTTGTATGCCATCAGTTTGACCCGGGGAGGGCTCGAACCACCGACAATTCCCATGGGAAGCCGACAAGTGCTCTTATAGATTAAACCCATTCAGTCTGAGTTCATATATCTTAGTTTAAATGCTCGATGAATCATTATTCAAACAACAGTTTACTGCGCAAAATTAATTTCTATGCAAAATTAATTAAAAATATCCCCACTCTATTTGTATGCTGTCATGGAGACTGACTTTTATCTTTAATAAAGAAAATTTGCATTCGTCAATAAAGTCGAGTCATTGAACACGATCTAATATGAGAACGAGCGGTGCGGTCTGATAATGAAATTATTATTTTGATTTTATCGTGGGAAATCGATATCATTTCTTGTACAGTTAGTCACACTGCACACAAGACACACTGTGGCGTGAGGACCATTGAACAACTTTTGATATGGCATGAAGGCAAACACGAGTTAGGTCTAGATAATTAGTTTCTACTGAAGGTACGATGCCTAAGAAATAACTAAATGTCGTACGCTGGAAATATTGCGCCTAGAGCAGGAATCGAACCCATACCTCTTTCTTTTTCTTTTTCTTTTTTTTTTGTGACAAGTTTTTTATTCTGCCCATAACGTATAAGCTCCCGTGAGGGTGCTTGTTTTCAACGCCTCTTACATTCCTGGGTAGTGCGCTAACCGTTACACCACCTTGGTGGGCTAGCCGTTATACCACCTAGGTTCCCTGATGTCATCACCCTATCTCCGCCCACCTGTCTATGTGGCTCCTTGCCTGAGAGGTAAGTGCAGACTTATACAATATTATTGTAGTATGCACTGACCTACTAAGAAAGGAGTTGCATAGACAGGTAGGGGTGAATAGGGTGAATGCATTAATTAGAGAGTGAATATGGCCCAATGGTTAGTACACTACCCCATGACTGACAAAACGTGGGGTTCTAATCCTGCTCTCAGCGCAACAAATCCCACTTGCAACACCGGTGCCGTGACCAGGATTATGTACATGGTATATGTTGTATGGTTGTTCAAACTACCCTGTGCCTGTAAATATATGTGCATAGCCTGTATGTAATTGTTAGTGTGATTGCGCATTCTTCCACACTGTCTCGCACGCACGGAAGAATGCCAAGATTCAGTTCCAGTATGCTTCAACCTGGTTTATTACAAAACCTCTCTGCTCTCCACGGCGACAACTGTCAAATGACCCGCCCCCTAACTCGCCAGGTCCCGTGTCGGCTCTGTAGGTGGGTGGGGTGTGTGGTAGCCACATGCACTAGAGGGCAGCCCAGTTGGGGCTCTGCCCGGTGGCTAGCATGCCACCACCTAGCGCAGTTCAGTGTAACTGCGTAGGTGTGTGGCGTAGTGTCTGCCGCCACCACGTGGTAGTGGGGCTCATGTAGACTACTACATTAGGATCAAATGACTTATGGATGTAAACCAGTTAAAGGACTTATAATTACTGGGGTGTGTGTGTAATCGTCTGCACTGACCTCTCAGGCAAGGAACCACGTAGATAGGGTGATTGAATTTGGTAGTCTAGATAGATTACTGGTTAGGATGGTAGCCCCAGAATGACAAGAAGTGTAGGTTCGAATCTTGCTCTAGGCACAATATTTCCCATTTTCCTCACCCCCCCCCCCCACCATTGATGACAAGCTCCAATGTATCTGTACTAATAAAAAGGCGGTCAGTGAAATAAACAACTCCATGACGTGTTACTACCGGCAGACGACATTTCTCTCCAAAAGACAACGCCGCAATCATCACATTTTGTATTTGTCCCGATAACCCATAACACATTATGAATCGGCCTTTTAAGAGTAATTTAGCAAAATAATTCGCAATGGAATTTAAAGCACGTTCCCAGAGCAGTCCAAACAAAAAATAAATCGCGATTTTAAAGAAAATTAATCGAACTCGAACACATTCCCGTTCAGGGCAATCTCTTGCTAAATAGCACAGAAGGTAGAATTTTTAACATCGAAACAGATATTATCTTCGGTCTTGCCTGAACTCATGTGGCAATTGTGGTTTCCCTGTGGCAGGCTCCACTTTGTGGAAGAGGTAAGTGCAGGAGGTAAGAAAGTCATCAGCTCTTGACAAAAATCAATATGTTGTCGGGTCTCTCCTCTTGACGATACCCTTTGCACCGGGCGCGGTGGCCGAATCGGTAGAGCGCAGGCCTCCGGTGTAAGAGATCGGGAGTTCGATTCCCGGTCGAGTCAAAACAATGACTTAAAAATCGATACTTGGTCCTAATGACTGGTTGGCCCAGTGGCAGGGTAATGTGACAGAGTGGGATATCAGGTCATGGTGCTCATGGTCTGCTCCCTAGGTGGGACAGCAAAATATAGTTGCCATGAGTGCGCACTGTCACAAGTCGGTACCCGTGCTGATATTACCTTAGATGTTGCCAGGGCACACAACTCCAACAAGCAACGGTGTCCTTTTGGGGATAAAGAAATTGCTGCACTTGTTAGCTTCAACAAAGACATGTACATCTAATTGTGTAGATGTATGCTCGGAGTCTCAGAATTACTCCTGCTATTAAGAAAATACCATTAAATTAAAATTATTATTAACAGAAAACAGTCTTAGTAATTGCCTATGTTGCTTATACTATGGGTAATTCACAGGACACGATTAATTGAACTGCCACAGATGCATATGCCATCTAGCGGTTCAAGTCAGCCTCCTTGGCACGGTAACAGCCATACCACCCACGCCATCTAGTTGGTTGGTTGGTTGGTAGGTTGTTGGAGTTTTACGTCCTATCAATATCTAAGCTCATACCACGACGGGTACTGACTTGTGACAGTGTGTACTCATAGTGCCTGTATAGTGCTGGCCCCTCTGGGAAATCAGGCTGTTGGCACTATGACCCAATATCCCCTCAGTCACATTATCATGACACTGAGCTAACCAGTCCTTGCCATATCCAGTTTATGCTGAGCGCCAGTCTAGGAAGCGACAAGTATCAATTGTAAAGTCATTGGTTTGACTTGACTGGGAACCAAAGTCCCGACCTTCCGCACGCGAGGCCCATGCTCTATCGATTAAGCCATCGCGCCCAGTACGCCGTCTAGTGGTTCAGCATGACTTCCGACGAAAAGGGAGGCATTTCTGCCACTATCCTGCTGGGCCCGGAAATGCACAATCAGGATTGGACTCAGCTACTCAACCTCAGCACCCACCCGACACTCAACTAGGACAGTCCATCAAAGTTCTTTTATTTATCGATACCTCTAGAGTACATTCATTTTTGTATCATCGGCTATTGGACGTCAACATTTGGAGGAAAACCACTGCTCCCACATAGGCTACTCTTTCCGATAAGCAGCACGGGGTATTTTATATGCACTTTCCCACAGACAGGATGGCACATACCACAGACTTTGATGAACCAGTTGTGGACCACTGGTTTTGAGACAGTTAAATGGCAATGAACTCTTAATTCATGGTGGACCTGGCCTGGGGACAAGCTTCAAACCATACAAGTAAATGAAAACAGTTTATATACCAATAACCATTTTGTATTGTAAATTACCTATCTTTTTATAATGGGTTATTTAAATTGCTAAATGAGAAATATTTGTATCACTGAAAGATGAGTCCAATAGATACGTGTGTGAGTGATTAGTAAAACATGCATGGGGCAGCTGGCCACTAAGTGGAGGCTGCCAGGGAGGATGAGAGGATGAGAGGATGAGAATGGGAACGTGGGAATGGGGATGGGAATGGGGATGGGGATGGGGATGAATTGGTTGCATGATCGCAGTTGACTGGCTAAGATTTAGTCCAGTCTTACTAATAAATAGTCAAACCCACAGATTTATAATGTTAGCTCCTTAACAGAGATCCATGCAAGCACTTTGCAAAATAACTACATCTAGCACCGATTTAAATTTATAAATCTGAAACTGCAAGAAAGTAGTCAATGTAATTCAGTTTCCTTTTTGCATTCGTTGATCATTTTTGTAAATAGATATCATGCTTTGGTTGCAATGTCGCCGAAAATATGTGTTGATTGGTTGGTTGGTTGGTTGGTTGGGCGTTGGAGTTGTATACCCTGGCAACATCTAAGGTCATATCGGGACGGGTACCGACTTGTGACAGAGTGCACTCATAGCGAATTTATAGTGCTGCTCCATGTGGAAATCAGGCCGCTGGCACCATGACCTGATATTCCACTCACTGACATTATCCTGACACTGAGCTAACCAGTCCTTGTCCTCTCCTATTAAGGCCGTGCACCAGGCTAGGAAGCAACAGGTATCAATTTTAAAGTCATTGGTGTAACTCGACCGGGAATATAACTCCCTACCTTCCGCATGTGAGGTCCGCGCTCTAACGATTACGCCCGGTAAAATAGTGTTTGACGCGTTGCATTGTTGGTAAAACGCGACGGCACTTTCGGCGATTTGATTAAGGGTGCAAAACATTGCTTTCAATTAGCCAGCATTTCCGGGAGGGCATGCGCACAACTTTTGTTCAAAATGACTTCAAAGGACGATGGGAATGGATAGATGGTGAGCGGAAAGAGGCGGTCACAGAGTAAAGGTGGAATTCCATCCACCATTCATTTCGCAGACATTTCCTTTTATTTTGTTGCGTTCGCTGATTAAGCGAGGGAAGTGATAATCGCGAATGACAATTGGTCTTCCTCATTACACTGTTTGTTGAATTATCCTAGCAATTCTGAATGCTAGGATAGATAGTGAGGAGCATTCAGTTTTGGGGTGTTTTATTTTACTCGGCTGGGGTTTGAAACCGATGACCTGACACTCGCAAATGTGGTTCTTGTTGTATGGTGACTGGGGGGGGGGGGGGGGGGGGGACTCTAGCGCAATGGGAAGAGTGGGTGCTCAACTCATGTGGCCATCCCGGAAGTGGGTACTCAACTGTTTCAGCCATTCCCAAAAGTTCATTCAGCCATTCCCAAAATGGGTGCCCAACTCATTCAGCAATGCACACAATAGGTTGTTTGGTGGTTGGTTGTTAGAGGTTTACATCCTGGCACCATCTAAGGTAATATCACAACGGGTACCGACTTATAACAATGCACACTCATGGTGACATTATAGTGCTGCCCGACTGAGAGACCAGACCACCAACAACATGACCCGATATCCCACTCAGTCACATCGTCCTGACACTAAGCAAACCAGTCCTTGCCATTATCCTAATAATGCCAAGCATCTGGCTAGGAAGCGACAGGTATCAATTCTTTAAGTCATTGATGTGACTCGACGAGGGTTCGAACCGCGTGGGTTCGAATCTCTCGATGTACCAAAAAGGGAGACGGCCGCTCAACTCATTCAGTCTGGTCCGGAGTTTTACTCGGGTATAGATGAGGGCAGCGTATATTTCTCCCTGCTAGGCCTGACATACCCAGACCAAACATAGACCCTGTCACTTGCCTCCTTTGTATTCTGTCTACTTACCCATATCTACTGCAACTATTTATATCCAAAACTATATATATAGTAATTTGATTTAACTTAACATGAAGAGTTCAAGGGCCGTATGCAGGAGTCAGTGTTAGCGAGGAAAAACGGTGTTTGGCGGGAATTCCGGTTTAGCGGCGAAACAATGGTATGCACGAGTCAGTGTTAGGCCTAACACCAAAGGCTTAACCGGTGTTACCTTGCCCCTAAAAATATTAGGTTTAGCGAGTTTATTAGGCCCAAATCTATTCAATGCTGTCATATTTAACAGAATTACATACGCAATAAGTGAAATTTTATCAATTTAACCCTAAATTCGAAGCATTATTAAGGCTACCGCCGCATTGGCGGCGATATTAATACTTATATTTTCGAATCGACAAACGTAAAGTAAACAAATCGCCACCGTCGCGACCGCTGCGTCGACGTCGACATCCATACTGGCCGACGTCTACGCATTGGCGTCAATGTATTAGCGATTTGTTTACTTTACGCTCGTCGATTCGAAAATATAAATATTAATATCGCCGCCGTTACGGAGGCAGCGTTAATATTGCTTTGAATTTAGGGTTAATTTCCTCAAATTTCACTTATTGCGTATTTAATTCTGTTAAATATGATAGCATTTAATAGATATAAGCCTAAACTATGGGTACAGATGCAGAGGGATTTCCCAAATCTATAAATAAATTCACGTTTAGCTATAATGAAAGTGTTACGCGCTCCTGCATACGATTTGACACAGGTCCCGACTTCGGTGATAGGTAAACGGTAACAGGCTCTAACACCAAACCCCGCTAACACTGACTCCTGCATACGGGCCCAGGTGCAAAACCATGCAAATGCCAATCCAAAAATGTAGATAAACAATGTAATCAAACATTAAAAAAGTTAATTTCTTTATATTCCTACTTATTTGTTCATTGTTCCATAGTCATGTGATCACATGAAAAGTGTAATTAGTGAGAATTAAAATTATTTTCATGTAGAACTCTGTTATTTAAACTACATTTTTGGATTGGGGTTTACATGGTTTTGCGCCTGAACTCTTCACATTTTGGGACGTGATATATATTTTGTGTGTGAGTGGTACAGGCGTAAGGTGAGTGTCAGTAAGAAAGACTGAAGCAAGGTTGGGCCACCAGGCGAGGCAGAAGGCCTGACCAGTAGATGACTGGAGGAGTATAAGTCAATCTAGAACAACCAGTAGACGACTGGTAGAATGTCACAAAAGATGAACTGAGGACACAGGTCATAAACGATCGGTTTCCGAATAATTATACTCGTATAATTTCTTATACAGGACATATGGGAAATATTTGAAAATGGACAAGGAAGTGACGGGTTCTGTGGGCGAACTGCCGGAAACCTCCATGGGTGGCGCTAGTGGAGCCAAATACGGAGCAAACGCATGCTGGTCAGCGAATGGACAACACACTTTGCGAGTATATGTGATACATAAATAAACGTTTAATTAGATCATAATAATTCCATTAATATCCGCATAACGGAGTACACATCCTATACTTTCTTTTTCAGCACATATTGGAAATAAACTGGAAGTGTTAAGGCTCAAATAATAATTTGTTAACCCGTGCAATATAACACTACAGAGCAGGCACATATTTATTGAAGATTTATACTGCCTCTCATGGATAAGTCTGAATAGACTTGTTTTCACCATTAGACAGTTTGTCGATAGAAAGCCTGAGCCTACACTTTACCAACCCAAGGGATTTTTAACCTCCCACACCACATAGACATGGTATGAGAGCAACTGGCCTTTGATGTCGTTGTAAGTTATATGCAGCGGTGGAAATCCAAATTGGCAGAGGTGGGGGCACGGGGAATCGAACCACCAACCTTCAGATTAGGAGTCCGACTTGGAAAAAAGTCAGACACTCTAACCACTCCACCACAGAGAACACCACATATGTGCCTCGGTAAATACAGAGCTCTTTTCCAAAACCCGATAAGTGCAGATGCAAAAATTTAGCTTGCAATGCCAATGCCAAGCGCGTAGTTCATGCTCTGGAAAAGTGATCTTCATATATGTATATATATATGAAGAGCTCTTTATAAACATGAAGAGCTCTTTTCAAAACTACAAGCTATTTTTTTGTATCAGCGCTTATCGCGTTTTGGTAAAGAGCTCTTCAAAATAATATTCAATAAGTATTCCATTCGACGTGTATCCCACAATTAAGGGCACTCGTGGGGCACCATAATAGAGCCATTGCTGATATCAAATGTTGCAAGTTCCTCTGGATATTAAAAAGGCAACATGGGCTCGTGCCCAAAACCCATATAGTGCAATAAAATGTAAGATATTGCCAAATATCAAGGCAGTCATTACTACTTGCTCGGCAGTCATCTGCTACGATAATTGATGTCCAGTGTCAGGGCTACTGCCGGCTCCCTTTTGGCCTCTGACATTAATTGTTGTCTGCTCTGACACAAGTGGGGGATGTAGAAGTGATGTTAGATTCACGGACCAGATGGGATGGCTGCATTAGTTGAGCGTCTACCTCCCATTTTCATAGATCGTCTGTTTGACCCCCTGGTCGAGTAAAACCAATGACTTAGCAATTGATGCTTGTCACTTCCTAGCCAGGCGCTCGGCATTATTAGCATAGGGCAAGGACAGGTTTGCTCAGTGTCAGAATAATGTGACTGAGTGGGATATCAGGCTATGGTGCTAAATTCACCATGAGTGCACACTGTCACAAGTTAGTACCCATCCTGATATGACCTTAGATATTGCTAGGACATAAAACTCCAACAACAAACCAAATCAGATGAAAAAATGAAAAAAAAAGTAAAAGCTAATCGAACGCAGCCATCGATAGCTAAAACGGAAATTACCTAGTTTTGAGTTGTGAGTTGATGCAGTTATTGCGCAGTATGCTCCCGGCTTTAACAATGACGCACTGCAACTGCCCCTGTGTAAGGAGCAGTGCTTCGCCAAGCCACCGTTAGGTGGCTACAGGATATTGAAGGTCGAGGGAAGCAGACGACAAGTGTGCGCACGACATGTGCCGGGCTTTTTACTCTGTCTGCAATGACCTACTTCCAGTAGAGCACTGTCGGCGTCTTATCAATTAACACACAGCCCCACGCAGGTTCTCTCTTCAACTGGGAAGTGCGATTTGGATGAACTCTCATATAACATTTTCAGCGGTACAATGAGTAAGCATAATGGTCGCTGAGGCATGGTAGGTGGCGCCACTTGGGTAGGTCAGGTGGTACAAGTAGATGTCCTAATGGGTAGAGGTAACCGGCCGATGATTTAGGGGCTGGGAATATATGTATATATAGTATAGTTATACGAGTCTTACCTTGGTACAGATGATGGATAACTGTTGTTTTACCGAGGTATAAGCCTCGGATAGATGTGGGCTAGGGAGAGGTAAGCACGTCCGGTACCAGCAATCTTAACCTACTTATTGAGGATAAAAATGACTTTCAAACAATGGATACTATTACTTTACCGAAAAGGTACACCAACGGAATAGATGTGGCAGGGTGTGGCGGGAGGGCCCTAGCCCACATCTATCCGAGGCTTATACCTCGGTAAAAGAACAGTTATCCATCATCTGTACCAAGGTAAGACTCGTATAACTATACTATTTTACCTCGGTAAACAGCCTCAGGCTAGCCTCAGGCTAGGGAGACCTTTACATAATTCATTTTTATCCTTAATATCATTCTTTCTTATTATTATAACATTCTAAATTTTTGTTCTCACCTATTCTTGTTAGTTGGCGAGAAGACGCTTTGCAACGCCGGTAGGCTTTTCTAGTCGCTTATTATAATGTTTTGCAAACGACTTAGCCGTCTTCCAGCCTGCATGCGCTAGTATTCTTTTCACAGAAATACCAAGCACCCGTGCCTTGGAGACCATGGCTCCTCTAGTTGAGTGGGAAGAGTATTTACTCGTATCCACTCCAGCCAATTTCAACACCGTAATTGTCCATCTGGCAAGTGTGTCTCGTGAAATCGCCTTATGTGGCTTTATAAAGCTCACTAATAGTTGTTGTGATGCACGTAAATCCTTTGTCTTGTATATATAAGCCCGTATGGCCGACACAACACATAATTTCCGATCATTCGGAAAACAGTCTAAGTGAACCGTTGATAAAGGGTCACCTAACGTGTTCGATTTAAGCAATTTTTCTAAATCAAACGTAGCTTGTTGCTTGTCTATTTCTAATCCAGTTAAGGATAAAGCAACAATCGTCTGTCCTCTGTGTCCGGTTACTAACAATAACAGGACCGCGACCTTAAAACCTAACTGTTTTATATCTAACCACGAGTTGTGAGGCCAAGCCTGAAACAACTTAAATACTATAGAAACATCCCAAAACCGACTATACTTTGGTTTTGGAGGATTCCTTTGATAAATTGAACGAAGTAAATAACAAATAACATAATGTTTTCCAACTGTTTCGCCATCAATTCTAGGTAATATAATTGATAACGCACACCTCGCCGCATTAATCGATCCAAAGGAAAGTCCTTCATCCTCTAGAGAACGAAGAAACCGAGCTACTTGTGAAATCTTTGGATTTGTTGGCTTAACTTTCATTAACAAACAATGTACACCCCATTTCTTTAAATAGGTTGTATACATTTTGACAGTTCCTGGCCTCCAGGCATCCGATACTATCCTATCCTCAGTAATTCTGTCCAATCCAAATTGCTGTAGCTGCTTCCTTAGAAAAGGAATGCCAATAGGGGCGTCGTTGACACGTCGCCGTGAACCACTAGTGGTCCGTGGTGCGTCAGATTCCCGAGTTTTCTTGGGAATCGTATACGATCTTTTGCCAGTTGTGAAACTGCTGGCAGCCAAGGTTGCGTGTCCCAATCGGGCACCACCAGTATCGCATGTGATAATGCTAAATGGTGGGAAAATATAAAAATAATTATTTTCCCAGGTAATAGCAAACGCATCTACTTTCCAAGCATCCGGTTCAGGATGCCAAGAAACATAACAGGGTAACTTGTTATTATTTCGTGATGCAAATAAGTCAACTTCAGGTGTACCCCATTTTTCACAAACGAAGTTAAACAAAGGTGTAGAGAGAGACCACTCTAAATGGTCATGGAAATTTCTACTTTTATAATCTGCAAGTGTATTTTGTGACCCTGGAATATGTGCTACAGTCAGCCAGACTTGTTGAGCCTGTGCCCAGTTCCAAATCAGTTTAGATAACTGATTGCAAGACTTTGATTTGGTTCCACCCATGTTACGAATATATGCCATGGCAGTAGTATTATCAGTTAGTATTCTAACCTGTGATTTATTTATCTTTACTAAACTACGTAAGCCCAGATAAATAGCACGCAATTCTAGTGCATTAATATAGTCTGATTTTTCATCATCAAGCCATCTACCTCCTGTTGTGACCCCATCTCGATGAGCTCCCCAACCTTCTAACGAAGCATCAGTAGTAATTACTGTATTAGGTTCCGCCATGCGGATTGGATTTGGTGAACTTGCTATATGTTGCATCCACCATCCAATATCCTGTAACCCTTCTTGCGAAATAAACATCTTTCGCTCAAAATTGCCTTTAGTTCGTGTTAACGCTAAATTTTTATCTATTTCTAGCGACTTAATATGGGCCTTCCCATATAACACAGCAGGTGCATATGAGGTCATTATGCCAATAAGAACAGCAACCTGTCTAATTTTTGGCTTTGATAACTTAATAAGCTGAGTCGCTGTAGTCATAAACTTAATTAGTTTTTGTTCTGTTATCGACACTGTAAGGGACTGTGTATCCAGAATAAACCCTAAACATTTGAGTTGTTTTGTTGGTTTAAACACTGACTTTTGTTGATGTACATAAAACCCCAATTTAGTGAGTAATGCACATAAATCCAAAACTGCATTCACACAACCAATTTGTGTTGATGCTATAATAAAAGAATCATCTATGTATGGAAACATTATATGACCCTTCCTCGCCATTACCGAGAAAACAGGTTTAAGCAATTTAGTAAATAAACGTGGCGCACAAGCTAAGCCATTCGGCATACAGGTAAACTCATAGAGTTGGTTATCCCAAATAAATCGAAGAAATTTTCGGTATTGTTCCATTATGGGAAGCGTATAATATGCATCCTGTAAATCAACACTAGCCATCCACGCATCTGGTGTAATCAGATCTCGTGCCGTATCTAGAGAGAACATTTTAAAATGTCGATATTCCACCCTTTTATTAAGGATTGTTAAATCCAAAATCATTCGAACATCACCATTAGGCTTCGGTCCTGAACAGTGTGTCACTTTTTGTATAATTCCTTTCTCAAAGAATTTATGTACCTGTTTAGTTAATGCGTCTCGTTCAACTGGTTGAATGTTATATGGAAAAGGTATTATACTTTGTACAGGAATTTGTGTAAAGGGAATTTGAACACCCCTAACTATTTCTATAATTTCTTGGTCACTAGTAATTTTGTGCCACTCAGAAATATGATTACTAATATTACCAGCCACAAAGTTGCTTACAGTTTGTGTGTTTTTAGAGGCTGCAGGGACTTGTAAAGTTTGTGTTTGGACCTCTACTTTGACCCGCCCCTGGGGAAAGGTCTCGACGAGTTGAACCCTCGACCTATTGGCCGTGCGGTGTTGTCGGTCCAGCCTGGGCGAGCGCCCCGGCCCCGAAACCCTTGACCAAAGTTTGAACTCGGTCTGGTTCCTCTGGTGAACCGTCGTGGACGAAAATCCCCTCGTGACTTTTTGAAACGAGGAACTTCCTGTTTCTTCTTGCCATCCATGTTTTTGCCACTCTTGGCTGCAGTCTCTACCTCTTTATAGAGGTATTGTAGTTGACCGCCAAACATCTTGGTATTATCTAAAGGTTTCCCTTTAATCGGCTCTGGAGCAAGATAGAGCGTAAACTCCTTCCCCTCATTATCGGTAACCTTCTTAGAGCGAGCCACTTCTTTGCCAGCATCTGTGCAAACTGACTTGAAGACATTTTCATATCTTCGAAACGACAGGTAATTACCTGCCGCCGCTAGCACTGCAATGCCTTTGTCCATTGTCTTAGCCAAAGACGAGAACTTATTTTCACTCTGCATCCTATTAGCCACAGGAACAATAGCTGTTAGGGTAGCCAACACTGCCTTATGCACTGTGTGCAACACATCCTCAAACTTCTTACGGTCATCCGTCATATTGACATCCCGATCCATTTCTTTAATGATGGAGTTGGGAACACCCTTTATGCCTGTTAACTCATCTCCTAACTTGGAGATAACCTCCGCCGGTTTGAACGTGCGAAAATGACCATTCACGGTCTCGCGCATAAGCGTAGTGGTTTTAACCCGCTTAGCCTTTGGCTTCTCCACCTTCTTAGCCACTTTAGTGCCAATGTCCGCATAGACCCCTTCATATATGGTGTCTGAGTCTGATTCCGTAGAAGTAGACTCAGTGGACGACTCAGAAGAAGAATATTTCCTCTTCCTCTTCTTCTTTTTGGACTTAGTCTTCCGCTTTTTGCGCAAACCAGACTCTGCCCGCTCCTTGGTGAATTCATCACCCGAAGAAATCACCTGTTTCTTCTTCTTCCTCCGTTTAGGAGAAGGAGGAGGAGGAGCCTTAAGCTCCACCGCCGAGTCTGTGTCCAAGAAATCCTCAAATGAATCCTCTTGGACACTCGGCCTACGCCGCTTCCGAGACACAGGCGATTTGGCAGTCAAGATGTGGCTTTCCAATCTTGCAAAGCGAGCCTCCCAATCTGGAGGCGCAGGCACATCAGGCACTGCGTCCTCGTCCGGGTCGGAGAGGATATGCGCCCGGGGCTGTGTCGACGGCCCTGCCGACAACACAGGTGAGGAGTCGTACTCCTCGTCCACTCCACTCGGAACACGCCCCTCGGCTGCTGCTGCACCGCGCTTACTCCGCTTCGTGGCCATCGGGAGCTGAAACAAACATTTTTGGTCAGTCCCGGTATATATATATGTCACAATATGGTTGTTTCAAACTCATTTGGACATCTATTGGTGTTAAAGAACGTGTTTATACCGTTATAACACAGGCGTAATAAGCTAAATTTGTGCGTGGGTTGTGGGTCAAGCCCAAACCTTACGCGGGGTCGGGACCAGTGTATCGGCCCGCCCATCCCTCTGTTCCGCACACTTCTCCCACCTGTGACTACTACGTCAACAAGTTGGAGAAAATGCTACGAAACTCGGAGAAACGCCTGAAAAAGTTTTGTCTAGGGGAGTCTATAAAAGAAACCCAGGAGCATCTCCAACATTACTCTCTATTAGAGTACGAGAGAATTTCCACATGAGATAGGGCGAAACCCACATCTCTACCCATAGTCACACGGTGACCCGGGTGTTGACATAACCGCTAATGACCGGTTTGGTTCCTTCGAGAAACCCACTCGAGTGTTCTATCCTTGGTTGTTTATAACCAAATAACTCGTCCAAAATGGACCAACGAAAGTCTAAACTTTCCATAATGATGCTCTAATGCATCATAATTAAGCTAACCACAGTTTTTATTATACTTACTGCGTATTTGCTTGTATGTAGACTAATTTTGCCGGAGCAACCCAACGACACGTTATCCAGTCGTGAGTTGTATATGCTAATTGCTGGTACCGGACGTGCTTACCTCTCCCTAGCCTGAGGCTAGCCTGAGGCTAGCCTGAGGCTGTTTACCGAGGTAAAATATATGTATATATATGTATATATATGTATATATATATATATATGTGTGCTATATAAGTGATTATGTGAATATAAAAAAAGAATAGCCCCTAAATGTTTCGGTGCTCCTTCTGGGCACCTGCTCGCTTCCCAACACCCTTTATTCTCAGCAGGCCCCCCTGTAACCGGGCACTCTCTCTCCCCCCTTTGCCTGGGAACCGGTACTAACAGTCTCCCTGCTTCACTTCAAATTTTACAATGCTAAGTAGTTATTGCCTGGTATTGGCATCTGGGGGCGAAGGAATATGAATGAAAATAATAATATTAATAATAATGTAAATCGAATTCACTAGCCAGCCATATGATTGTACATGTGTGATTTTGTTTTGTTGTTGTTATTGTTGTTGTAATCATGGTGTTAGTTGTGTTTTTGTCACAATATTTCCTGTACCCATTCCATGGCTTCACCGGACCCGATGGCCGAATGAATTAAGCGCACAGGTTTGCCGGCCAGAAGGTCAGGAGTTCTAATCCCAGCCGAGTCAAAGCAATGACTTATAAAGGTGATACTTATCGCTACCCAGTCTGGTGCTCAGAATTCCTAGGATAGGGAAAGGACTGGTTGGCTAGGTATCAGGATAATGGGACTGAGCGTGAAATCGGGTCATGGTGCCAGCGGCCTGGTCTCCTACTGGGGCTATTCTATAAAGCTGCTATGAGTGCGCAGTCACAGGTCGGTACCCATCTTGATATGACCTTAGATGTTGACAGGGTGTAAAACCCCCATCAAATGATAGCAAACCCAAATCGGCGTAGTTTCAATTTGGACCCCCTCTATCCTGCTGTGTTTGGGACCAGCTGCTTGGTTGGTTGTTTTGTGGAGAGTTGTACGTCCTGGCAACATCTAAGGTCATATCAGGACGGATACCGACTTGTGCCTGTGTGCCCCTATGGCAACTTCATCGTGCTGCCCACAGGGTTATAAACCCACCAGCAGCATTACCTAAAATCCAACTCAGTCACATTATCCTGACACTGAGGCAATCAGTCCTTACCATATCCTAATACTTCCGAGTGCCTGGCTAGGGAGCAACAGGTATCAATTTCTTAAGTCATTGGTTTGACTCGACCATGGTTCGAACCCGTAGGTTCAGGGACAAGCTGCTGCTGGGGTACATCATATACACAATCTGTAAGATATATTCATTCTGGCAGTGGTTGTGTTGACAAACATCATGCAGAGAGTGGGACTCGAGCCCACACTCCTGCCATTCAAGGACGAGCATCCTCACCGTTAGACTATCTGCACTTTGGGATGCACTTAAAGCTGCATAGTTCGATGAAACATCAAATTGTCAAAACCACAGCAATTATGGACAATTGGTTATCCATATCGAATTCTATACTGATGTACTTATTAAGGATGTATTGCCTCAGTGAAGGGAATAATAATACTTGGGTAATTTAATAGAACCTGGTACTGCTAAAGCGTATGGTGCCTTTGGAGTATTGGCATGCATTCCAAAATTAATTGTGCATGTCTGCACTTGAAATGAAATAAAAGTTTCTTCAAATGTTGCTGTTTGTTGTTGTTTTACGTCCTAGCAACATCTAAGGTCATATCAGGATGGGTACCGACTTGTGACAGTGCGCATTCATGGCGACTTCATAGTGCTGTCCCACTGGGATACCATGCCACCAGCACCATGACCCGATATTGCACTCAGTCACATTATCCTGACACTGAGCCAACCGGTCCTTGCCCTATCATAATAATGCAGAACACCTGGCTAGGAAGCGACAATTATCAATTTTGAAGTCAGTGGTTTGACTCGACCGGGATTACTTCAAACTAAAGTGATGTAGATCCCCTTCCTTTCCCTCGCTCCCTCAGCGTCCGTTTCTTTCCTTCGTACCCTCATTGTCCCTCTCATTCACCCATTCCCTGCCGCCCGCTCTCCTTTCCTCACTGATACTTCCCTTCCCTCAGACCCTAACCACCCCTCTCCTTCCCTCTGCTTCCCTCACTTCCTCACTCCTACTTCCCTTCCCTCAGAACCTCACCACCCATCTCCTTCCCTCTCCTTCCCTCTCCTTTCCTCACTCCCACTTCCCTTCCCTCAGACCCTCACTGCCCCTCTCCTTCCCTCTCCTTCCTTCACTCCCTCACTCCCACTTCCCTTCCCTCAGACCCTCACCGCCCCTCTCCATCCCTCTCCTTCACTGACTCCCTCTCACCAACTTCCCTTCCCTCAGACCCTCACTGCCCCTTTCCTTCCCTCTCCTTCCCGCACTTCCTCACTCCCACTTTCCTTCACTCACACCCTCGCCACCCCTCTCCTTCTCTCTCCTTCCCTCACTCCCACTTTCCTTCCATCAGACCCTCAGGGCCCCTCTCCTTCGCTGACTCCTTCACTCCCACTCCCCTTCCCTCAGACCCTCACCACTCCTCTCATTCCCTCTCTTTCCCTCACTCCCTCACCCCCACTTCCCTTCCCTCAGACCCTCACCACCCCTCTCCTTCTCTCTCCTTCCCTCACTCCCTCAATCACACTTTCCTTCCCTCAGACCCTCACTGCCCCTTTCCTTCCCTCTCCTTCCCTCACTCCCACTTCCCTTCCCTCAGACCCTCACCACCCCTCTCCTTCTCTCTCCTTCTCTCTCCTTCCCTCACTCCCTCACTCCCACCAGACCCTCACCACCCCTCTCCTTCTCTCTCCTTCCCTCACTCCCTCACACCCACTTCCCTTCCCTCAGACCCTCACTGCCCCTCTCCTTCGCTGACTCCTTCACTCCCACTCCCCTTACCTCAGACCCTCACCATCCCTCTCCTTCCCTCTCCTGCCGTCACTCCCTCACTCCCCTTCCCTCATACCCTCACTGTCCCTCTCCTTACCTCTCCTTCCCGCACTCCCTCACTCCCACTTCCCTTCCCTCAGACCCTCACCGCCCCTCTCCTTCTCTCTCCTTCCCGCACTCCCTCACTCCCACTTTCCTTCACTCAGACCCTCACCACCCCTCTTCTTACCTCTCCTTCCCGCACTCACTCAAAACCCACTTTCCTTCACTCAGACCCTCACCGCCCCTCTCCTTCCCTCTCCTTCCCGCACTCCCTCACTCCAACTTTCCTTCACTCAGTCCCTCACCACCTCTCTCATTCCCTCTCCTTCCCTCCCACCCCCTTCCCTTCGTTCAGACCCTGACCATCCCTCTCCTTCCCTCACTCCCCCTTCCCTTCCCTCAGACCCTCACCATCCCTCTCCTTCCCTCACTCACTCACTCCCACTTCTCGTCCCTCAGACCCTCAGCGCCCCACTCCTTCCCTCACTCCCTCACTTCCACTTCCCTTCCCCCAGACCCTCACTGTCCCTCTCCTTCCCTCACTCCCTCACTGCCACTTCCCTCAGACCCTCACCGTCCCTCTTGTTCCCTCTCCTTCCCTCACTCCCTCACTCCCTTACTCCCACTTCACTTCCCTCACTCCCACTTCCCTTCCCTCAGACACTCACCATCCCTCTTCTTTCTTCAGTCCCCATCCCTCTCTTTTGTACCAGCTCCTCTATACATCTCCTTGTCCCCTGTCCCCTTGCCTCTCTTCTCCCCTGCCTCCCTGTCTCTCTCCCCTTGTCCCCATACGCCGCCATTTCTACCTCTCCATCTATATCGAATGTATTTATCTGTTAATATTGCTTAGGTGAAAAAAACACAGGAAGCAACGCTAAGCCTGATTCGGTGATGAATAACATATTGTGTTACTAGCAGTGTTTATACTGAGTAAGCTATCAAATAGCGATGTATCAAGTATCATTACTATAATTTGCTCTAATCAGTAACTCGGTATTAAACCTCTAACAAGTGGGGAAGTACAGTGAGTTCCTTGTTTATTGGAATTTTAGGTCCTGGCAACATATATAGTCATATCAGGATGAGTACCGACTTGTGATAGTGCGACCTCATAGCAACTTTATAGGACTGTCCCACTGAAGAATCAGGCCACCAGCACCATGACCCGTTATCCCACTCAGTGACATTATCCTGAAACTGAGCTAGCCAGCCCTATTAATGCCTCTTCTATTATTGGCGAGCACCAAGCTAGGAAGCGACAAGTTTAAATTGCATACATTGGTTTGACTCAACATGGAATCAAACTCCTGATGTCCTGCACAGGAAAGAAGGAGCCTTGCGTTCTACTGATTCGGCCACCGCGTCCGGTAGTTCAGTCGGAGGCATCGGCTCATGGGTTGGGTGTGGAGGGGGGGGGGGAGGGGAAACTGCCACCCCGGCGTCGCCCCCACAACAAAAGAACCACCATCTACTGGGGCCGCACCTATAGGAATTGTAACTTCAATGATCTAGCAGCCACTTTGAGGGAAAACAACACAGCAGAACTACTATCAGAGGAAGATCCAAACAAATGCTGGGACATGATACAAGAAATGATTGTCAATGCTGCAAACAAACACTGTCCCCTGGTTAGACTTGACATAAGAAACAAAACAGCTGGTTATTTGAACAATGAACTCCTAGAATTACAGCAGGACAGAGATTATTTCATTCGGAAAGCAGATATAACAAGAGACCCTGGGGATCAATTTATAGCTGAATGTATGGTCAGGAAGGCCAGAAACGAGGTGCGAAAAGCCAAGTCTAGGCACTGTTTAGACCAGATAAATAAGTATAAGCAAAATCCTAAGAGCCTCTGGCATGAACTGCAACAAATTAACCCAGAAGGAAAATCCATTATCAGCAACCTTAGTAGCGAGGACAACGGGGAGAGAATACTAGATAGCCTCCTAGCAGAAGAGATTAACAACTACTTTATTGATGTAGGTGAGAATCTTGCCAGAAAGTTTGACCGGGCTGTAGATAGTCAGGACACCTACACGGTCACCACCAATGATCAGACATATGATTTGACTGAGATAACACAGGAGCAAATCCTCAGAAAGGTCAATGCTGTATCAGCCTATAAGTCATCTGGCATTAAAGACATCAGCTCAGCCCTAATGAAGGTTTCAATTACTGCACTTATAAATGAATTCACTTACCTGTATAACCTAGTGGTCAACACTGGTATTTTTCCGGAAAGCTGGAAACTAGCTACAGTTTCACCCATCCCAAAGACCAATAACCCAAGATACTGTAGTGAGTTGCGCCCAATATCTATTCTCCCTCTTCCTGGCAAAATCATAGAACAAATAATACATGATGAGATAAAAACATTTTTAGAGTCTTCAAATTACCTAACCACTCAACAAAATGGATTTAGAAAAGGCAGATCAACAACTAGGGCATTGGCCTCTCTTATGGATGAGTTATTGACCAACATGGACAAAGGTGAACTAACAATTGCAGTATACCTCGACTTCAAAAAAGCTTTCGATACAATTGGCCATAGAATACTATTGCAGAAAATCCAGAAAGCCGGATTGGGGAAGAAAACCTATACATTCATGGCCAACTACTTAACTAATAGGAAACAATGCACAAAACTTAATGACACTGTGTCAACCATCAGGACTATTAAAACTGGAGTTCCTCAGGGTTCAACCCTGGGCCCCCTTCTGTTTTTAATCTTTATAAATGATTTACCCCAAGTATCAGAGGATGCAACATTCACATTATTTGCAGACGATGCAGCACTCACAGTACAAAATAAAGATTTCCAAATAGCAACCGATCAGGTTCGGACAGTGCTGACCAGGGTTAACCTGTGGTGTAGTGAAAACGAACTATCCCTTAACACCAATAAAACTGAGTTTGTCATTTATGGCACCAAAGCAAGGAAGGCAAGGGCACAAACCATAACACTGCATATTGGCGGAAATCAAATTAAGGAGGCAAGTGCATACAGGTACTTAGGAACAGTGATTGATTCTACCTTAAATGGGAATCAACAGCTGGCTAGACTAACTCAATCATTGGCACTAAAAATGACTACAATCAGGAAGATGCGGAGCTTCATAAGCGAAAACACTGCCCTACTGCTGTATAAATCGACAGTTCTACCAATAATAGACTATAATGATATAATTTATGGATTGCTCACAAAGCAGCAACTGACTAAGCTACAAAGGATCCAAAACCGGGTGTTAAGAACAATTTATTGGGGCAAAACACTAAGTGTACAGGAAATGCATGACAAAGCAAACCTAGATTACCTAATGGTTAGAAGAGATTCACATCTCCTATCACTTATGTACAGAAGAGCCAGAGATACCCAATATATAGAAAACACAAAAAGGAATACTAGACGGGCAGATTCCACTCTACTCAAAGTCCCCAAGCCTTCCACAAACAAACTAATTAAAGCACCAATTTACAAAGGCAGCATGATGTGGAACAACCTACCAACCAGAACCAGGGCAGCGTCATCTTACCTAGAATTTAAAAACTCACTGAGAGAACATCGGATTGGGCAGGCCCTTATGCAGTTGCAGTAAAGTATGTTCCATGGCGTCACCATACAGTAAGTGGCAGACCACCAAACCCTCAGCCTCGGGTTCTCCCCCCCCCCCCCCCCCCCCCCCCCCCCCCCCCCCCCCCCCCGCCCCCCCACTTTTTTATTTGTTGCTGTTCCTCTGTTATCTCCAGTCAACCATATACGATGACAGAGACAGTCCAGGTAAAAAATGTAAAATTTAAGACCTAAATGCACTGGGATTGATCCCACTGCTTCACTGGTCACAGATGGTCCAGTGTACTATTAACAACTCCACCCCAACAACATAGTTCATAAACTCACATAACTAGCTTCATTAGAGTTACACTAGAATTTTTCCTAACAAACCAACATTTATATACCGCTTGCCTAGCTGCAACTGAACATTAAAACTTACTACAAGTTTACCAACTGAATACAGAAGATAACTTCTGCTTACATTCTAAATACTATGTAAATACTCACATTGATCTGACTAATATTGATCTAGTTATGTGACACTACTGTACCATATTGTTATGGAACTTTGGGTTTCAGAATTTCATTGTGTTACATGGTGCAAATTGTCTATTCAACAGGTATTGTACACCTTATTCTATATACCTTTTGTGTAAATAACACTGAATTGACAAATGGCTGGAAGACCAGTGCTTCGGCACTGACAAAAGACTTATTCAGTGGAATAAACATATTTACCAAAAAACTGGGGAGGGGGAGGGGGAGGGGTAGGGGGAGAGGTAAGGGGAAGGGGTAGAGGTAAGGGGAGGGGGAGGGGGGTCGTGCGAGGCCCCAGTTCCAGTTTGGTGAGCAATATCGGAAATAACAAGGCAGCGCCCGCCTCATTAATATATTCAAATATAAAACGCAACGTCAGCACTTTACACATTCGCTACAACCATCAAGGCAACACTCACAATCTGCGGAATTTCCTCTTCATCTGGTCCTTCTTGCCACACAGCAGCTTGCTGGTAGCCTCCTTAGTCTTGGCCTGGTACCTGGAGGACTTCCATTTCTCGAAGAGCATCCTCCAGAGGGAGGAGTACTTTGCCATTTTGGTCTTCTCACTCATCTGGAACGTCGGTGGTGTAGAAAGTAAATGAAGTTTTGTGAGTCTCGGGGATGGCTGAGATGAAATCTGAGGCGAATCAGTGTAGATGGGATTATTGTATCCAAGTTGAGTGTGATTGTCGAGGCTCTGATTGCAGTGTTAAGACAGTATGGCAAAGTTCCAATTGATGTCCTTTCAATGGAGGAGAGATGTTGATCCTATGGTGGTTAATTATCTTCGCCTTCAAATGTAGCTCGCCTTGTAGGTTAATGAAAATAGGGGGCAATGTATGGTGTATAATGAGCATTGCATAGCTTGCAGTTTGTGAGATAAGCGGGATATTTATTGGCTCATAAAATGGGTTATATGTATATAAACCTATAACCATAAAATACAATGTTCAGCAAATTTATTGTAAGTAATATGTCCCAGTTCCATGTGTTGATCGATTACCGCCTCCAATTAGAAGTCATTCATCTGTTATTGACATTGACTGGTAAGTGCGTAAACAGACAGGTGGCGACACAAGCGGGCCAGTGGTTGTCTGAGCATAGTAGGCCTAGTCGATGACCAATAATATAAAGAACCGTGCAGTAGATTAGTGAAGGTGGCGCATGGGAGGAGCTGAGGTGGCAGAGCTTCCGATTAATTATCCGGCGGTTTTGATTAATTATATCCGCTGATCTACCTATTTACAATGTAATGTAGAGGCTCGGAAGACCAGTGCCTCGGTGCTAACAAAAATGAATATTCTGATGAATAAACTGTTTTACCGAAACACACATAATAATGCTTATACATAGGACATATTAACCATACTTAAACGCATGGCAATTCAACAACTATATATATGCTAACCCCTATTGGAATCTGCAATACGATAAATATCCAACACTGAATGTCGAAGCATGCCTGGAATAATGCGGCTGCAATGTCTCAGTCGCGGTATCTTCGTCTGGGTGCCAACTTAACTGTGCAATCAGTCGCTACCCGTGGACGTGGTATCTGTGTGTGTTTCCTCCTGTTTAATCCAATCAGGCTGTTTGCGGCAAGCAGACAGGTATCGCTCTGAGTATCGATCACCATCTGAATCGCGCACAGCTAGCCAGCCGTCCTCCTGCCTGGTCCCCACGCCTCCGCACTCCAGGCGTTGCCTTTATCAGACAGCTGCTTGCTGGTCACGGTTAGTTCCTCCCGACGCCGCTTGGTGTGCCGGTTGTGCCGGTGGTGGCGCTAGTGATGTTGGTTGGCACGGTCCATGAATATTAACCCACGCCCACCCAAAGCAAACCCCCATCAAACACCTTTTCTACGAGGTGGTGGTCGTGGTGGTGGTGGTGTGTGTGGGGGTGGGGATGAATGGAGGGCACCAGGATGGGTCAATCTCGGGAGATTATTCAAGACTTGGTCACGTGTGCACGGGGCGGGTGCTTCTGTCTCGTCCTGGTGCAATCACTGCCCTGGTAGCGGCAAGGTGCTATGGTGTTATGACAACGCATGTTATTTTATCGCTAGGGATTGTGGGAAGCGATTTGTTTCACCGCCACTCCAGAACAATGGTTTGTTTGTTGTTGTTTTACGTCCTAGCAACATCTAAGGTCATATCAGGACGGGCCAGAACAATGATATGACTATTATATAAACCAAGACTGTCTCTTGTTTGCATTATTATTATAACCGGTATACGTTGATGGGATAAGAATGATGTCTCTGATCCATCAATTGAATTACCCGTCCTAGTGTTGTGTGCTAATGAATGAATGAATGAATCAAATGATTAATAACCGGTTTAATTCAATTCATTTCCATGGTGCTCCCAAGTATTTGTGTTCTTTTGCTTCTGTTTATCCTAGTAGAAATATAGCGGTTTGGTCATTTAAAGTGCAGATTAGATAATGGTGTAATGAAGCTAGAAAGTAGTTAGCGGGAGTGGGAGTTGAGTTCTGTTTTCGCTTCACTCTGGCTGTAATCTTTGTCATCAACACCAATACGTCAAGGACTCGCGTAGAAACAAACAGCAGCTATTGCATATCTACCAACTAACTCATAATAACTGCTCGTAACTGCTCATAACTGTTCAGAACTGCTCAGAACTGCTCAGAACTGATTGGAACTGCTCAGAACTGTTCAGAACTGACTGGAACTGCCCAGACCCGCTAAGAACTGCTCAGACCCGCTCAGAACTGCTCACAATTGATTACAACTGCTCAAAACCGAGCATAACCGATCACAACCGATCTCAACCGGTCATAACTGGTCACAACAGATCATAACCGATCAAAACCAGTCACAACTGATCTAAATTAATTACAGCCGTTCACAACCGAGCAAAACTGATCAGAACCGATCACTCCGATCACAACCAGTAACGACAGATCACACCTGATAACAACTGATCACAATTGAATACAACCGTTCACGACCGATCACAACCGATGACGACCGATCACAACTGCTCTCAACTTCCCGTCAAACACAGTACCAAACTGATCCGAGCTGCTCAGTTATCTGCTCACAACTGCTCAGCTCGCCTCAAGGTCACTCTGAGCCGGTCCAAAACAGCATTGTCAGTGCTCCTCAGAACGCTGCGCACAGTTACCATGTTAATATAGAATCTGTCCACGCAAATAATTGCTCAGGCTCCCACTTTTACTCACTTTACACATGGGTTATAACTGCTTTCAGTGCCCACTCTTTGATGCTCCATATAAACGAGTAGGACAAGTAGGCAGGTGATAAGTAGGTTGTGGTGTTCTCTGTGGCGGAGTGGTTAGAGTGTCTGACTTTTTTCTAGGGCGGACTCCTAATCAGAAGGTCTGCCAATTTGGATTTCCACTGCTGTGTATAACTTACAGCGTCCTCAAAGGCCCGTTGCTCTCATACCATGTCTATGTGGTGTGGGAGGTTAAAAATCCCTTGGGTCGGGAAAAGTGAAGGCTTGGGCTTTCTATCGACAGACTGTCTAATGGTGAAAACAAGACTATTCAGACTTATCCGTAATAGGGTGCATAAATCTTCAAATCGTCATCTTCATTTTCTTCAATCCCAGGAGGTATGCCCTTTAGCTGTAGTCTGTTGCACCTCCTGTACCTCCAAGACTTAGTCCGGCACTCTTCACTGTGGTGTTAATAGGCAGTGTTTATTCGCGTGTTAGCTTCTTGGCAATCTCTTTTGATGAATGTTCAGTCATCTGGGTTGAGGCTGCTTGTTTATTATCTAGTCCAGTTCTTGTCGCACAAGGGATGAACGCCGTATTGGCACAGGTGTCCATATTAGTTATATATCATCAAGCGGCGAACAGTATAAGTGTATAACTCACTACCCGGTATAACTTAGCAAATGTGGTTATACTTATACATAATGCCGGTATCAGATTAAACAATGGCTTATACACAGCTCACTCCTCCACTCCTTCGTACAACTTCAATGAGGCAATTAAATAGACTGCCTGTATAATTAGTTATACAGTGCATCGGACATGGATACAGCTCACTCTGTTCCCTCGTATAAATTAGAAGAAGCAATTGTACAAAATGCCTGTATAATTAGCAGAACTTAGCAGAAACAATTGTCCATATTGGCAGTATAATTGATTAGCCAGTCTATCCCACAAGTCTACAGCACAATCCAGTCCTCAGTGCAACTTAGCAGGGGCAGTTGTACATACTGCCTGTATAAATAATTAATTTCACAGTGCCTTGTGCAATCATACATCTCAATCCCCTCTTCTGTATAACTTAGCAAAATCAATTGTCCATAATGCCTGTATAATTAACTAATTAATGACACAGTGTCTTATGCAGGTCACTTCAGTCCTCTGTACAAATGAACAAAACAGCTATCCATAATGTCTGTATAATGAGAGGACCTACGTAATGGTTTGCTTTGTTGGAGTTTTAGATCCTGGCAACATGTAAGGTCATATCAGGACGGATCTACATAATGATACTGCACATGTACATCGCCCAGGTATTGATAGATTACGGCTATCTTGTTGGTGTGGTGGTTAAATCCATAGAGGCCATATTCAGCTTGGTTGTTGGAATTTCACATCCTGGCAACATCTAAGGTCATATCAGCGGGGCCATATTCCCGGAACTACTCCAATTGGTTGCATCCACCACGGGGTGGGTGTTATCTTCACAACGCCAACTTATTTAATATGTCCCTTCCAACTGTATCATCATCACCACCACCATCATCATCATCATCATGGCTGACAATGTGCAGAGCTGACGAGCAGGGTCTGTATCTTTAGGCGACTTCCGGTTTCGAGACAGGGGTGGGGGAGATACCCCATGAGGGGGTGCACTCAGAGGAAGGCTGGCAGGCGGTAGGGGGGGGGGGGGGCGGGCGCGTTGATCGCAGAGGATCAGGTTTGGGTAGGCTGGGGGTGTTGTTGGTGCGGGAGTGTGAGTGAGTTAGTGGGTGTGTCCGTGAAGGGGGAGGGGGTTTTGCCGGCCTCACACCTCCACAACGCCCACTGTTGAAGCCACCACGCACCCACACAGGCTGATGATAACCTCCAACGTGGGCCTCCTGCTGTTCCCCTTACTTCCTTCTTCTACAGCCCGGCCCCACCATGCCCGGCCCGGCAAGTCTCTCACGGCGCGTACACTCCCAGCTCCCCGTCTCCACGGCTCTCGGCTCCCCGTCTCCACGGCTCCCGGCTCTCTGCTCCCCGGCTCCCCAGTTCCCTCGCTAGGCCTCTCCCCACCACGTCTGTCTGTCTGATTCGTTAGTGAGTATCCACGCACCCAGTCGGTGACCCAACCAGCTCCCTCCAGGGTGATCTGGTAACTCACTGAGTGAATCACTGGCTCCTACTGGAGGAGGCTAGCTTGTCGATGTATCCAAGCTGGCGCCGCCGCCACCTCAGTTTCCTCCTCTTCCTCCTGAGTCTCTCGGCTAGCTCTCCTCCCGGTGACTGGCGCCGGGCGAGGGTGGAGGGGGGAGGGGAGGGAGGATGAAGGGGGGGGGGGGGCGCTCCGAAGTTCAAATCGACTTTTGTCGATGAAATCAACGGGTACTCTGACGTCATAGGGTAGCCAAGGGGTGGGGTTGGGGGTGGAACAGGGTAGGGATGGTGGCTCTGGTAAATCTAGTGGGCGGTGTTTATGCTATTAGACACTGGATACTACTGATATCCCAGCGCGTCTGTATGGGTAGTATGGTTGATTGGTTATTGGAGCTTTACGTCCTGGCAACATCTAAGGTCATATCAGGATGGGTATCAACTTGTCACAGTGCACACTGATGTCGATCTCATAGTGCTACCCTACTGGGACATCAGACCGGCAGCATCATGACCTGAAATCCCACTCAGTCACATTATACTGACACTGATCCAACCATTCCTTGCCCTATCCTAATAATGACGAGTAGCTGGCTACAAAGCGATAAGTATAAATTTGGTAACTCATTGGTTTGACTCGACCAAGAATTGAACTCCTGACCTTCCGCACGGGAGGCCTGCCTTCTACCGATTCGGCCACGGCGTCCGGTCCGGTGGTCGGTGTTGGGGTCGGTGATGGAGTATTAATTGACTAGCTCTGCAAAGTGATAATGATGATTAATACGGATAAGGAGGTAAGGATAAAGAGGCAGCTACAGCAAATAAAGGAAGCAATTACATAGCCATTGGTAACACTGTATGCGTATAGGCTTGTGTGTATATATATATACATAAAACAGTGTGCACAATATAGGGTGTGGTTGATAATACTTGTACACATGCTAGTATTTGTAATGGTATTAACTTCTGATAATAGTTCTACTAGTACTTATAATAGTTTTGATAATAGTTCAAATAGTGGAATAGCATAGTGTTGATAACAGTTGTAATAGTAGAACCAATACAGTATTAATATAAGTTATTACGCTGGTATTAATAATATTATGAGCGGTATTAATGCCAGTCCTAATATCAGTCCTAATGTCAGTCTAAATATAAATCCTAATATCAGTCCCAATATCAGTATTAATATAAATCCTAATATCAGTCCTAATGTCAATCTTAATATAAATCATAATATCAGTCCTAATATCAGTCAGTATTAATATAAATCCTAATATCAGTCCTAATGTCAGTCTTAATATAACTCCTAATATCAGTCCTAATATCAGTCATAATATAAATCCTAATATCAGTCCTAATATCATTCAGTATTAATATAAATCATAATATCAGTCATAATGTCAGTCTTAATATAACTCCTAATATCAGTCCTAATGTCAATCTTAATATAAATCATAATGGCAGTCCTAATATCAGTCAGTATTAATATAAATCCTAATATTAGTCCTATTGTCAGTCTTAATATAACTCCTAATATCGGTCCTAATATCAGTCTTAATATAAATCCTAATGTCACTATTCATACCAATCCTAATATCAGTCCTAATGTCAATCTTAATATAAATCCTAATATCAATCCAAATATCAGTCTTAATAAAAATCATAATATCAGTCCTAATATCAGTATTAATATAAATCCAAATATCAGTCCTAATGTCAGTCTTAATATAACTCCTAATATCAGTCCTAATGTCAATCTTAATATAAATCCTAATATCAGTCCTAATATCAGTCAGTATTAATATCAATCCTAATATCAATCCTAATGTCAGTCTTAATATAACTCCTAATATCAGTCCTAATATCAGTCTTAATATCAATCCAAATATCAGTCCTAATATCAGTCTTAGCATAAATCCTAATATCAGTCCTAATGTCAGTCTTAATATAACTCCTAATATCAGTCCTAATATCAGTCTTAATATAAATCCTAATATCAGTCCTAATGTCAGTCTTAATATCAATCCTAATATCAGTCTTAATAAAAATCATACTATCAGTCCTAATATCAGTATTAATATAAATCCAAATATCAGTCCTAATGTCAGTCTTAATATAACTCCTATTATCAGTCCCACTATCAGTCTTAATATAACTCCTAATATGAATCCTAATATCAGTCTTAATATAAATCCTAATATCAGTCCTAATGACAGTCTTAATATCAATCCTAATATCAATCCTAATATCAGTATTAATATAAATCCTAATATCAGTCCTAATATCAGTATTAATATAAATCCTAATATCGGTCCTAATATCAGTCTTAATAAAAATCATAATATCAAACCTAATATCAGTCGTAACATAAATCATAATATCAGTCCTAATGTCAGCCTTAATATAAATCCTAATATCAGTCCTAATGTCAGTCTTACTATAAATCATAATATCAATCCTAATATTAGTCTTAATATAAATCATAATATCAGTCCTGATATCAGTATTAATATAAATCATAATATCAGTCCTAATAACAGTCTTAATATACATTTTAATATCAGTCCTAATATCAGTATTAATATAAATCCTAATATCAATCCTACTATCAGTCTTAATATAAATCCTAATATCAGTCCTAATGTCAGTCTTAATATAAATCCTAATGTCAGCCCTAATGTCAATATTAATACCAATCCTAATATCAGACCAAATATCAATCATTATATCAGTCCTAATATTGGTAAACCAATATCACTAATATTATTATTAATATCAGTACTAATACCAATAATAATAGCAGTACTAATCCTACTAGTATTACTACTAATAAAAATAATACTCGAACAATACTAATATTAATACTGGTAAAGAGTACTAGTAATCATAGGGGTACTAATACGAGTGCCAATTAATACTAAAACTAACACTCATAATAGTAGTGGTGAATATAATATCGAAAATAGGAAGTGTGTTTTATATAATAATAGGAATACTTGTAGTAATAGTATTACTAACAACCAAAACTGCAGAAGGCTGAGCAGACACAGGTAAACACTCCTGGGCAAAGGAACAGATCAAGAAAGCACCGCAGCTGTCCAGCATTAAAAACTCACACGCTCACAGGAGCTTATACGTTATGGGCTGAGTAAATACCTCGTCAATAAAAAAAAAATATATATATATATATAAAAATTATTCAATGAATAACGTTTTTCTCAGCGCTGTGGCACTGGTTTTCGAGCCACGGGCCAATACCGTTATTTACAATATATGAATATATTATATAGTCTGATATTCTCATCAAGAAATAGCTCAAGTAAGCGGAAATAACAATATTGATCTTTCCAAGACTTACATATGAAGAATTCAGGGGCAAATCCCTGTAAACGCCACTCCACAAATATAGTTTAACGAAAAGAGGGAGAGGGGGGGAGGGGAAGAGGGGGTGATGGGGAAGAGGGGGTGATGGGGAGAGGGTATGATGGGGAGAGGGGGTGATGGGGAGAGGGTGTGATGGGGAGAGGGGGTGAGGGGGGAGAGGGGGTGATGAGGAGAGGGGGTGATGGGGAGAGGGGGTGAGGGGGTGATGGGGAGAGGGGGAGAAGGGGGAGAGGGGGAGAGTGGGTGAGGGGGGAGAGGGGGAGAGGGGGTGAGGCGGAGAAGGGGTGAGGGGGAGATGGGGAGATGGGGACAGAGGTGTAGGGGAGAAGGGGGAGCGGGAGAAGGGGTTAGGGGGAGAGGTGGTGATGGGGAGAGGGGGAGAGGGGGAAGGGGGAGAGGGGGAGAGGGGTGGAGGGGGAGAGGGGTGGAGGGGGAGAGGGGCGGAGGGGGAGAGGGGCGGGGGGCGGAGGGGCAGAGGGGCAGAGGAGCAGAGGGTGGACGGGCAGAGGGGCATGACACACAGGGGGGGGGGGGGGAGATGGGGAGAGGAAGGGCTGGGGGAGGAAGTGAAGGAGAGGGGACCTGGTTGGAGGGCGTGGCTTCTGGGATGGGGAGGTGGAGGAGTGGCAGGGAACCCTTACTTGGCTGCCAGGATGACAGTGATTGGTGGTTCAAGCTGACCCAGGCACCTTCTCGTTGCACACGGCACCCACTATAGGCTCGACTGGAAGCTACTGACACACGGTGTAAATGTGAATGAATAGGCGATTTGCACCACCAAACACGTCCCCTGATAGTGGAAATAACTACCGTAATGGATAACCTTTATAATTGTTGGTGGGAAACTATTATAGGCGATTTGCACCACCAAACTAACCCCTCTGATTACAGTTGCAATAACTGCCATTGTAGTTAGCAGGTCACTGAGGAAAAGGTATTTTGAGGATGTACACTCACAACCTGCATTCCAATGAATCATGGGAGAAAGTAATGTTCCGGTAACAGGTCAGTGTTGGAACACTACTTCTTTTTGTGCCAACCCTACACTTCTGGTGCTTTCTGCCTTAGACTTCCGGTTAATGTCTGCCACACAGCCTACAGTGATGTCTGTCATACACACATACCTCATCCCAGCAGACGTCAGAGCAGACCCTCATGCGGCACTGGTGCGCCTGTCTCCTTCACCCCAGCCGGTCAGACCTCTATAGTCTGCGTGCGCATGTGCGGTCAAGGTCAGCACCCCCCCCCCCCCCCCCCCCATCTGCAACCCCCGAGGTGCCCGCCAGGGGGCACCGAACCACGGGCCGAATGACTATCGAACTCCAGCAGGTAGAGAAGGAGAGGAAACAGGAGGAGGGGGTGGTACTGCCTCCAGACTGCCTGTGTCTGGGTGAGGTGGGATGGTGGGATGGTGGGATGGTGGGATGGTGGGATGGTGGGGTGGTGGGATGGTGGGATGGTGGGATGGTGGGATGGTGGGATGGTGGGATGGTGGGGTGGTGGGGTGGTGGGGTGGTGGGATGGTGGGGTGGTGGGATGATGGGATGGTGGGGTGGTGGGGTGGTGGGGATGGTGGGGTGGTGGGATGGTAGTATGGTGGGGTGGTGGGGTGGTGGTATGGTGGTATGGTGGTATGGTGGGGTGGTGGGATGGTGGGATGGTGGGGTGGTGGGGTGGTTGGGTGGTGGGATGGTGGGATGGTGAGGTGGTGTGATGGTGGGATGGTGGGGTGGTGGGATGGTGGGATGGTGGGGTGGTGGGATGGTGGGATGGTGGTATGGTGGGGTGGTGGGATGGTGGGATGGTGGGGATGGTGGGATGGTGGGGTGGTGGGGTGGTGGGGTGGTGAGATGGTGGGATGGTGAGGTGGTGTGATGGTGGGATGGTGGGGTGGTGGGATGGTGGGATGGTGGGGTGGTGGGATGCTGGGATGGTGGGGTGGTGGGGTGGTGGAGGGTGGAGGGTGGAGGGTGGGGTGGTGGGGTGGTGGGGTGGTGTGTGGGTGTGTGGGCGTGTGGGTGTGTGGGCGTGTGGGCGTGTGGATGTGTAGGTGTATGTGTGTGGGGGTGTAGATATGTGGGTGTGTGGGTATGTGGCCGTGTGGGCGTGTGGGTATGTGGTTATGTGGTGTGTGGGCGTGTGGGTGTGTGAGTGTGCGGGTGTGTGGGAGTGTGTGGGTTGGAAGGGTGTGTGGGCATGTGGGTATGTGGGTGTGTGGGTGTATGGGTGTATGGGAACTCCGAATATAGGACATAAAAGGCAACGTTAGAGGTTATATTATTTATGTTTACTGACCGGGGATTTATGTCCCAGTAATGTTTGAGCTTATGTCCTAATGGGCATGCATTACTGGCAGTGGACACTCACTTATGACACTGAACACCCATTTTGTTTACACTGAACACTCACTTGTGACACTGACAACAGGCTTATGACACTGAACACTCAGTTGTTACATTGAAAACTCACTTCTGACAATGATCACACATGTGTGACATTGATCACTTACTTGTGACATTGAGCATAGACTAGTGACATTGAACACTCACTTGTGACATTGTCCACAAACTTGTGGCACCGAATATTCCCTAGAGACACTGGCACTCATCTGTGACACGGACAACTGACTTCTGACACTGGCATGGTGAACACAGGAAGAGGCGACAAGACAACATGAGGGAATGGATAGGTCAGGAGTCCGGTAGGTATCGGAGGGCAGTGGAGAACTGAGCAAAAATGGAGAAAACTGGTGGCAACATCATCTGTGGTCCCCCAAAGACCCTCACGGTTAAGGGCCTGATGATGACAGTAAATGTGGGTGAACACCCACTTTTTCTATCTTGGAACTGACATATTGGGTAATGCTAGGTGCAAAGAGGTCGGCAATCAAGAGTCGAGAGCTACTCCAGACTTTCACAAACAGTCTGCTCAATCTCACAGTACAATGAAGCTTATCAGAACATCCATGCCTGAGCCCAAAGGCATTGGTCTAGTAATCAACTCTAGGACACAGACATATGAGCCTTTTTTCTTCTTTTTTTTGTCCATTGTAACGATTGACACAAAACAGCACAGAAACGGTTACACTGAAAACACAAGGAGATTTGCTTCAAATCAATATGTATTCTATTGGGATTATGAAACACCATGTAAAAAACAAATCAGCAAATGCATAATCAGATAGTATGTTGATCGTTACCACTGGGTACAATGGACAAAGTGTTGTCCCATATTGCCTAGCACCTTTTGAGACAGTCTCATATACATATAGATATAGGTACTCCTAGATCACGTTGAGACAAACATGAATTGGACAATATATATAGCACTGGGTTATATGTATTAATATTTAGTCTAACTCGATGAGACAAATACATGAATTTGGTGATATTTATGTGATGTATAACGCATTATGCGAGTATAAATGCAAGGATAACATCTACACCCTATATTTCCTCTGTGCAAATTGGGGGAGTGACCCCCCCCCCCCCATAGTTGTCAGTTCAATTGCCGGGCGGGCGCCCCCCCCCCCCCCTGGCGTCACACACTGGATCACTAAGACCGACATGAATTTGTCATATACGATCATATACAGTAAAACCTCTAAACCGCCCGACCATGGGACCGATTTTAAATGGTTTGTTTAGCGAGGTTGTCGATTTAGGGGGTGTTTTTATCATTAAGAGCCAAATAAAGAGATCGATATAGGAGGGGGGGGGGGGGGTCGAGTTGTGGAGGGGGGAGGTTAGAGAGGTTTTATTGTATGTAGATATTATGTATGTATGTAGTTGGTTGATTGTTGGTGTTTTACATCATGGCAACATCTAAGGTCATATCAGGACGGGTACCTACTTGTGACAGTGCGCACTGATGCCAACTTTATCGTGCTGCACATGACCTGATAACCCACTCAGTACCACAGGTACCAGCGCATGCACCAACATTAGCACTGTCACAAGCACCACCACAGTCTGAGACTCGTCTGACAGCACTAGCTCTGACACCAACGCCGACACCTAACCAACACTGAGACTGACACCATGAACTGACACTAGTACGCCTACTGACAGGAAACCAAAGCTGACACTAGTAACAACACTAATGATATCATTATGACAGACACACAACCAACACTGACACCAACAACACCGATACTAGTATTGACAGCAAACCAAGACTCCCACCAATACTGACGCTAGTACCAACACTAAGGATAACGCTGTCATCAAGACAGACACCAAGCCAACAATGAGACTCACGCTGACAACACCGACACTGGTGATAATGGCAAACCGATATTGACACCGATATTGAAACTAGTAACAACACTAACGTGGACACCAATACTAATAGTGACAGCAAACCAACACTAACACTGATAGCAATAGAAACACTGATAGCAAACCAACACTGACACCAATTCTGACACTGGTAGCAATAGAAACACTGACAGCAAACCAACACTGACACCAATTCTGACACTGGTAGCAATACTAACACTGACATCAATTCAATACTGACACCAATAACGACACCAACATCAGAATTGAGGTCACAAACTCTGGCACTCACTCCAACTCAATTCCAGCACTGAAATTGATATCACACTAGTGCTATCAACACTTGACGCCAACACCACAGCTAACACCCACACAAATATGTCCCTTACACCATCAGCAACACCAACACTGACATCTAACCGACGACCCAACACCTACATACACGAACAACAATATTTGTACCAACACCAAGAATGGTGACAACCCCAAACACCAACAAGACAAACACCAGCACTATCATCGACACCAACATCGACACTGACACCAGTCCCAATACCGATTCCAGCATCCCGCACACTGTCAAGATCGCTGGCAGCACTCCTTGGGGCACCACCACCATTGCCTCCTCCTCCTCCACCTCCCACCCACCTTCCACCCGTCCTCCAAGACCAGACGGGATGGGTGAATGAGTTATAGCATCCATCTCCCGTGTTGGTAGACCATGTGATCGTGCGTTCAAACCTTGGTCGAGTCAAACCAATGACTTAAAAATTGATACTTGTCGCTTCCTAGCCAGGCGCTCGGCATTATTAGGATAGGGCAAGGACTGGTTGGCTCAGTGTCAGGATAATGTGACTGAGTGGGATATCAGGGTATGGTGCTGGTGGCCTAGTCTCCCAGTGGGGCAGCACTATAAAGTCACCATGAGTGTGCACTGTCACAAGTCGGTACCCGTCCTGATATTACCTTAGATGCTGCTAGGACGTAAAACAACAACAAACAAACAAACCACCCGTCCTCCTGCTACCCCTGTGACCTGCCTTACCAGACATGCTGACCAAATCAGTAGAGTGAAGGCTTCCGTTCGGAAGGTCGGGAGTTCGAATCCCAACCGAGTCAAACCGATGATTTATCAAATTGATGCTTGTCACTATCTAGACTAACGCTCGGCATTAATAATTAATTGAAATCGTTGTTCTAGTGGAAATTAAGTTGGATTACTGATTGAACTGGATAGATGATGGTCAACCTGTATATAACTGACAATACTTCCCAGAAGGTAGGTAATGTCAAATGAGCCACATTGCCAAAGCTCACCACCATGGTTTTTGACGGAGGGTAAGATGAGTAGTGAGGATAAGCTCTCACTACCTATAAAATACTTTCTCATGGCATGCGTATCAAATAGCCTCTGATAACCAAGTCCAACTCCCGGCCTTCACGAGGCGAAACTGTTTCTACTGACAGGAGAAGGGGGCAAAACCAGATGCTTCGGGCAGGTGGGGCTCGTCAATCTTGGCTGACTGCTCATCTAGGAGAAGGTAAACTCTGATTTAAAACCCCAGCTGCCATGTGGCTAGTCCCATTTATGGGAAGGCCAGAAGTTGGTAGTGCACACCAGCGGCCATACCGACTCAATTGTCGGCCTAAACTAAGTGCGGTGCACATCAACTTTGTTGCTGTGGTCAGGGGATGTCACCCCTTCAAGTGCATGAAGACTGGAGCAGCAGATGAGTTAGAAGATCAATAGCTTTAAAGGTGTAACAGCAAGATGATGTGGCTCATCAGGGCACAATCTGACAAAGATGAGTAAGTGGCCAGTCACCTTGGAAAGGAAGGGGAACATACCAAGTATTTACCCATAGTAAGCAATGGTAATTAATGGGAAGAAGATGAAATAAAGTCCAGATGGGGAGAATATGTAAACAAACTATACAATGATGACAGAGGGAACCCACCCACAATTGAGAAAGAAGATGGGAATATTACATTAGTATCAGAGGTTGAGAAGGTTATCAATGATCTAAAGTCAGGTAAGGCTCCTGGAAGTGACCAGATAACATCAGAAATGATAAAAGGACTAGACGAAGTGGGGATTCAAATCATTCACAAGCTAGTAAATGACATCTATGAGACTGGATTTATACCATTGAATATGAATGAATCCATATTTGTACGACTCCCAAAGAAGCTAAAACCAACATTGTGTACTGAGTACAGAACACTAAGCCTGATGAGTCATATGTTGAAGATGATCCTGAAAATAATTTTACTGAGAAACAGACAGAAAATTGAAGAACAAATCAGTAACGTACAAAGTGGGTTTATATCTGGAAGAGGTACACATGAATGGATTTTCAATATGGGAATGATTTGTGAACGTTATTGTGAAATGAACAAGGGTGTTTATGCCAGCTTTATTGACTATGAGAAGGCCTTCGACCGAGTCAATCATGGAATGTTAATCAAATGTTTACAAGATATTGGTGTCAATGGCAAAGACATTAAACTAATTGTCGACTTATAATGGACACAACATGCATTTATAAAAATGGAGCAGGGCCTATCGGATGAAGTTATGATTAAATGAGGAGTTCGACAGGGGTGTGTATTGTCACCATGTCTATTTAACTTGTACACAGAAATGATTTTCAGACACATTGAAGATTGCAAGGGAGTGACAATAGGTGGCATGAACATCAACAATCTTAGATATGCCGATGACAGTGTAATACTAGCAGACAGTGAGAAAAACCTACAAGATATAGTGAATAGAATCAATAAAGCTGGCATACTATTCAACATGAAGATGAATGCCAGGAAGAACAAAACAATGGTTATAAGTAAAAAGACAGATAAACCAAATATCAATATAACCATAGATGGCACAAACATAGAACAAGTATCCGAATTCATATATCTCGGACAAAAGATTAAAATGATGGGAGATGTGAGGAAGAAATTAAAAGAAGGATAACAATAGCCCGAACAACATTCTCCAAAATGTATAGAGTGTTAACATCAAGTAAGATATTAATACAAACAAGGAAGCGTATTCTTCAGTGTTATGTGTGGTGTGTGATCTACGCTACTGTATGGGGCTGAGACATGGACAATCTCTAAGAAAATGTACAAACGTTTAGCAGCATTTGAGATGTGGACTTATCGAAGGATGATGAAAATATTATGGACAAAGAAGATCACCAACAAAGAAGTTCTCAGAAAAATTAAAAATAAGAAAAGCTTGTTTGCCACTATACAGACAAAGAAACTTATTTATTTTGGCCACATCATTCGTCAGAGTTCAATATACTGTACATTGTTGGAAGGGAAGATGAATGGCAGCAGAGGGAGAGGGAGACCAAGAACATCATGGTTTACAAATATTTCACAGTAGACAAGCTTGAATTATTCACAGTCTATCAGAACAGCACACCATCGGGACCAGTGGAGAACCATTGCATCCAACCCTCGACTAGAGGACAGAACTATTGATTGATTGATTGAAGATGAGTAACATTCTGAGGGTATGACTCTGTACCCTCAAAATGTTGGCAACATTCTTTTTTAAGGATTCCGCAAGGTGAGTGAGACAAGAAAAAGTCCAGACCCCAGACTGCCCCCCCCCCCCATTCTGCGTACCCTCAATTTATGATCTCGTGGAAACCCGGACGACCTTGGCGCCCTACTGCAGTATGGAGCTCACAATGTGGCATGGTGGAAACACAGCGGCTTGCCGATCACAGGGTACGCTGAGACAGCTACGCCTTGCTACTGGGCCTAAATTCAAACCAATAGAGGGCACATTTACAAAGAAACCATACATCATTACCAGACTACCTTGTTCAATCAGTGGTCCACAACTGGTTCATCAAAGGCTGTGGTATGTGCTGTTCTGTTTGTGGGAAAGCGCCTATAAAATATCCCTTGCTGCTTATCGGAAAGAGTAACCTATGTGGTGGCAGTGGGTTTTCTCCAAAGAAATATGTCAGAATGACCATGTGTTTGATGTGCAATAGCGAATGATGAAGATAAATGTCCTCTAGAGGCGTTGTTAAATAAAACAAACTTTCTTTTACATTGTTACCAGATTCTGTCGATGCCTACCCATTTAGCATGCTTCAGGAGGATATTCAATTCAGAGCACTAAAAACCAAACTTCTGCGCATGACGATTCTAGGTGAGTATTCTTTTCAAGGTGTCCGCAAAGCATTATGGGATGGCAGCAAAGCATTATGGGATGGCAGGTGTATGTGTAGCGATACATTCCTATTTGTTTGAATGGTGGCTGTCTCAACAGGTGCGAGGCAACTGCCTGTCATAACACACCTGTACCCCCCCCCCCCCAATCCCACACAACCATACTGTCTATTGATTAATGTCCGTACTGATTGTGAAAAGTAGCTATATAATTCTTATATGGGTCATTCTCAGAAACTGGGTACCACATACTTGGTTTCCACATTACATTGTTAATGATTAAGCTTTTTTTGTGTGGCTTTCCTTCTTTGGGGTAGGTGGTAGTAAGTATTTGTTGCTTAGCTATAATGAAAATGATGTCATGGATGGTTGCTACGGTGTATTTCTAACGTTTTTTGCCTTTGTCTAAGATATACAAAAAATAAAGTGAAATATATATTTGTTCAACTCTGCGGATGTAAACCTTCATATGAACACAGATTATCCTATTATTTGGAATATTTTCTGCTATTATTTGGAATATTTTCTGTTATTATTTGGAAGAAAGAAGGAAGGGATAGAAAGAGTGTGTTTGTTTGATGTTGTTTTACGTCCTACCAACATCTAAAGTCATATCAGGACGGGTACCGACTTGTGACAGTGTGAACTCATGGGCACTTTATAGTGATGCCCCACTGGAAGACCAGGCCACCAGCACCATGACCTGATATCCCACTCAGTCACCTTATCCATGCACTGAGCCAACAAGTCCTTGCCCTATCCTAATAATGCCGAGTGCCTGGCTAGGAAGCGACAAGTATCACACTTTGAACTCATTGGTTTGAGTCGCCCAGGGTTCAAAACCATGACCCATGGGTTGGGATCCCTCGATCCCCAAAACAGGAGACATATGCTCAGTTGGCCATCCCGTCTGGTCGGGATAAAAAGAAGAATTATAACAAACCAATATTGCAGAGATCATGGGGGGGGGGGGGTCAATTTGCATCTCTTCCCTACCAACGGCCTCAACTCCTCACACAACGCACGGACCTGGATGTGGTCTCCGAATCGGTGGAGCACAGGCTTCTCGTGCGGAAGGGTGGGAATTTGATTCCCAGTCAAGTCAAACCAATGACTTACAACATTGATACGTGTCGCCACCTAGCCCAGCAATTAGCATACCTAGGATAGGGCAAGGACTGGTTGGCTCCATATCAGGATAATGTGACTGAGTGGGGAATCCGGTCATGGTGCCCACAGCCTGGTCATCCAGTGGGGCAGCACTATAAAGTCACCATAACTGCACACTGTCACAAGGCAGTACCGGTCCTGGTATGAGAATAGATTTTGCTAGAAGCTGAAACTTCAACAAATGCACACTGCACGACTTCTACATTAGTCAGCAGCACCATTTACAGCAGTCCCTTGCTGCTATCTCCATCAGCAGTTGATGAGGCACATTGGCCGGCTCAGTTGGATAGGTTCCGGATAAACAGTCTGGACTGATGACCCAGCCGTTCAACATAGTCAGGCTGGAAACAGTAACTCTGCTGACTTTCTCAATACAGGGGCCATATGCATAGGGCGGTGTTAGTGAGCCGAAACTGGTTTTGGACGGGATTTCTAGGTTAGTAGCGAAAAGTTGCTATGTATGGAGCAGTGTTACAGAAACATCGCGAGATTAAGATGGGGTAGGCTAACACCACTCCGTAGCAAGTTTACGGGCAGTGTTAGGTGCTGATTAGGCCCAAATCTATTCAATGCTATCATATTTAACAGAATAACTTACTCAAAAAGTGAAATTTGGTCAAATTAACCCCAAAATCGAAGCGATATTAACGCCGCCGCTAAATCGCCGCTAAATCGGCGGCGATATTAATATTGTCGAATGTAAACAAAACAAATAGCCGCCGATTTAGCGGCAGCGTTAATATATCGCTTCGATTTTGGGGTTAATTTGACTAATTTTATTTCACAGAATAACATACAAACAAAAGTGAAATTTGGCCAAATTAAACCAGAAATCTTAGCGATATTAACACCGCCGCCAAATTTTGGTCAAATAAACCAATAATCGAAGCGATATTAACGCCGTCGCCGCCGCCGAATAGGCGGCGATATTGTCAAATAACAGTGCTGGGCGGTAACAGGCTCAGAGGGATTTCCCAAAACTATAAATAACTGCTAGGTTAGCTAACACCACCGCGCTTTGGACCCGTACATACCTCGTGACCCATTTCCCAACACCGGTGTTAGCTAACCCGTCAGTGGCCTGTAACACAGAGCTGATAAAAAGTTGTTCATACAAATGGTCCCAGGGGTCGTATGCACGAATCGGTGTTAGGGCCATAACCCTGGCTAGGCTAGCTCCACATGGCTAAATGTGAGAAATCGGCATGCATGAATCGCTGTTAACGCTAACCGCAAAATTTAGCCTAGGCTAAGCTACACCATTTTCAAATCAGGTTTTACTGCTAGCCGGGGCGGTTAGTGTGTGTGTGTGGGTCTCAATCTATTCAATGCGATCATATTTAACACATTTACATACTCAATAAGTGAAATTTAATCAAACTAACCCTAAAATCGAACCGTTATTAACGCTCCCGCCGCATTCATGGCGTTATTCAAATTGTCGAATCGACGAATGTAAAGTAAACAAATCGCCACCGCCGCAGTGACGTCGATATTCATACTGTCCCATATCAGCAAAACACACATCTCCACCGCCGTCGCCGAATTGGCGGCAATATATTAGGCCCAAATCTATTAAATGCTGTCATATTTAACAGAATTACATATGCCATAAGTGAAATTTAATCAAATTAACCCTAAAATCGAACCGTTATTAACGCTCCCGCTGCATTGGCGGCGTTATTCATATTGTCAAATGGAGGGAATTCCCAAATCTATAAATAAACTCACGGTTAGCTATCCGCCCCGGCTAGTACATTGGTGAATACCGATTCACACATTTCTCCAACCCCCCGCTACCCTGAGGTAGCTAACCGCGGCTAGTGCCTTAACTCCGGCTAAGCCTAACCCCGATTTGTGCATACGGCCCCTGGTGTTGCCAGTTTCACTTGTCCCTCAGGAAGGACTGACACTGTGAAGCAACACTTCGATTAACAGCTAGAGCCTTACATGGTGGAAGTTGGAGTTAGTCCCCTTTCCTAACCTCTCGGGTGGTTGTTGGAGTGTTACGTCCTCACAACATCTAAGGTCATATCAGGATGGGTATCTACTTGTGACAGTGCGCACTTATTGTGATTTCCCAGTGCTGCCCCACTGGGAAATCAGGCTGCTGGCACCATGACCCGATATCCCACTCAGTGACATTATCCTGACACTGAGCTAACCAATCCTTGCCCGCACTGTCACAAGTCAGTACCCATCCTGATATGACCTTAGATGTTACCAGAATGTAAACCTCCAAGAATCAACCAACTTCAAATTTGCTGTTCATCAGATCAGGCCAAAACCATCTTGGAAGGCACAGTGAAAGGGGGAAGAAGAAAAGGCTGAAAAAAGAAACAGTGTTGGAGTTTGGCAAGTCCCAGAGGGCAGTGGAGAACAGGGGGAAATGGAGAAAACTGGTTGAAAAGTAGTCACTGGTACCCCACTGACCATCAGGGTTAAGGATTGATGATGATGATGATGATGATGATAGTGGGGGATGGCGGGTTTTCTCCAGTGCTAATATACAGCCTGCCCTCTACGGAAGATCTTCTGACCAAAAAGAATCTCCGGTGGACTGCACACCTCATGAGGATGTCATCAGACAGGCTACCAAAGCAGATCCTCTACTCTCAACTGTCTTCTGTTTACAGAAAGAGAGGGCGCCCTCGTCTCAGGTTCAAGGATACCATCAAGAGAAACCTGAAGCTGAGAAACATTAAGACCGACTCATGGACATAAATCTCACAGCAGAGAGCTAAATGGAGAGCGACTGTCAAGTAATGAAAGCAGTTTTGTCGCATAACAACTGACAGCATGATAATGATGTAATATACAGTATCCTCCCACAAGGCCGGCAAACCCCATACACACTTGGCCTTTCCTCATTGCCTTACCCATACCAGGTTTCATGGCACTCTGTCTCTTTGCACAGTTCACGGCTGATCTGATCACATTCGTTACCACACCTTGGTTTGCACCCACCCACCTGTCCACCCCTCTGCTTGATTAACTTATGTGCAGTATAAAGTTTAGATATCCATGCAGTCTCAGTTACATAGTCAATTATTAATGTGTGTGTTATTTTTTCTTGCTTTACGTCAGGACGGGCAATTATTAAAAGTGTTTTTCTAATTTGTAATCACTAAAGATGAAACCAGCTTACGCGTTGTACTAACAATGTGGTATGTCTTCTAATGACCAGTAAACAGGCATCAGCTCACCTAGAGGGAAACAAGAAGAAGTAAAAGGTACAGTCAGATACAACAGCGTGCGTGGTGGTAATCAGGAGGGTTGCAGAATTACAAACTCAGCCATTCACACACGAATATACAAACTTCAGCTGAGGTGAATGGCATTTGACCTGACCTGGTACTAATGAGTAGGCATTATTAAGACGATTCATATATCAGACTGTCTCAAAAGGTGCTAAGCAATATGGGACAAAACTTGGTCCATTGTAATGATCAACATACTATCTGCTTATGCATTTGCTCAGGATAAACTGATTTGTTTTTTTACATGGTGTTTCATAATGCTCATAGAATACATATTGATTTGAAGCAAATGTCCTTGTTTTGTCAGTCTAACCTTTTCTGTGCTGTTTTGTGTCAATCGTTACAATGTACCCAAAAAACCTTTTGAGACAGGCTCATATCATATATATATATATATGCACAATGTAGGAGTGGAAAATAGATTTGGGGCCACACATAAGACAATAGTCAGTTTCTTTATTGGGGCATTATGGCTTAGCAACACCTAAGGTCATATCAGGACGAGTACCGACTGGTGTCAGTACGCGCTTGTGGTGGCTTAATAGTGCTGCCACACTAGGACACATGGCAGCCAGCACCAAAACCCGATACCTGACTCAGTCATATAAGCCTGATATTGGGCTAGCTAGTCCTTGCCATATTCTAGTAATGCCCAGCACCGGTCTAGCTTAGGACACGCATCAATATTGTAAGTCATTGGTTTGATTCAGACTGGGTTCGAACACGCGAACTCGCGCACAGGAAGCCAGCCAGCACTCTTACCGAGTTGGCCACCTCGACAGAAATTCATAGGCTCATAGCCAAATAGCTTCATAGCCGCGTTGCTCCATAGCTTAATAGCCTCATAACTTCATGTGAATAGCTGCATAGCCTCATAGCCTCAATATATAATACCTTTATATCCCCGAGGCTTCATAGGATAATAACCTCATAGCCTCGTACCATCATATCATCGTGGTTTCATAGACTCATATATTCATAGTATCATAGTATCATTGCTTCATAGTCTCGTAGCGTCAGTCTCGTAGCTTCATAACCTCATAGAGTAATGACTTCACAGCAAATAAGTGGATTCCATATGTGCACAATAAATGTGACGTCACAGGCAAACAGCGCGATCTGCAATCGTGACCAGAACACATCAGTTCCACTCCCCAGCCTGCCCGAGCCGGTGAGTTATAAATAGCACGCCGTGTTGAGTCTCTTCACGCTCCATTGCCCGCCGCTGATGTTTGTTTGTTGTTGTTGTTGTTGTTGTTATATTTGTTCAACTCTGCGCATGTAAACCTTCATATGAACATATATTATCCTATTATTTGGAATGTTTTCTCCTATTATTTGGAATGTTTTCTGATATTATTTGGAAGAAAGAATGAAGAAGGAAGGTATGAAATGACCACATGCACTTGTTTTACGTCCTAGCAACATCTAAGGTCATATCAGGACGGGTACCGACTTGTGACTGCGCACTCATGGCGACTTTATAGTGCTGCCCCACTGGAAGACCAGGCCGCCAGCACCATGACCTGATATCCCACTCAGTCACATTATCCTGACACTGAGCTAACCAGTCCTTGCCATATCCTAATAATACCAAGCACCAGGATAGGAAGCAACACGTATCAATTCTTAAGTCATTGGTTTGACTCGATCAGGGTCGAACCCACCACCCCACGATCTACCAACACGGGAGACGGACGCACTAACTCATTTGGCCATCCCGTCTGGTCCCCGCTGATGTATTTGACTGAAGCCAGGAAGTTTCGCTTGCATGCATGTGGACACATTGATTATTGTTTTTTATGTATATACAGTATAACCCTGTTAAACCAAGCTCGGTTGAACCAGACGATCAGTTAATCCAAACTTTTTTCAGTGGCCTGGCAAAATACTACCATTTAGCATATAAAAAAAGGTGGTGGGGTCTCAAATGACATTATAACCACATGAAAGTTTGGTTTAACCATACCGGAGTGGCCTGGGGTCCGACAATTTTGTTTGGATTAACCGATAATTTGGATTAACTGACTTTGGTTTCGCCAACTTTTTATATAATTAATGGTAGTATTTTGCTGGGCTGCCAACAAAAATTTGGATTAACCGATCCTTTGGTTTAACTGAGCTTGGTTTAACGGGGTTATACTGTACTCGCTTCTGGATTTAAAGCCGCAACCTGAGTTTCAGCTGACGGCGCATGATCCTGGTATCCCAATGGGGCAGCGCCATAAAGTCGCCAAGAGTGCGTACTGTCACAAATCAGTACTCATCTTGATATGACCTTAGATGTTGCCAGGATGTAATACCCACGAGGCTAGGAAGCAATGATACTACGAATCGATGAGACTGTGAATATATGAGGCACTGAAGCTACGAGGCTAGGAAGCAATGATACTATGCATCTATGAGGCTATGAAGCTACCAGGCTACGACATGCTTACTCAAAGTCAAAGTCAAAGCTCGGTTAAACCAATGATCGGTTAATCCAAGCAAATGTCTAGGGTCCCTTCAAGTTTGGTTTAACTGAGTTATACTGTATTAAGTTTGAATGGATTCATTATTTAACAATGCCATGTGTATACTCTTTGTTGCCGACACGTCATTAAATCACAAATCAATTAATTTAGTTCAAGTATTATTGAAGTCTGCTGTGTGTCAAACCTTGCTGTCAGTTTGTATTATTGAAGTCTGCTGTGCATCAATCCTTGCAGTCAGTTTGTATTATTGAAGTCTGCTGTGAGTCAAGCCTTGCTGTCAGTTTGTATTATTGAAGTTTGCTGTGCATCAATCCTTGCTATCAGTTTGTATTATTGAAGTCTGCTGTGCGTCAATCCTTGCTGTCAGTTTGTATTATTGAAGTCTGCTGTGCGTCAATCCTTGCTGTCAGTTTGTATTATTGAAGTCTGCTGTGCATCAATCCTTGCTGTCAGTTTGTATTATTGAAGTCTGCTGTGCGTCAATCCTTGCTGTCGGTTTACGGACAACGTGGAAGCAGGAGTGGGAGAAACATGACTTTATTCTGGGAGTGTAAGGTAATGGGTAAAGCATTGTGGTGGTCAGGGTGAGCTTGGTTGGTAGGTGGGGGTTTACGTCCTGGCAACAGCTAAGGTCATATCAGAACGGGTAAGGACTTGGACAGTTGGACAGTGTGCACTCATGGCGACTTTATAAGGAAATAGGCAGTTATCGACCGACCCCTCGTCCTCCCGCACACTCATCCCCCGCCACACCTCCCCTCAGCCCCTTCCCTCAGCCCCTTCCCTCTCCCCCCTCCCTCATCACCCCTCCACCCCCCCCCCCCGCTCCCCTCCTGACAAGGCGCGTGCTCAGTCGGACTGGTTTCAAATTTCCAAGCGTCTCCCTCTCAGATAATATGGCCGCCTTGATGGTTGCCGGAAGGCAGAGCAGCCTGGTGTTTTGCACTATGGGAAAGAAGTCACGTGACCCGGCGACGTGGCATCCGACCACCAGGTGCATGCCGCGCGTCATGTCTTCTCTTGATGTAACCGGAAGTAGAACCGTGGAGAAGGCGCAGCGGCGGGTGCTCAGAGAAGTTGGGGAAACAACAAGCATCTATTTACTTCCAGCATTATCCTTTTACTGCCTTTTGTTCTTATTATATAGTATATATATATATATATAATCATAAGGGGATTCATTTATATGCAGGTGGGAGATAAGGAGTTCGATTCCCGATCGATTCAAACCAACGACTTACAAAATTGATACTTGTTGCTTCCTAGCATGGCGCTCACCATTATATAGGATAGGGCAATGACTGGTTAGCTCAGTGTCAGGATAATGTGAATGAGTGGGATATCATGTCATGGTGCTGGCGGCTTGATTTCCCAGTGGGATAGCGCTATGAAGTCGCCATGAGTGCACACTGTCACAAGTCAGCAGCTGTGATGGTATGACATTAGATGTTTCCAGGACGTAACACTCCAACAACCACCCAACTATTACGTCGCCATGAGTGAGCACAGTAAAACTCCAACAACCACGCAACTATTACGTCGCCATGAGTGAGCACAGTAAAACTCCAACAACCACGCAACTATTACGTCGCCATGAGTGAGCACAGTAAAACTCCAACAACCAACCAACTATTACGTCGCCATGAGTGAGCACAGTAAAACTCCAACAACCAACCAACTATTACGTCGCCATGAGTGAGCACAGTAAAACTCCAACAACCACGCAACTATTACGTCGCCATGAGTGAGCACAGTAAAACTCCAACAACCAACCAACTATTACGTCGCCATGAGTGAGCACAGTAAAACTCCAACAACCAACCAACTATTACGTCGCCATGAGTGAGCACAGTAAAACTCCAACAACCACGCAACTATTACGTCGCCATGAGTGAGCACAGTCAAACTCCAACAACCACGCAACTATTACGTCGCCATGAGTGAGCACAGTCAAACTCCAACAACCACGCAACTATTACGTCGCCATGAGTGAGCACAGTCAAACTCCAACAACCAACCAACTATTACGTCACCATGAGTGAGCACAGTACAACTCCAACAACCAACCAACTATTACGTCGCCATGAGTGAGCACAGTCAAACTCCAACAACCACGCAACTATTACGTCGCCATGAGTGAGCACAGTAAAACTCCAACAACCAACCAACTATTACGTCGCCATGAGTGAGCACAGTAAAACTCCAACAACCAACCAACTATTACATCGCCATGAGTGAGCACAGTAAAACTCCAACAACCAACCAACTATTACATCGCCATGAGTGAGCACAGTCAAACTCCAACAACCACCAAACTATTACATCGCCATGAGTGAGCACAGTAAAACTCCAACAACCACGCAACTATTACGTCGCCATGAGTGAGCACAGTCAAACTCCAACAACCACGCAACTATTACGTCGCCATGAGTGAGCACAGTAAAACTCCAACAACCAACCAACTATTACGTCGCCATGAGTGAGCACTGTAAAACTCCAACAACCACCCAACCAATCTATCCCCATTGAATGTACTTTCCAACTAAATTGCATGGCATACCAGTACAAGGAGGATAGGGTAGACCATGGCATTGTAAGTGTATCAGCAGAAAATCAGAGCATTTCCCCATTAGCGTGCATGCTCCATGATATATTTATGATATTTGCATCGTGCTGATTTCTTCTCCCCGCTGCATTATCTATCGACATTCCAAACGTTGATTGCAGACACTACATGGAGGGAACATAGAGTAAAACAAACAAAATATCTTAACTCAAACTGCGTGGTCACCATTTTCCTAGCCTCAGAGTTGGCCAATCGTTTTGAATTTGATTTCACCAGTGAACGGGCTATCGATTGGGCCATCGATCTGTGTTGCATGCGGCACGCTTGATTCACAGGAACGCAGGAAACCAGCGCATGGTGGCGCCCTCAATTGGCAGGTTCAAGAACTACAACCAGTCGCCAGGTTCAACTGGTCCCAACACCACTTTCGCTGCATTTTCTGGCACATATCTGCTCGTTGCTTGGTTGGTTGGTTCACTTGCTATCCGGACGGCACTTCGTCCACACCTCTCTCTATCTCCTCTCTGCTGGCCATGCTCCTCCTTGAGAATGTCTGAAAAGAATTCCAGGGGAGGGAGAACCTGCCAGCATTTCACTTTCTATTCTTACTCTGTCTGTGTCTTTGGCTCGCCGGCTGGTCACCATAGAGCAAATAGACCCGGTCCTTTGACTCAACTCTCCTCATTTCTCTTTCCTATACTCTACCATTTTTTTTTTCTCCCGGACTTACTTCTCCCCCTGATCAAAGGAGTTCTTTGCTTGGGTGGGGCCCTTTACCTTATCATTTCTTTCGCTTTTTTTCTTGTTGCTGGAACTGCTGGACCCACCTTTGCCCATCCCTTCCTCCTAAACCCTTGCTGCTGTTGACTGGATACGAGTGCTGTGCTACCGCCAGACCGGAGTGATTCGGGGCCAACCCAACGATTTGTTGTTTTAATTGTTGTAAAGACATCCCCAGCTTCTACAACCGTCCCACCAGAAGATTAATCTTCAACCAAAGATTGGACTGATTTATCGGTGCCTCTCTATATTGCTGCAGTTTTGCAGCCTGTAATCATCATAAGGTTACAAACACCCCAGAAGTCAGTTGGTTGGTTCTTGGAGTTTTACGTCCTGGCAACATCTAAGGTTATATCAGGACGGGTGCAGACTTGGGACAGTGCGCACTCAGCGCGACTTCATAGTTGGTAGGTCATTGGAGTTTTACATCCTAGAAACATTTAAGGTCATATCAGGATCGGTGCTGACTTGTGACAGTGTGCACTTATGGTAACTTTATAGGGCTGCCGCACTGGGAAATCAGGCTGCCAGCAACATGACCCAATATCCCACCCAGTTACGTTATCCTGACACTGAACTAACCAGTCCTTGCTGTGACCAGATACTTGTGTATGGTCGTGGAACCTACACTGTGTATGTATAATGTAAGTGCATTGCCTCTATGTATGTAATTGTATGCATTAAATGACGACATAAAAGACTCACACTTTCAGGAGGACGAGTGCAGTAGTCTACACTGACCTCTCAGGTAAGGAGCCCCATAGCTAGGTAGGCGGAGGTAGGGTGCTAACATGAGGGAGCCTAGGTGGTGTAATGGTTAGCACAATGGCCCGGAATGGAAAGAGATGTAGGTTCGAGTCCCGCTCTAGGTGCAATATTTCCCATTTTCATAAATCACCACAACATATATATGTGCTCTATAATCTATTATGGGAATATAAACAAGGACACTATCTATCTTCAGTTCCTATGTAATAGTATATTCACTGCATCCTATCTAAGTTCTAACTGACCCTGTGTAGTACAGTGTTGGCCACACGGGCGCCACCTGTGAGGGGCTCTAAGCACTGTATGCCAGATGCATCTGGTCATTATCGCCTATAGACCCGTCGGGATGGTATAATTTCAACTAAGCCGCATCCATTTTGCCATGTCTACTGCTTCCATTAGGGGGGGTCGGGGGCGGGAATGGCGCTTAAGGAAATCAATTTTCGTCTGCTCACGGACAGAAATGTTGTCTGCTACAAATAAACAGCTGGTTCCTCTCGTTGTTAATGCATGTAAAGAGGAAAGGATTGTCAAATGAGTAATCCTTGGGCATAAAATCAATCTTGTCTGCCAAGATCTCAGTCACAACAGACGATATTTTATCGTCATATATGCTGATGTATAAGAAAGAAAGAAAGGAACGCCAATAATGTCAAACCTACAAAATGGCTCTCTTCTCGAGGCCAGTGCAAATTGGCACTATCCACACCCTCATCCGTAGAAGGTCAAGGCCATCTCACCTTGTTGACTGGAAGACATGTGTAGGTTTCAGTATTTTATACATATAGTATATATATATTAGGTATAGCGTATGTATAACATATATTTATTATATCTTCAAATATACACTGTCTCAAAAGGTGCTAAGGAATATGGGACAAAACTTTGTCCATTGTAAAGATCAACATACTATCTGCTTATGCATTTGCTCAGGAAAAACTGATTAGTTTTTCACATGGTATTTCATAATCCCACTAGAATACATATTGATTTGAAGCAAATGTCCTTGTGTTCTCAGTGTAACCGTTTCTGTCCTGTTTTGTGTCAATCATTACAATGGACAAAAAAAAAGAGACTTATCACCTTTTGAGACAGGCTCATCTATTTTGCATATGCAACATATATATATGCATCCTTATGTGACCTTACATGTTGGTAGGACGTGAAATCCCAACAAACAAGAGATGCCTATAGCATATATTATGTATCCAAGCATATCGATTGGTCGTTGGAATCTTACGTCCTGCCAAATGCTAAGGTCATATCAGAGTGTGTACGGACTTGTGACAGTGAACACTCATGGCAACTTTATAGTGCTGTCCCACTGGGTGGCCAGGCCATTAGGACAATGACCGGATATCCCACTCAGTCACATTATCCTGACACTGATCGAACCAGTCCTTGACCTATCTTAATAATGCAAAGGGCCTTTCTAGGAATCGACAATTATACATTTTTAAGCCATTGTTTTGACTCGACCGGGAATCGAACTCTCGCACGGGAGGCCTGCGCTCTACCGATTCGGTCACCGCGTTCGGTCCAGTCCAAATATGTCTTCATATTAAAAATTGTTACTTACAACAGGGCCGTAAACGGTGAAGACAACGCAACACTATTTGCTTTGAAAATAATGGTAGAACAGGAGATCGTATGTGTAGATTCTTGGGGTAAATGTTGACGGACATATTGACATAAACGTTGCCAATTGCTGGAGCAATAGTTGGAGCAATTGCTGACCAACTGCTGGGCAAAATGGTGATGACAACATTGGGAAATTGTTTAGGCAAACGGTCAGGGTACGTATTGTAGTGAATGTTTTGGTGCATCATCTGGCATATGTTGTGGTACAATGGAACGTGTTGTGGTGCATGTTGTAGTACATGTTGTTGTGCTTGTTGTGGTGCATGTTGTGGTGCATGTTGTTGTGCATGTATTGCATTTTGGAGTGCATGTTCTGGAGGAAATCTTGAGGTAAATGTTGGGCTAAATGTTGGGCCTAATGTTGGGGCAAATGTTGGGACACATGTTGGGGCAAATGTTGGGGCAAATGTTGGGACACATGTTGGGACACATGTTGGGGCAAATGTTGGGGCAAATTTTGCGGCAAATATTGAGGAAATTGTTGGGAGCAAAGATTGGGGCAAATGTTGGGGCAAATGTTGGGGCAAATGTTGGGGCAAATGTTTGGGTAAATGTTGGGGGGAACTGTTGGGGGGAAATATTGGGGCAAATCTTAATGGCAAATGTTGGGAGCAACTGTTGGAGCAAATGTTGGGTCTAGGTGGGTCCCAATTCTGGGGAAAAACTTGTCGGTATGTTGAGTAAAAAAGGTGGTGTAAAATTGTAGTGACAGGTCAAATTGTTTGGCGGTTGGTATGGAGTAATTGTGGGCGGGCCGCTAAGGTCTGACTGCACCTTACCGGAATGAGTACCGGACTCCACCGGACAAAGAATTGTCTAGTTCGGTGGTGTTCGGTATCAAAATGTACTGAAATGTACCGAAATGTACCAGATGAAATGAATGCTAAACGGACAAGGAATGTACATTAACGAATAGCCACCGGACGATAACCGGACAACCGAATGTCAAACGGACGGACCGAACATATTAAGAATAGCCACCGGACTGTCACTGTGTGGTGTGTGGTGTGTGGTGTGTGGTGTGTGGTGTGTGGTGTGTGGTGTGTGTGGGGTATGTGGTCTGTGGGGTGTGTGGTGTGTGGGGTGTGTGGGGTGTGTGGTGTGTGGTGTGTGTGGTGTGTGTGGTGTGTGGGGTGTGTGGTGTGTGGAGTGTGTGGGGTGTGTGGTGTGTGGTGTGTGCCGCCCCCCGGACCGAATTTCCCCAACCCCATCAAGGGACTCTTCAGGATAAAAACCGGACACCTAACGGATGAGTAACGGACATGAAATGGACAAAATGGACTAAACGGACTTAAAACGGACACGACCGTACACGTCAGTTCGACGGTGTCCGGTACAAGTTTTGTGCATGTTCAAAACTTGTACCGGACACCGCTGGACACCACCGGACAGATACCGGACACGCCGGATGCCAACCGTATATAAACCGTACATTGCCGTATTTCACCCGACAGTGGCCGGTTTCTGTCCAGTTTCTCAATCCGGTGAGGTCTGACTGGGGCGAATGTCATGCATCTAATTCGGCAGTAATTGAAATGCAGTTGAATCTCCTCATGTGCTGATTTTTGCAGGACCATGGTTGGCTGTCGAGACGGCTTGTTAGTATCACTGTCATCTAGTTAGATTCGGTGGTCGATTCGTTAAGAGCGCTGGCCATCTGTGCGGAAGGTTGGGGTTTTGAATCTCAGCCAAGTCAAACTACTGACTTACAAACATCTATACTTATCGCTAGCTAGCCTGGCACTCAACATTACTAGGATTACTGCAAGAAGTGGTTAGCTCAATGTCAAAATAATGTGTCCAGATATGACATTACGTGTTGCTAGGATGTGAAACCCCAACAATCAAATAGTTACTATGCACCATTTCAAATGCAGAATTCTCAGCCGCAGGGCAAAACAAGTAGCTTTCAATATTAATATTCCGAGCTGTTGACACTTGTATCTTGTCTCAAATTAGGCTCCTGGTGAAGCTAGGGGTTTTACGTGATGGCAACATCTAAGGTCATATCAGGACAGCTACTGACTTCTGAGAGTCCACACTCATGGCGACGTTATAGTGCTGCCCCACAGGGTAATCAGGCCGCCAGCCCCATGACCCGATATCCCATGCAGTCACATTAACCTGAGACTTAACTAACCAGTCCGATCCTATTAATTCTAAGCACCTATATTCATTATATAAGTCATTGGTTTGACTCGACCATGAATTTAACTCCCCATCTCCCGCCTGATATTCTGCGCTCTACCGATTCGGCCACCGTCCGGTCTAAGGCTAATTGGAGACACACTGCATCCATCCGGAAAACGGGTACAGTGCACAGACACTGGGGCACACAGAGTAGTAGTACACATAACAGCCCGTGTGTGTGTGGTGCAGTGGGCCCTTCTGCGTGCCCTGGATCCCGGTGTGGCCGTCTCAGCTGCCACAAGGCTGATATGCCAAATGTCGCTTCTGCGCATGCGTCAGAATCCAACAGCGTCGTCTGCGCATGCGTCAAAACTGGGCCAGTCTCAAAGGCCGTAATCTCTGTTTTTAATACTTTCAGCGTAAATTGCTCTTAGGTTACATTAAATACTTCAGATCTTCCTCTTCAATCGCGCATTAAGATATTTTTAATCGATCCAATGAAAGCTTTTAAACTTATTTTACAAAAATAAATGCCCCACATAGACATAGCATTGCCGTATTTTACCACCCGCGAAGGGTAAACACTGCAGCAATGCTATGTCTATGCAGAGCATTTATTTTAGCAAAATTAATTTAAAAGCTTTCACTGAGTCGATTAAAAATATATTAATGCGCAATTGAAGAGAAAGATCTGAAGTATTTAATTTAACTTAAGGGTAATTTTCTCTGAAAGTATTAAAAACAGAGATAATAGTGAAAGTTGGGCATGGCAAATCAGCCTTGTGGCAGCTGAGACGGCCACACCGGGTTCTCACGGTTCTTAATTACGACAGAGTGTAGGTGAGTCAGCATTCTGTATTTGGCATTGGAAATGGTGAGGGGGCCCGTGAACACACATATAGGAAGCGGTATTTTATCTCATGCAAAATATTTGAACGTTTTCTTGCCGTATTCTAATGATGCCGAGCACCTGGCTAGGATGCGACGAAACTAGTATCAAGTTTTAAGTCTGACCCGTGGGTTCAAATCCCACGATCTACAAAGAGGGGAGATGGACACTCAACTCATTCAGCCATCCCGTCTGTTTAACAACTTAGAAGCTGGTGCAGTTTTAAAGTTTTCTTACTGCATAGAAGGTGGTACTGACCCAATTAAATTAAGCCCGGTGCGTCTGAAGCCACCCATGGTGTCCAACATTTCGGTGTGCATGCCAAAACTAATTTTTACGTGTTTTCATGTCAAATACCTCCAAAGTAAGCCATTTATAACGAACTCCCTGCAACGTATTTCAGAGATTATAATTATTAACATATCCGTTTTTCTTTCATACATGGTAGAAATTTAAGAGCCCTCGCCACGATGAAAGGTGGATTGAAGTATCCTAGTTTAATATAAAGCGGAAAATTGACTTTCTGTGAATTATTTTTTCAATATTTATGAGGGAAGGGCTCCCTCGGTAGCGGTGTGTGTGTGTGGGGGGGGGGGGGGTCTGGTATTTTTTTCGCGGAAAATGATGGAAATCACAACAACAACAAAAAGGCAGATATCTCTAATCTCTGAATAATAGTCATAACACATTCACTGATCCAGTCTGTAATTTAGGATACACTGGGTGCGACCACCACCATTCCCCCCTCCTAAAAGGAAGAACAACAGTGTGCCTTTACCACGTCTTTCCCAGGCTGGTTACCAGGTTTTCACTCGTCTGCTTATTTGGGCGTGTCATGATATGATAACGAGGCTGCCGAACGCGGCTCGGGCCGGCGCTGGCAATTAAATGGCGCTGAACGCGCGGTTTGCGTTAATTGCGGCTGATTACATCCGGGACATGTAGACCTCCCACAGCGCCTCTCGCTGTAAGCGTTCCACACTTAATCTCAGACAGAATTCACTCAGATGTGTCAAGTTACTCGCAACTAGACCATTTCTAACCAACTGTTAAAGTTGCATGGTCCGATGGTATAAATATATTTTCAAAACTAAAACACTTACCTACATTTGATCCTACATATCTAACTTAGTTACGGGTGCCCACACTATCAATTGGTTCTCTATTTATGGAATAAATCCGATTTGACAAGAATGTACATTCAGACCACTGCTAGAAGAAGGTGGCAAAGAACTCACTCTCTAAGATGCAGGTCAATCTTGTGACCGTTCTGAGGCTCTCGTGGTCATGGTCTAGTTTCACACACCACGTGATCAGCCTGAGCAAGACTGAGACACTCTCCAGAGTTCAGTGTGGTAATGAGATCAGTACACCACGTGACCAAGGTGAGATTGGGAATGGTGTCACAGCCTTGGGTTCCAGCCCGGGAGTTTCGGTAAGCTTGCCAAAATTATTTTGAATGCATTTACTTCAAATATCTTCGAAGTGAGTTCACAGTCATCAAAACCATTTCAGAGTAATGGTAAGTAGATCATAATGATCAATTTATTATATTTATCTCAAACAGTTTGGGAAAACTCAGAAGCCATCGTACCATGCAACTGTAATGTCATTCCCAACACTATTTGCAGCCCTTGAGGCTTTCCAGAGGCCACATGCAATATCATATTTCTATCACCACCAACCCGCCAAGAAGTAGTGTTGCTGGTAGCAGCTCAATGTGCTGTATGCTCTGTGGGAAAAGGTCTTACAGAGGATTTCGACTACCAACACGCCATCTGATGCTAGCGACAAGACTAATTTTGTACAGAACCCATATAGCAGATGAATGTGCATGATGCTCTGTTGAAAAAGGTATCATAGAGGATTTCCACTAACAACCCTTCCTCTGATGGTACCCACAAGACTAATGTTGTATATTAGTCCATTATAGCAGCTCAGTCTGTAGGATACTTTGTGGGAAAAGGTATTATAGAAGATTTCCACTCCGAACGCCCTGTGATGGTAGGGGCAATAACTAATGGTGAGCGTACCAACTCATTGTGCATCATGGTCTTAAGGAAAATGTATTAATGGGTGGTTCCACCAACAACCTACCCGCTGATGGTAATAACAAGAGGGAATGTTGTACAGAACATAGCAGGTCAAGGTGAAGGATGGTCTGTGGGGAAAAGGTCTTATACTTATTGAGGATTTCCACCACCAACCGACCCTTTGATAATAGAGACAACAACTACTGTCGTGGATAACAGGTCATTGTGAAGCAAGCTCTTTCGGAAAAAATGTTGTAGAGGATTTCCGCCACCAACCTTTCATCTGACGGCAGTGAAAGAACTAGTTGTGCAGGGAGCAGCTCACTGTGAGAGAAATACAATAGAAGGTTTCCATCACCACCCTGCCATCTGAGGGCAGTGGAAGAACTCACTGCGCATGCTCCACAAAAGGCGATGGTCGGAGGCTTGGTTTGATTCATTGATTGATTGGTGCTTGTTGTACGCCATATTCCGGGCGAGGAGGCTGTTCGGTGGCGGAGGAGGTGAAGTTGAAAATCACTGCGGGCAGGAAGATATACCATAGACCTTTTCCACAAAGCTCTTATCCGCAACATTATTGCTCGCCAATGCCCTCAGATGGTGGGTTGCTGGTGATAGAAATAGTACATTGCATGTGACCTCTGGAAAGCATCTAGGACTGCAAGTATTGTGTGGAATGACATCAGGAGTTGGTTGGTGAATTGCATCGTTTAATTCCAGTGCGTTTTGTAGACAGAATTGCTTTGCCTATAGAGCTTTGAAACAAACCCGATTGCAAGCAATTAGCATGCCAAGCAATTAGCATGCCAAGCAATTAGCATGCCAAGCAATTAGCATGCCAAGCAATTGGCATGCCACGCAACTGTCCTGCCAAGCAATTGGCACGCAAAGCAGTTGACATGCCATGCAGTTGCCATGTCAAGCAATTGACATGGCGTTCCAAAGAATTGGTATGCCAAGAAATTGGCAAGCAATTGGCTCACATGACCGGGTGATAATTAGAGCTGATCGCAGCGATGGCTGAAATAAGGGGACTTAAACAGGCACTTTTGTGTGGCGAGACTCGGCAGGCCCAGTGAAGGGTTTCTTTAATGCCTGCTGCTGGGCTCTTGGTTCTTCACTTGTTTGGCAAGCACAGGGTATTGTCGTGCTCTGCATCTCCTGCAATAACCACCGATATAACCGGACGGTATAGCCGAATCCGTAGAGCGCAGGCCTCCCATGAGGGAGATCGGGACTTAAATCCCAGGTCGAGTCAAACCAATGACTTAAAAAGTTATACTTTTCGCTTCCTAGAATAAGTTAAGAACTGACACTCTAGTTTTAGCCCTCTAGATCAAAGGAATAAACTGACCCAAAGACCCTATTATACTAAGACGGCTCACTCCCTATCTCTCCTATGGTAATGTAAATTTTGCAGGGCCACCTTGTGGTGGGTTTGATCAGCCCGGCTGCTGGTTGGTGTTTTCACATGTAAACACATACAATTATATTATACATGAGATAGGTAAGTATGAATACACATCAATATGAAATTGCTATGAATAAAATACACATCATCATCAGCATCATCATCATCATCGCTATCATCACACATCTTTCACATTCATATATACATGTATACATATAATATAGCAACTGTTTAACCAAGAGAACAGCCAGCGCACCAAGTGGTGGGTTTGATCATTTTGATTACACAGTACAGGCTGAGTTAGCCGTCTTAGTATTATAGGGTCTTTGACTGACCCGAGAGTCATACCCTTAAGACACAAGAATCATGACTCCCTAGGATCATTGTTCCCTAGATGACGTCTGTAACTGATAGGAGAGCGTCTTAGAATAGATTAAGTCCGGAACCTCCGCAGTCATATCTTCCAAGAATAAGTCAAGAACTGATAAACAAGTCAGTTTCCCTGATTAAGTCAGCCACCTACACATTTCACAGGCAACTAGATTAAGTCGGGAACTGACATGGTAATGGCGTCGCAGATTGATTACATACTTGACGCTATGGCCCTAATTCCCTAGATTATGACAGGAACTAATATGTCTCCAGCTGTTACAATGAAGCCAAGAACGTATATTGTAGGCGTGGACCGCCAAGCAATCTTCTATATACTATCCAGATTACCTCTAAGTATCGACGGAAGCGACAAGATTGGTTGGTTGGTTGTTGGAGTTTTACGTCCTGGCAACATATACGGTCATATCAGGATGGGCACTGATTTGCGACAGTGACTATAGAGTTATGCCCCACTGGGAAATCAAGCCGCTGGGAACATGACTCAATATCCCACTCAGTTGCATTATCCTGACACAGAGCTAACCAGTCTTTGCCCTATCCTATTAAATCTGAGTGCCATGCTAGGAAGCGACAGGTATTAATTTGATAAGTCATTGGCTATATTCGACCGGGATCTGAACTCCCGATCTCCCGCATGCGAGGCCCGCGCTCTACCGATTCGGCCACCGCACCCGGTCTAAGTATTGAAGGAAGCCCCATGAAGCCACAACCAATCTGAAATAAATTGACTCTGATTCCAGATGCCCATACTGACGTCATTGAAAATGGTACACACATTGATCTGTATCAGAGTGCATCCCCTAAAATAGATTTCAGAACGAAATACTGCCATGTATCTGCCTGTCTTTACATTTTCCTCCGTCTCTATTTATCTTCATCTCTCTATGAACATATCTAACTTAGACTACACTGTCTAGGCTACACTGTCTATATAGGCTACACTGTCTATATAGATATGTATTCATGTGCATATAGTTATGTATGTATTTGTCATTTTGCGGTGACATTGACTAAATGCCATTGAAAACAAATTCGAGTGGCGGGGAGGGGTTGGCTTTTAGGATGCTATTGGCATGTTCTACACCAAAGGAGATATTCCATCGAGTATACATAGACATAATGTAAATATTTAAATTAAATATATATATTATGTATGTTTGTATATATGCTATATGGTCATAATATGTATGTGTACAAACACATACATACATATATAATCTGAAGCCATTAAGCAAAATTGGTAAACCTCACCCAACCACAATGCGAAATTCAGCAATCATCTGTTATATATATTATAATTATATATATATGCATATAATATGTATATATCACACATATTATATATATAGTATAGTTATATGAATCTTACCTAGGTACAGATCATGGATAACTGTTGTTTTCCTGAGGTACAAGCCTCGGATAGTCGTGGGCTAGGGAGAGGGAAGCACATACATATATATATATATATATATATATATATATATATAGTATAGTTATACGAGTCTTACCTTGGTACAGATGATGGATAACTGTTGTTTTACCGAGGTATAAGCCTCGGATAGATGTGGGCTAGGGAGAGGTAAGCACGTCCGGTACCAGCAATCTTAACCTACTTATTGAGGATAAAAATGACTTTCAAACAATGGATACTATTACTTTACCGAAAAGGTACACCAACGGAATAGATGTGGCAGGGTGTGGCGGGAGGGCCCTAGCCCACATCTATCCGAGGCTTATACCTCGGTAAAACAACAGTTATCCATCATCTGTACCAAGGTAAGACTCGTATAACTATACTATTTTACCTCGGTAAACAGCCTCAGGCTAGCCTCAGGCTAGGGAGACCTTTACATAATTCATTTTTATCCTTAATATCATTCTTTCTTATTATTATAACATTCTAAATTTTTGTTCTCACCTATTCTTGTTAGTTGGCGAGAAGACGCTTTGCAACGCCGGTAGGCTTTTCTAGTCGTTTATTATAATGTTTTGCAAACGACTTAGCCGTCTTCCAGCCTGCATGCGCTAGTATTCTTTTCACAGAAATACCAAGCACCCACGCCTTGGAGACCATGGCTCCTCTAGTTGAGTGGGAAGAGTATTTACTCGTATTCACCCCAGCCAATTTCAACACAGTAATTGTCCATCTGGCAAGTGTGTCTCGTGAAATCGCCTTATGTGGCTTTGTAAAGCTCACTAATAGTTGTTGTGATGCACGTAAATCCTTTGTCTTGTATATATAAGCCCGTATGGCCGACACAACACATAATTTCCGATCATTCGGAAAACAGTCTAAGTGAACCGTTGATAAAGGGTCACCTAACGTGTTCGATTTAAGCAATTTTTCTAAATCAAACGTAGCTTGTTGCTTGTCTATTTCTAATCCAGTTAAAGATAAAGCAACAATCGTCTGTCCTCTGTGTCCGGTTACTAACAATAACAGGACCGCGACTTTAAAACCTAACTGTTTTATATCTAACCACGAGTTGTGAGGCCAAGCCTGAAACAACTTAAATACTATAGAAACATCCCAAAACCGACTATACTTTGGTTTTGGAGGATTCCTTTGATAAATTGAACGAAGTAAATAACAAATAACATGATGTTTTCCAACTGTTTCGCCATCAATTCTAGGTAATATAATTGATAACGCACACCTCGCCGCATTAATCGATCCAAAGGAAAGTCCTTCATCCTCTAGAAAACGAAGAAACCGAGCTACTTGTGAAATCTTTGGATTTGTTGGCTTAACTTTCATTAACAAACAATGTACACCCCATTTCTTTAAATAGGTTGTATACATTTTGACAGTTCCTGGTCTCCAGGCATCCGATACTATCCTATCCTCAGTAATTCTGTCCAATCCAAATTGCTGTAGCTGCTTCCTTAGAAAAGGAATGCCAATAGGGGCGTCGTTGACACGTCGCCGTGAACCACTAGCGGTCCGTGGTGCGTCAGATTCCCGAGTTTTCTTGGGAATCGTATACGATCTTTTGCCAGTTGTGAAACTGCTGGCAGCCAAGGTTGCGTGTCCCAATCGGGCACCACCAGTATCGCATGTGTCCCTTCCAAGCCGATTTTTCTCACTACTTGGCTGATAATGCTAAATGGTGGGAAAATATAAAAATAATTATTTTCCCAGGTAATAGCAAACGCATCTACTTTCCAAGCATCCGGTTCAGGATGCCAAGAAACATAACAGGGTAACTTGTTATTATTTCGTGATGCAAATAGGTCAACTTCAGGTGTACCCCATTTTTCACAAACGAAGTTAAACAAATGTGTAGAGAGAGACCACTCTAAATGGTCATGGAAATTTCTACTTTTATAATCTGCAAGTGTATTTTGTGACCCTGGAATATGCGCTACAGTCAGCCAGACTTGTTGAGCCTGTGCCCAGTTCCAAATCAGTTTAGATAACTGATTGCAAGACTTTGATTTGGTTCCACCCATGTTACGAATATATGCCATGGCAGTAGTATTATCAGTTAGTATTCTAACCTGTGATTTATTTATCTTTACTAAACTACGTAAGCCCAGATAAATAGCACGCAATTCTAGTGCATTAATATGGTCTGATTTTTCATCATCATTCCATCTACCTCCTGTTGTGACCCCATCTCGATGAGCTCCCCAACCTTGTAACGAAGCATCAGTAGTAATTACTGTATTAGGTTCCGCCATGCGGATTGGATTTGGTGAACTTGCTATATGTTGCATCCACCATCCAATATCCTGTAACCCTTCTTGCGAAATAAACATCTTTCGCTCAAAATTGCCTTTAGTTCGTGTTAACGCTAAATTTTTATCTATTTCTAGCGACTTAATATGGGCCTTCCCATATAACACCGCAGGTGCATATGAGGTCATTATGCCAATAAGAACAGCAACCTGTCTAATTTTTGGCTTTGATAACTTAATAAGCTGAGTCGCTGTAGTCATAAACTTAATTAGTTTTTGTTCTGTTATCGACACTGTAAGGGACTGTGTATCCAGAATAAACCCTAAACATTTAAGTTGTTTTGTTGGTTTAAACACTGACTTTTGTTGATGTACATAAAACCCCAATTTAGTGAGTAATGCACATAAATCCAAAACTGCATTCACACAACCAATTTGTGTTGATGCTATAATAAAAGAATCATCTATGTATGGAAACATTATATGACCCTTCCTCGCCATTACCGAGAAAACAGGTTTAAGCAATTTAGTAAATAAACGTGGCGCACAAGCTAAGCCATTCGGCATACAGGTAAACTCATAGAGTTGGTTATCCCAAATAAATCGAAGAAATTTTCGGTATTTTTCCATTATGGGAAGCGTATAATATGCATCCTGTAAATCAACACTAGCCATCCACGCATCTGGTGTAATCAGATCCCGTGCCGTATCTAGAGAGAACATTTTAAAATGTCTATATTCCACCCTTTTATTAAGGATTGTTAAATCCAGGATCATTCGAACATCACCATTAGGCTTCGGTCTCGAGAAAATGTTTGAAATAAACTGTCCTGAACAGTGTGTCACTTTTTGTATAATTCCTTTCTCAAAGAATTTATGTACCTGTTTAGTTAGTGCGTCTCGTTCAACTGGTTGAATGTTATATGGAAAAGGTATTATACTTTGTACAGGAATTTGTGTAAAAGGAATTTGAACACCCCTAACTATTTCTATAATTTCTTGGTCACTAGTAATTTTGTGCCACTCAGAAATATGATTACTAATATTACCAGCCACAAAGTTGCTTACAGTTTGTGTGTTTTTAGAGGCTACAGGGACTTGTAAAGTTTGTGTTTGGACCTCTACTTGGACCCCCCCCTGGGGAAAGGTCTCGACGAGTTGAACCCTCGACCTATTGGCCGTGCGGTGTTGTCGGTCCAGCCTGGGCGAGCGCCCCGGCCCCGAAACCCTTGACCAAAGTTTGAACTCGGTCTGGTTCCTCTGGTGAACCGTCGTGGACGAAAATCCCCTCGTGACTTTTTGAAACGAGGAACTTCCTGTTTCTTCTTGCCATCCATGTTTTTGCCACTCTTGGCTGCAGTCTCTACCTCTTTATAGAGGTATTGTAGTTGACCGCCAAACATCTTGGTATTATCTAAAGGTTTCCCTTTAATCGGCTCTGGAGCAAGATAGAGCGTAAACTCCTTCCCCTCATTATCGGTAACCTTCTTAGAGCGAGCCACTTCTTTGCCAGCATCTGTGCAAACTGACTTGAAGACATTTTCATATCTTCGAAACGACAGGTAATTACCTGCCGCCGCTAGTACTGCAATGCCTTTGTCCATTGTCTTAGCCAAAGATGAGAACTTATTTTCACTCTGCATCCTATTAGCCACAGGAACAATAGCTGTTAGGGTAGCCAACACTGCCTTATGCACTGTGTGCAACACATCCTCAAACTTCTTACGGTCATCCGTCATATTGACATCCCGATCCATCTCTTTAATGATGGAGTTGGGAACACCCTTTATGCCTGTTAACTCATCTCCTAACTTGGAGATAACCTCCGCCGGTTTGAACGTGCGAAAATGACCATTCACGGTCTCGCGCATAAGCGTAGTGGTTTTAATCCGCTTAGCCTTTGGCTTCTCCACCTTCTTAGCCACTTTAGTGCCAATGTCCGCATAGACCCCTTCATATACGGTGTCTGAGTCTGATTCCGTAGAAGTAGACCCAGTGGACGACTCAGAAGAAGAATATTTCCTTTTCTTCTTCTTCTTTTTGGACTTAGTCTTCCGCTTTTTGCGCAAACCAGACTCTGCCCGCTCCTTGGTGAATTCATCACCCGAAGAAATCACCTGTTTCTTCTTCTTTCTCCGTTTAGGAGAAGGAGGAGGAGGAGCCTTAAGCTCCACCGCCGAGTCTGTGTCCAAGAAATCTTCAAATGAATCCTCTTGGACACTCGGCCTACGCCGCTTCCGAGACACAGGCGATTTGGCAGTCAAGATGTGGCTTTCCAATCTTGCAAAGCGAGCCTCCCAATCTGGAGGCGCAGGCACATCAGGCACTGCGTCCTCGTCCGGGTCGGAGAGGATATGCGCCCGGGGCTGTGTCGACGGCCCTGCCGACAACACGGGTGAGGAGTCGTACTCCTCGTCCACTCCACTCGGAACACGCCCCTCGGCTGCTGCTGCACCGCGCTTACTCCGCTTCATGGCCATCGGGAACTGAAACAAACATTTTTGATCAGTCCCGGTATATATATATGTCACAATATGGTTGTTTCAAACTCATTTGGACATCTATTGGTGTTAAAGAACGTGTTTATACCGTTATAACACAGGCGTAATAAGCTAAATTTGTGCGTGGGTTGTGGGTCAAGCCCAAACCTTACGCGGGGTCGGGACCAGTGTATCGGCCCGCCCATCCCTCTGTTCCGCACACTTCTCCCACCTGTGACTACTACGTCAACAAGTTGGAGAAAATGCTACGAAACTCGGAGAAACGCCTGAAAAAGTTTTGTCTAGGGGAGTCTATAAAAGAAACCCAGGATCATCTCCAACATTACTCTCTATTAGAGTACGAGAGAATTTCCATATGAGATAGGGCGAAACCCACATCTCTACCCATAGTCACACGGTGACCCGGGTGTTGACATAACCGCTAATAACCGGTTTGGTTCCTTCGCGAAACCCACTCGAGTGTTCTATCCTTGGTTGTTTATAACCAAATAACTCGTCCAAATTGGACCAACGAAAGTCTAAACTTTCCATATTGATGCTCTAATGCATCATAATTAAGCTAACCACAGTTTTTATTATACTTACTGCGTATTTGCTTGTATGTAGACTAATTTTGCCGGAGCAACCCAACGACACGTTATCCAGTCGTGAGTTGTATATGCTAATTGCTGGTACCGGACGTGCTTACCTCTCCCTAGCCTGAGGCTAGCCTGAGGCTGTTTACCGAGGTAAAATATATATATATATATATATATATATATATATATATATATATATATATATATTCTGCTGTTGCACTGGAAAATGAACGAAAACATGTCGTAATTAGAGCATTCAGGCGCCAAGCTCTACGAACGCCATTCGGACTGAAAGGACTCCCTGACTCCCCTATTTCAACTGAAGCTGCCATCATTCCCATAGCCAAATCCATTTGTTCTCAGAAACTGCCACATCTGTTGTAGAATGCCCTACTCAATATGAAATTGGTAGACTATAACTGGAAAGCATAAAAATACATTATATTTTCCTGAAAACAACAAAATTGGACCCACGTTTTCTTTTTGCCTGAACCCTTCACATATATTATTGTGTCTCACTAGGAAATCACCCGATAACGCATTGCATTTTAATTCCTTAAACAAATGGATATAAGTGATCGAGGTGACAAAAAACCCACTATATTTACGACAACAAAAGCCCTCTCTATTGACTTCATGGTGCTAAGGGGAAAGGAGCGGTTTGGTTGGTTGGTTGTTGAAGTTTTACGTCCTGGCAACATTTAAGGTCAAATCAGGACTGGTACCGACTTGTAGCAGTCCACACTCATGGTGACTTTATAGTGCTGCACCACTGGATAATCATGCCACTGATACCATGACCTGATATCCCACTCAATCACATTATCCTGACACTGAGCTAACCAGTCCTTTCCCTATCCTATTAATGCTGAGGATCAGGCTAGGAAGCGACAAGTACCAATTTTATAAGTCCTTGCTTTGACTCGACCTGGAACCAATTTCCCGATCTCCCACGAGCGAAGCCAGTCAGGAGTGGTTTTGGGTGCGGGTGGGGGTGCGGGAGTTGAGGACCAAAGACCGGAAGGCGACCGCGTGGGCGGATGGGAGGACCCAGTGGGGTGGCTACCAGGTGCTGGAGAAGGAGGAGGAGGAGAATTCTACATCCATCAATACCCACTGATACCATGAAAGGGCCACTTTTAAGGTGCCTGCGCACCTTAAGGTTTCGTAGTCCCATGGTTTGGAGTTTGTCATTTTATGTGATAAATATATTGGGCTTATCAGTATCATCTACCACACATTAGTTTGAAGTAACTTTTATTTCAAATCGCTAAATTTGAGATATTTGAAGTGCAATCATGCAAAATATACTTTGGCTTGCATGCCAAAACTCTGACACCATAGACTTCTGGAGTAAAAGGTTCTATTCAATTGCCTCCGTGTTCCTTTCTGTGTGGCGAAACATATGTATATATAAGTTCATCAGTATCTAACTCGGACATGTAGAACCAAAACTAGATAATTGCTTCGGTTTTCAAAACTTGATATTTTCGTTGGACTATGCAGCATTAAACTTGGCCCTTTCATGGTCTCAGCTGGTATTGCTAGACTGATTACTGCACATTCCGCTCCATAGGGTACAGCCTCTGATGCTGTACTAATGGGGTGCCAAGGGAACTAACCAGGTGGTCCCTCAATAAAGGCCCTGTCACATTACGGCGTATGGCGGGAGCGTATTGAAAACCTACGTAGGTCCTGCGCGTGCCGGCCTATGATGACATTTGGTGACCTTTTGGGTGGTTTTGATCGTATGTGGAACCTACGAGGAGCGTACGAGGAGCGTATGAGGAGCGTATGGGAGCGTGCTGTGACATTTTTTGACAGTATGGGCCATACGCCCTCATAGGTCGAGTTTTTTTGAGCATGCACAAACAAATTTGGACGGACGGATTTATGAAAGTGTATGGCGGCGTATGCCTCATACGCTTCACATAAGCCGGCATCTGGCGGCATCTGGCGGCGTATGAGTAGCGTATGAGTAGCGTATGCATAGCGTATGACTAGCGTATACGGCGTATGCCGACGTATATGACGTAACGCGCCTACGCCGCCATACGCTCCCGCAAAAAACCCTAATGTGACAGCCTCTTAAGGACTGAAGGTGTGACACAGCGCACCGAGTCGCAGCTTTAGTGTAGGGTCTCTCTCCCCGTATGTCCCCCCAGTCTGTCCCCCCCAGTCTGTCCCCCCAGTCTGTCCCCCCCAGTCTGTCCCCCCCAGTCTGTACCCCCAGTCTGTCACCCCCAATATGTCTCCCCCCCCCGGTCTGTCCCCCCCCAGTCTGTCCCCCCCAATATGTCTCCCCCCCCCGGTCTGTTCCCCCTCTCTGTCCCCCCCAGTCTGTCCCCCCAGTCTGTCTCCCCCAGTCTGTCCCCCCAGTCTGTCCCCCCAGTCTATCCCCCCAGTCTGTCCCCCCCGTCTCTCCCCCGTCTCCCCCCCCGTCTCTCCCCCATCTCTCCCCCGTCTCTCCCCCCCGTCTCTCCCCGTCTCTTCCCGTCCCTCCCCCTCCCTCCCCGTCCTTCCCCTCCTTCCCTGTCCTTCCCCACCCCGTCCCTCTCCGTCTCTCCCCGTCACTCCCCGTATGTTCCCGTCTGTTCCCGTCTGACACCGTCTCTCCCCGTCTCTCCCCGTCACTTCCCGTCTCTCCCCGTCTCTTCCCGTCTCTCCCCGTCTCCCGCCATCTCTCGCCGTCTCTCCCCGTCTTTCCCCGTCTCTCCCCGTCTCTCACCGTCTCTCACAGTCTCTCCCCGTCTCTCCCCATATCACACTGCCAACACGATGACCTGATATTCCACTCAGTCATATTATCCTGACATTGAACCAACCACTCCTTGTCCTATTCTAATAATGCCAAGCGCCTGGCAGCAACAAGTATCGCCGCTGTGAATATGGCCTTTGCTGCTGACACTGCATAAAACAACTTCCAATTAATCAATCATCAATCAATCAATCACAAGTTTCAATGTTTAAGTCATTGGTTTACCTCGACTGGGGTTCGAACCCGTGGGTTCGAATCCGACGATCATATAATAGTATATATATAAATATATAACTGTTAAAAAATATATATAGATGTAATAACTCTTACATAGTGTTTGAGACAAACGAATATATACAAGTAAGATAGAGACACGTAATGCGGTATGAGTTAGTGGGGAAAAGACCCCTACTCCTTTATTTAAAAGAATTCCTCAGAGCTAGTGGAGGATAGGCCCCATGCAGGAGGCAGAGAGGAGCATGCTGGTACCCATCCCCCCACTCCAGGGAGGGGGGGGGGTGTAGGAGTGCCACCTACTCCAGCTATTATTATATGCGAGAACGGGCTTATCACTATCCAATAACTCTTACGTAGTGGTTCAGACAAATGAATATATACAAGTAAGATAGAGACACGTAATGCAGTATGAGTTAGGGAGGGGGGGGGGGGGGGGGGGGGGAAGACCCACATCAAAAACCCCCAACTCAAAAATAATAATAATAACTGAGGTGGGAGAGCCCACCGCCGCTAGGAGGTTGGCGACCCGTAGATAATCGGTGATACGTTCCTGAAGGGGAACACGCAGATAGAGGTAGACACAGTCATTCGCCCAGTCACCACGGGTCTTGATCTCTTGGATTGAGCTGCCGGCCATTAGTAGGTAGGTGCCCCCCCTCTCCTATTTGTTTGTTTGTTGTTGTTTTACTTCCTAGCAACATCTTCAGGATGGGTACCGACTTGTGAGAGTATGTGCTCATGGCAATTTTATAGTGCTGCCACACTGGGAAATCAGGCAGCCGGCACCATGACCCAATATCCCACTCAGTGACATTATCCTGACAACGAGCTAACCAGTCCTTGCCCTATCCTAATAATGTCAAACACCAGGCTAGGAAGCGACAAGTATAAATTTTGAAGTCATTGTTTTGACTTGACAGGGAACCAAACTCGCGAACTCCCGATCTTCCGGATTCGAGGCCGGTGCTCTACTGATTCGGCCACCACGCCCGGTCCCCCTCTCTTGCGAGTGGCTCAAGAAGAGTGTGGGATCAAGGCCCAAGCGGTGGCAGAGTCTCTTAAGTACTGAGGAGTAGTGAGGGTACTCCATAGGCGATGAGCCTGAGGGCGTGGGAGTGCGGAAGGCTTGGAATGCCGGGTGGGCTGCGAGCTGAGTGAAGTGGAGTCCCACCGCCCTGACCGCGCACAAAAGAGGATGGGAGACCCTGGCAATCGGGATGTCCAGTGTTCTCTCCTCAAACTGTATGGTCTTCGACTTCCTGACCCACAGGGACATGCCCCAGGGGTGTAAGGTGAAATCCTCCTGAAGGAGCGGGGCATCCGAGTGTGTTATGTGTGCTTTCAATGTTAGGCCCCTAAAAGAGGTCAGGATTGCTGCCTTAAATGAAGTGTGGCCGGGAGAGTCTTTGAGGGGGTACAACATGGCAGCTATCTGGCCTGGCAAGAGGGGGTTGGCTTGGCGAGGGGAGTCGGCTAATGACATGCATGCCCCCACCAGACAACGGCGGACGTTGAAATTGTCATAATCAATCGCCAGCCCCCCCCCCCCCCCCGGGCCCTTGAGGTGTAGGTTAAGTGAGCTGAGATTTGATGGCTCGGATGGAAGCGTAGCTCATAGATTTTGCTAGCCAGCTTATGTATAGGCAGATTTGCCAAGAACTGCAGGGGGATGGCGAACGACCGTACTTCTTACAGAATGTCATGTATTTCCTGAGCCTCGAGCTGGCGCAGAGTCGAGGGGGCCAAGTGCTGGCCCAGTAGCTCATCACAATCCTTCTCGAGGGAGCGGGTATCTGTAAAGAGGTTGTCACTGGAATATATGGCCGCAACACCATATTGTCACTGCTCTTAATGTAAACTGAGCTAATATCAAAGGTAAATTTTACTGCTAACCAGAAAAAGTTGTACAACCAATTCATTATCTGCATGTTCTTCGATCTACCCGAATTGAGAGCGCGCATGACCGTGGTGTTGTGTGTTACAATGTTCACGTTACGGTCTGCCCACCCATGAGCCCGACGGTTCTTGGCACAGAGGATAGGCCAGAACTTGAGGGGGTTGATGTGCGCTAATTCACCAGTGTTATTAAAAACAGCCATCAAAAGGCTATTCCTGGGCTTGTTATAGTACAGGGAGAGGTAGCACTTCCACTTGATTCAATCTTTACCTACTAATTACCGAAATTATGTTCTAAATTATTATTATTCCCATTTTTCTCTGTTTTCTTGTTTTCCTCCCTTCGGCAGAAGTTCCTGACATTCCCCACGGGTTAGGGTGGGCGGGAACTGTACTATAACAAGCCGAGGCTATTGGACTCGGTAAAACAACAATTATGTGTCAACTATACCCAGGTAAGTCTCACATAATTATTCTATTTCAACTCGTCCCCTAGCCTCCTGGCTAATTATAGCACAGGGAGATATTTACGTAATCATAATTTCGGTTTCATTTTCGTATTGCTAGCTTTCTTAATGGAATTGAACTATGAGTTCAATTAGTTCTTTTGAACATAGTTGTTCTCTGCGAAGCTCTCAGCAAAGTTATCTTTTCTGAACCCTTTTTTGTGATGTCTTTGTGAATGTTAGGGCATTTGCCTCTACTTGTATAGAGTAGAATTGTTTTTATTTAGATCCCAATCCCCTGTTAGAGGGCTAGGTAGATCATATGTAGCATTTATATATCTTGTATATTTAAATATACTGTTTCATATTTCTGGTGAACGTATACGGATACATATACATTTTTATCAGAGTAGTCATTCTATGAATCTATAAATCCTATCATGTAGTCATTCTATGAATCTATAAGATTCTATCATGGAAAGGTGATTTTCCTCAAACCCCCAAGGCTTTGCCTTCCTGAATCACCCCGTCTGGAGGTAAATCCTATTTCATGTCATCTGACAGTACCTCTCTTGGGGTTACTAGCTACTGATATGGGGTCAATTTAATTAACTCCCCACAGGTAGGTTACACTCTACTGTGATGTCCTATCTTATATGTCATCACAGACTAGACTGTTTGTTTTCTATGTCCTGACAACAGTCATCATATAAACACTATGGTAATATGATGGACTAGCACTAACATGATCCTGATGTGGCTAACATGATCCTGATGTGCAAATTGGAAATCTGGTACTGCCATATATGTTTTTCTCTGCCTTCCTCTGCTCTTCAGGTTGCTCAAAGTAGCCATGCAGAGTGATGGTTTCATCATGTAAACCTGGGTTCAAACCAAACCACCCCATATCATACTACTATGAAAAGTAGTATATAAACCTGATAATGTATGCCCAAGGCACGTAGAGGGCTGAGCCCTCCTATTGATTTCCTCCCGAATATTATGACATCCAGGTCAGTTTCTTAACTTGATTCTGTGTATGTACATACACAAAATATGTAGTCATCCCTTCATCTGTCCTTGGGTATGTTTTACTACCATGTCTGTGTCCCTGTTTCTTTCGAGGACCTCTGTTCTTATGTACAGATGTGATGTCTGCGCATCTTTGCATCACACAATTATATTTGTGCCCCGATGTAGATAAAGCACATTTGTATTTCATGTGCATTGGCCAGTGGTATCTGTATCACCTTAACAGATACTGCAACTAGGTGTATTACCAGAATGGTGTGCACCTATGGTTATTTAAAACAATTGTCTGTGTCTATTTTGGCACCTCATGTCACTCATAGTCTATGCCTATAGGCACCCATGTCTATGCATACTTCCTTTTACACCCTTGTCTAAAATGTCTAAATGAGGTGAAGGTAATCCTTCTAATTCCCATTTTTGCCTCACATGAGTGAAGGCAAATTTATCCCATCCTGCAATGAGCTAAAGAATGGGTATGACAAGTTCTCATCTGGGTCAAGCTTAAGGTTACATTAAGCAGCAACTGAAGCCGCTAAGAATGCCTTCAAAATTGATTGAGCTGTGACAGCTTCCTCATACATTATAGGGCACTGTGTAATTTATTACTTTTATTAGCCATTGATTTAAATGGTAGCTGAACCATATTGTTCATAGCAATGTTAGTTTGTATGGATTAATTTAGTCAGTGCAATAATTTCAGAAGTGGATTCAACTAATCACTTTTTCTCTTAGATGGTGAGGCATCATGATCACTGACTATTACCCATATGCTATGCAGTTTAGTCTGCTCATCCGACTGATACAAGTTGGGTAATTTCCGCTTTCTAAGTTAGAAGTGGAATTTTCTATCTTAAAATCTAAGCTAAACAAAAGTAGGGTGTTTCCTAAGAAAAGCCAACAACCAGATTTTCCCCTTTTTATTAAAGGTAATAGTTATGTGTTAAACAACTGTCCATTAAGTTGTATGTTGGCCTTAGTTAGGCCATGTGTGTCCTTGCTTGCCCAAGGAATGTCCATTGTTGGTAGGTGTACGTCAGACTTTAAATTTCTGCCAGTCTGGGTCTGTCTCCACAGCCAGTGAGGAGTGTATATTTGTGCCTATCACACTCAATCATGGCCTCAGCCAATAGAGTTGATTACCTCATGGTTAATTACCTACTACTACCCTGGCTGAGTAGCTGGCCATAATTCAGACTGTCTAAACACTCCCCCATACAGCTAGTAGTAGTGTGTATATATATATATATAGATATATATATATGTATATATATGTATGTAGCCTGGCCACTGAGTGCCAGTGTAATGACTTGGAATGTCTATTATAGTACCAATGTGAGTTGTACTAAAATGGGGCATTGTGTAACGCCCAGCCAACTACTGGACTGCATCTACCCTGTCAATAAGACCTAAATAGGCTGTCCCTATACAATCATACAGGGGGTCACATAGAGTGAAATCACAACTATATAGATATGTGCCTACTTCTGGGGTTTATCTGCTCACAACTTTCAAGTTACACTTTCATAGTGTGAAAATTCACAACTAGTATGTGTCTGTACATATACACAACTGTCTGGGGTTTTATGCCAATGACTCCCACTCCCATATGGGTTATGGGGTTTAATGCCCTGAAGGCCCATGCATGTGATAGTGTGTATAGTGCTGCACAGCATCTATATCTGTATGACATTGAACTGATTGTTTATGGTGTCATAGATGAGCTTTGCAATCCCTCTGACTACAGCTCTCTGAATAGTATCATAACTAGTCAGTGTGATAGTGTGCATAGTGCAGCATGGCATCTATGTCCATATGACAATGAACTGGTTGGTTCATGGTGTCAGAGATGAGCTTTGCAATCTGTCTGATTACCGCTCTCTGAATAGTATCACCACTAGTTAGTGTGATAGTGTGCATAGTGCCATATGGCATCTATGTTCATATGACAATGAACTGGATTGTTCAGGAGTCATAGATGAGCTTTTGCAGTCCGTCTGACTACAGCTCTCTGAGAATAACTTGACCACCCCTCGGGGGACTGGCACTGTGAAGTGCAAGGTCAGTTGTCTCATAACGATCACCCCTCGGGGGACTGGCAGTTTTATCTGCATGATCTAATAATCATATGACCACCCCTCGGGGGACTGGCACTATGAGGTGCATGGTCAGTTGTCTCATAACGATCACCCCTCGGGGGACTGGCAGTTTTATCTGCATGATCGGACAACCGATTGGCCAGCCCTCGGGGCTCTGGCACTGTCATGTGCATGGTCAGGTGTCCAAGATCACCCCTTATTCGCTGCGTGATCTGACAGCAGCAACTGGCACCGGTTGCCTACCAAGTCACAACTGTCCTGATATGGCCTTAGATGCTGCTAGGACATAAAAAAAACAAAAAACAAACAAACCTAGTCACATTTCCTTAAAAGGAACAAAAGTGGTCAGCATTAGTCGCAAAGATTATATATGATAACCCCTGTGAGCACATGACCTGGGCCGACATGTTCAAGTGTCAAGCCTGAGCACCTGTGACCAATTGGTCCAGGCTGGTGGGACTTCATGTACATCCTACAGCACTATTCCAATTAAGCACACTCAGTTTACATAAACATGTGTACTTTGTATACCTACAGAATAAGAGCACCCATATGATCAAATAATAGCACTTTTGGTGACAAGGTATTACCGGTAGTGTAAAACACTGACACCCCAGACAAAGTCCACTGTCACAATTTAACACATGCTAAATGAAAATAAATCGTAACCACATACCTAATGTTACCGAAGTTCATATGCAGTCTATTTATAAAAGAAATTGTCCTGGATATGGTGTCACCTGTATGCTGTCAGTGACTGCCAACTGAATGTTTCCAGGCTGTCAACCGGGTTTCATGGCCGCTCACCAGCTGTCAGCATGTACTCAGTGTATAGTCAACTGAGTATGTAAGACACTAGTTTAAATGCACATTGTCTGTGCAAAATTGTGTAAATAATGTAAGTTACAACTCCATGTGTGTGTATGTATATATACACTGAAACACTAATAAGTGTGTTTAGCACATGTCCATATTGACAGCACAATGTCAATGGTATCTAAATTGGCCTACCATGCCAATATCAAGGTTGAAATAATATTCCCACCTAATATCAGCACACATTATCAAATAAAGTGTGTCTTCAAAAATAATTACATTGAAACACCAGTCCAATGGCAAATATCACATAATATGAAAGCAATAAGTCTAATATTTACAAATAGAAAATAGTAGTAAATACTGAATCACTGCTTACTTTTACACATCCGTAGTCTGTGTGGTGTAAATGCAAGTTGAAAAGACCCAACATGCAGTAAAAATTACCAAAAGTTGCATGTGTATAGTGCCAACTGTAAGCTGCCAGTTGCTGTCAACTATATGTGCACTGGCCGTCAACCAGGTCTCATGGCCAGTCACCGGCTGTCAGCATGTTCTCAGTGTGTATGTTCAACTGAGTCTGTCAGACATTAGTGTAAAAACACAGTCTGCATATAATTGTGAAAACTGTAAGTCACAACCCCATGTGTGTGTCTGTATATACATTGAAACACATTGAAGGTGTGTTTAACACATGTCCATACTGACATGACCTTGTGTTGACAGACAATGTCAATGATACCTAAATTAGCCTATCATGCCAATGTCAATGTTGAAGTAATTTCTTCACCAGAAGTCAGCACACAATAACACACAAAGTGTCATTTAGACATTTTCCACAATGAAACACCCATGCCAATGCCAAATGTGATAACATAGTATAAATACAGTAAGTCAACTTTGTACTTACAAACTAGCAGGTTTGGATTAAACCACTGCTCACTTTTTCACGTCTGTACTCAGTGAGTTGGAAATGCAAATTGAATCAAGTGGAAGTGCTACCTCTGCCTGTGCTATAATTAGCCAGAGTAAGGTATCCCCGCACGGCTAAATGTGAAAATTCGGTATGCACCAATCGGAGTTAGTGCTAACCGCGTGAGTTAACCGCGGCTAAGTTAAACCACCTTCCGAGGTGTGGTTAGAGCCTATCCGATTGGGTTAGTGTGCTTTTCCAAGATGGACGTCGTGTTGATAAGACGCTTTTACCACAGACAACTCCGTAGAAATCGGATTTTTCGCGATCGGAGCCATCCGTTCGAAAAATTTGCCGACCAGGGCGCATTGTTACCGCTAATGCAAGTACTGATTACTCTACGCTTGTACGTGACGGGGGGGTTCCAAGATGTGTGGGGCGAGCTCGTAGGTATAAGTCAATCAACTGTGTCCCGCACAATTCACCGTGTAACGGATGCTGTAATACGCCAAATACACGGACATGTTCACTTGCCTACTCAGGAAAAGGCAGACAGAACTAAACTGCACATTTACAACACCTACGGTTTCCCGGCATTTTTGGCTGCATCGACGGCAGACAGATACGCATCGAGGCTCCCTCTCAATACGAACATGAGTACGTCAACTGCAAAAACTACCACTCTATCAATGTTCAGGTATGTTTTCCAGTTCCCTAAACTCTCAGTGTATACGTTCATGTAGTGTTGCTCTAGTAATTAATTATTTTTTTACCATGAACCAACCCCCAAATAGAGCAGATTGACACCCACTCGTGTAGTGAGAAATATCTTCTATCAGCCCATGAACCAACCCACAAATATAGCAGAATGACACCCACTCGTGTAGTGATAAATATTTGCTTTCAGCCTATCCTATTAGAATATATTTGTTTTTATATACTTTCTATTTAATTTCTATTCTATTTGTTTATGTGATTCTCGTGTCATACCGAGTAAGTACTTTAGGGGAACAAAATCGCTTTGGAATAATTACCAGTCACAAACAATTTATCGGGCTTTTTTTAGATACATCTTATTCACACCAACAAGCTAGTCGTACCGCCCATAGACGTTCCATTGAAAATACCGTTCACCGCTTACACTGCAAACATTAAGCATTCTTAAGTGGCTGTCTTCGATATGTCCGTTGCATGTAACGCTTACTAGTTTTCTGTCCTTTTTGTACCTACTTACAATCCTCTTTCTTTTTTCTTGATCATCTAAGGTGATCTGTGACAGCGAACTCGTTTTCATAGACTGCATCGTCCGTTGGCCAGGTAATGTACATGATTCACGTATCCTACGGGAATCCGACCTCTTTGACGCCTTTGAGAGGGATGGAGCTAAACCTGTGCAAGGTCTGCTACTTGGGGATAGTGGCTACATGATGCGTGACTGGTTAGTAACACCTATCGGCAATGCGCAGGAACTGGCCTATAACGTCCACCACAAGTCCGCTAGAACACTAGTTGAGAGGGCTATTGGAGTCTTAAAGAGACGTTGGCATTGTCTGCATAGGCTACGTTTGCACCCTGTTAGGGCTTGCAACGTCATCACCGCCTGCATAATCCTCCACAACCGCGCCAGGAAGCTTAACCTAGAAGATCCATCAGACACAGAATCAGATAATGATTCCGAGGGTGACGATGAAGCACACTATGAGGAACAGCCTGACGCTCCGATCCCGGTTCGTCCAGATAACTATGACCGGTCTGAGAGGGTTCGTATCGCTGTTGCCAAAGCTGCCTGACAGAGACTTGTGAACACGTTTTTTGCATAAAGTTGTGTAAATGTAAGCAACAAGCTTAAAAATTAACACAAGAATAAAAGCGCAATATTGTTTGATCACTTGGTTTATTTTAACCCAAATTAGACAGTTTAGCAGCTACCATTAAAAACATAACAACAAGTATACATGTCATCTATGGCATCAGATTTTGCTGAGAAAAAGTATATTCTGTTTTATGATGGAATATAATATGGGAAATCGATTAATATAGTAGTATAGTATAGTTGTCTTTTCTTATATAAAACTTTAATTTGCCAGAGACAACTTACTGTTGCTTGCATTAATATAAAAGGTAAAGGAAATACTCAAATGAAAATCAACTTTTTTACTTTTGGACTGGCCTAAGGCAACACATACCTAACATGACTACTCATTTGGTAATGCCCAATTCTTTCTGTAGACGAGCTATTTCTAGCATCTCACGCCTCTGCTGCATCTGTATCAATTCCGTATGTGCCTGTATACAAGTTTGATTTAGTAACAAACTGTCACATTGTGCATCAAAGTACCGTTTCTTTGATATAGAGCTCTCACTAGAATTTTTTAGAAATTGTATGAATGCCGCACGTTCCTCCTTGTCGTGCCCGGAACCGTGCCCAGATTTTGTGAATGAACTGTTTGCCTGTGAAGAGTGGGAGTGACACCTGCTGCTTGTCCATCCGCGTGATGCTTCTGTTGGTATGTGTCGAGTATGATTAGGCTCTGCGCTCACACTGACATGGCCATCGTCAAGGTCGGCCACAACGACGGCCGGCGAGAGGTCAACTGTGCGTGAAAAACGCGCAAATCATTATAAATTGCACATTTTTTCTATAAGTAAAATGGACAGGAATTGGGCAGTGGATTAACATGTGTTATATATGTGCTATAGAGTAAATTAGTATTTTCACTTCGTTGATTTGTTGGCGAACATCCTGCATGCATGTTCTTAGTGTTCGCTTAGGAACGGCAAACAAAATAAGTGAACACGAATCGAGAAGCTGGACCTTTCAAATGGATCTTTGTTTTGAATATCTAACATGTCAACAGAGGTATTTGTTTGTGCCTGGTTAGTTCGCCTTTCAATCGAGTAATTCATAGACAGCATACCTGGCAGAGAAAAGGGTTCGCCGAGGGCAAACATGCCAGTGGTTGCCGTGTCTGGCACAGGGGTCGACGAAGCCGTGGGTCGACCGACGTGAGGTATGGCCTGCGATGCTGCTTCGATGTCGGGTTCCATGTGTGTTGACTGGGAGGGATTGGCGAAGGCGTAATCGGTGTCACCGTCAGTGTTTGAGGACATGATGAAACTTGAAGGTGCAGGCACTGAAATGTAAAACCAAAACTTATTGGTAAGTAGGCCGGTAAAATAAATAACTGTATTTAAGATATGACTTCTACGTGACCAAAGAGTATTTGTCAGAGGCACTAGTAGTGAGAATACTAAAAAAAAAAATGGTAAACAGAAATACGACTAGTAGAGAGTAGCCAAACATGTTAGTCCGATATAATAAAATTCGAAACAGCAATTGTAATTACGTTGGTTGTGTTTTTTTTTTGTATAAGTCGATAAGGTATAACAGTTGATAGTGACACTTTCGGGTAGTTAGAAAAATTTCCTGCGCACCTAGTCACAGAGTGTGTAGACAAGTGACAGCAAAGCGTGACAGACATAGATGAAGTGAACTGAAATGCAAACTGTCAACCTGCTTTTAAAGGTAAACAGTATGTATACTTCATACGCTGAATAACATGGGCATTGATTCGGTTAACTTACCAATTATTCCATGGATGATGGTCGAATCGGCGCCAACGATTTGAAGCACAGCCTCCTCGTATTGGACGGGAGGGTCTGGAGGACCTCCACCAGTTTGGAGCGACCTTCTCTGGCGCCCTATCACGTCTGATTTTAGAGTTTTCCACTTCTCCTTCACCTCGAGTCTGGAACGCTTGGCAACACCACACAAATTGACGGCTACCGTCACCCGCTCCCAAGCCTTGGTTTTGTCTTGCATGCTTATTTGATCATTGAAAGATCCGAACAAAACAGATCGTGCACTCAGAATTTCGTCCAACATTACTCGCACCTCAACGTCACTATAATTCGCTTTGCGTGCTCATTTGTTAGAACAAACAGAGTCGCTCTGAGAAGCCATGGTTGTCGATAACGATGTATGGATGTGTTAAGATGGCAGTAACGTAAATAGAAACTCACATACGGTATGAAGACAGAGGTAGTTGCTCACAAAACGGAATAATGGAAAGAAATAAGACCACGGCGAAACGAGATTGAGTCATGCGTCCTCCTTTCCGCTGGTTCTTAGCGAGAACGTTAAGCTATAAGGGTGCTCGCCGATACCGGCTCAAGGGGATTCCCCAACTCACAAAATTAGGTCACGGTTAGCCTGCCGCAATGGCTGGCAGATTGGTGCATACCGATTCACACACCTCTCCAACCCGCCTCTACCCCGTGGTAGCTATCCGCGGCTAGCGCCTTAGCCCCGGCTAAGCCTACCACCGATTGGTGCATACAGGCCCAGGAGGCTAGGGGACGAGGTGAAATATGTATATGGTTAGCGAAAATTAGAGGGGCAGTATTCCCTCACATGAGGTTTTTAATTTAACAACTTAGATATTTAGCAACAGCAGACAACGTGACAGGACTGCTGAAACATGAAACATGGCATTTCAGCTGCTGTTGAGTTATTTGGGCGCCCTGCTCACCTCAAAGTGGTAGTTATTGTGGTCTATGACCGAGTCAGTCATGGGATTACCTTGCACTTTGTGCAGGGGTCTGGGAGTAAGGGAGGGGGGGGAGGGGAATGGGGGGAATAGTAACACCCCTCCTACTCCCTCCCACGCTACACACCCTTATTCACGTAAACACACACCTCTGAACACCTTCTCCCACAATCCATCATTCCCTAACACACCCACGTTCTACAGCAGTCACTTCCGGTCAGTACACTGGTCCCACCTTGTCAACCTGCAATGCAGTCGGCAACACTGGCTTAGTTCTTATTTTAGATTACATCACACTGAAGCTTGGATGGTTGGTCGTTCGAGATTTACGTCCTGGCAACATCTATCATCATATCAGGGTAGATATCAACTTGTGACAGTGCACACTCATGGTGATTTTACAGTGCTGCCCCATTGGGAAATTAGGCCACTGTCACCATGACCCGATATCCCACTCAGTCACATTATCCTGACACTGAGCCAACCAGGCCTGGCCCTATTATTGTCGAGCCCCAGGCTAGGAAGTGACAAGTATCAATTTTATAAGTCATCGGTTTGACTCGACTGGGACGCGAGGCCCGCGCTCTACCGAGTCTGCTACCGCGTCCGGTCACTGAACCTTGAGATCCAGTATGTTTACACACCGGAAGTTGTGGGGAGGGGGAAGTGGGAGGGGTGTAGGGTGGGGTGGGGAGGGGAGGGAGGGGGGGAGTGGGGGGAGTGGGGGAAGGGGGTGGGGGAAGGGGGTGGGGGGAGGGGGGAGGCGTTATGCTCCTCCCAGCCACATCCTTTGCTATAGGTCCTATTAATTAAACTCACTTTGAAGCTATAAGTATAGACGCATGGGTCCTGCTGACCAAATTTGGGTCGGATATTTACCGTAAATTTATTTTGAATGTAGATCGCAGTGAAATTCCCCCAGCAAATATTTTATATTAGATAAAATACCACATCCTGTTTGTGTGTTCACCAGCTTTCCCAGATGTGCCAGCTAGCGAGAGCTGACCCGTAGTCACCCTCATCCTGACCTCATTAGTAACATCCAACACACCCGGTATGCAGGCGGCAGAGCTCGCTGCTACTCCACCAGTGCACCACACACACACTGACCACACTGTGTGTTATTAATGTGGCTGGCGCCCCGCAGATAATGGGGTGCCAGACACATTGATAACACACAGTGTCCTGACCAGATGGGATGGCCGAATGAGTTAGAGCGTCCGTCTCCCGTGGGGTCGTCGCTTCGAACCCTGGTCGAATCAAACCAATGACTTAAAAATGTATACTTTTTGCTTCCTGGCCTGGCGCTCGACATTATTAGGATAGGGCAAGGACTGGTTGGCTCAGTGTCAGGATAATGTGACTGAGTGGGATATCGGGTCATGGTGCCGGTGGCCTGGTTTCCCAGTGGGACTGCACTATAAAGTCACCATAAGTCTGCACTGTCAGAAGTCGGTACCCATCTTGATATGACCTTAGATGTTGCTAGGACGTAAAACAACAAACAAAGCAGCAGTCTCCTTGATTGATGCAGTCTGGGTATATTCTTGATGAAGATAATATCGTAGGGGTGATGCAAATGGAAAATATTGCATCTGGAGCAGGATTCGAACCCATATGTATTGGCATTCTGGGGTTAGCATGCTAATCATTACCACTGATTACACCTCCTAAGCTCCCTGATGCAATGACCCTATCCCTATCCCACATGTACATGTGGATCCATGACTGAGAGGTCACTACAGGCTACTACACCCATTCTCCTGGAATTATAAATCTTTGAAACGGTCTACATCCATAAGTTGTGTCACGTTATAGATTATAGTCCACAAAGTACACACATTGGGTATCTCATCCAGTAACAAACATAGGTATATAAATGCACTTACACATACACAGGGTAGATTCAATAACCATACACTGATACAGCGCATAGCTTGTATAGGATCCAGGTCGTGGCAATAAGTGTCATGGGGGTGATGAAAATGGGAAATATTGCACCTAGAGCTGGATTCGAACCCACACGTCTTGCCGTTATAGGGATAGCATGCTAATGATTACACCACCTAGGCTCCGTGATGTCCCCACCCTATCCACACCTACCTGTTTGTGTGGCTCCTTGCCTGAGAGATCAGTGCAGACTTCAACACTATTATTCCACCGAGTCAGTCACTGAGTTAGATACATTCAAGATAGAAGACTCTATAGCCCTTTATGGTGAAACAAGCACAGTGCTGAGGAACTAGTGTTGATTTTTCCCCATTTGTCTTGTCATCACTTTAAATATCCTCAAGGTTAACCCCCTTAACATAAGACCAGGCGCTGTGGCCGAATCGGCAGAGCGGGTGCCTCGTGTGTGGGTAATCGGGAGTTTGGTTCCCGGTCGAGTAAAACCAACGATTTATAAGATTGATACTTGTCACTTCCTAGCGTGGCGCTCGGCATTAATAGGACAGGCAAGGACTGGTTTAGCTCAATGTCAGGATAATGTGACTGAGTGGTATATCGGGTCATGATGCTGGCAGCCTGATTTCCCAGTGGGGCAGCACCATAATGTCACCATGAGCGTGCACTGTCACAAGTCAGTACCTGTCCTGATATGACCTTAGATGTTGTCAGGATGTAAAACTCCCAACAACCAACCAACTTTAAAATATGACACTTCAAACTAAGCTACCGTTAATTCTAACGATCAGCCGGAATTAATTTATCTCAGACATATAGCTAACACTTAAACCCACCTTTAATTAAATGCCATTTAATAATATACATAAATGGGTTATATGGTCCGTGGTTCATTTACCAGCTGATAATCGTGTTAAATAACAAATTTAAAAATAGAAAACATGCATTGTCCACTTATATTAGCAATGTCAAATCAGCTTACTTAATTAAAACTTCACAATTAATTAGGAAAATCCAAAGAAGACACCAGACGGGAAGGGTTAGATAACATTTAAATGCCGTCTGCGTCACAACCTCATTGAGCAGACGACATTCAGTGTGTTCAGGCAATGGTTACTGATTAAGCACGCAGGATAAGGGAAAGGAGTATCTACACCCGGCTTTAGATTGGTGGGCAGGGGGGATTAAGTGGATGTTAGTACGATGTGTTCTCTGTGACGGAGTGGTTAGTGTGTCTGACTTTTTTTCTACATCAGACTCCTAGTCTGAAGGTCGATGGCTTGATTCCCCATGACATCACGTCTGCCAATTTTGATTTCCACTTCTGCGTATAACTTACAGTGTCATCAGAGGCCAGTTGCTCTCATAACATGTCTATGTGGTGTGGGCAGTTAAAAATCCCTTGGGTCAGTGAAAGTGTAGGCTCTGGCTTTCTATCGATAAACTGTCTAATGGTGAAAACAAGACTATTCAGACTTATCCATGATTGGGAACATAAATCATCAAGAACAAAAAAAATCGGAATTAATCTCAATTCAATTCAATTCTATAAAAGTGCATTTCAACATCCTCATTATATACACTTTATAAAGACATTTTTATTCACAATTACAGTTACACTTTCCATTAAACTTAATTATAGTGGATGAAGAAAAGGAGAATGAAAGAAGCACAATGCTTACGATATACATTCCCCTTGGAAACAAATATAAATCTGATTAAAGTTGCAATGGCTATTTAAAAGAAATTATAAACAATTTATTCAGCAGAAAATACAGTTTTTCATCGCTGAATCATTGACCTGCCAGCCATCGGCATTACATTCCTGCTTTCTATCCCTGCGGGTGATGAGATTGTCTATTGGTCTGTACTGGCCTCTCCTACAAGGAGCCACATAGACAGGTCGGTTTCGATAGGATGATTGCATCAGGGAGCCTGGGTAGTGTAATTGTTCAAATGCTAGCCCCTGAATGGCAAGGAGTGATGGTTATAATCTTGCTTTAGACACAATATGCCACATTTTCTTCACCTCCATGATCTTATCGAACAACACATGTTTGCAAATGAACAATATGTGTAACCGACAGCCGCTTTAAATATTAGCAATCTACTCTGTTTTATGGCCACCTGACGTGGTGGCATTCTCCAAAATGTATAGAGTGTTAATATCAAGTAAGATATTAATACAAACAAGGAAGCGTATTCTTCAATGTTATGTGTGGTGTACTCTAATGTATGGGGCTGACAAAGAAGATCACCAACCAAGAAGTTCTCAGAAAAATTAAAAATAAGACAAAGAAACTTATCTATTTTGGCAACATCATTCATCAGAGTTCAAAATACCGTACATTGTTGGAAGGGAAGGTGAATGGCAGCAGAGGGAGAGGGAGACCAAGAACATCATGGTTTACAAATATTTCACAGTGGACAGGCTTGAATTATTCACAGTCTAGCAGACACCATCGGGACAAGTGGAGAACCATTGCATCCAACCCTCGACTAGAGGACGGAACTATTGATTGATTGACGTGGTGGCCGAATCGGAATCGAATAAGAACGCAGGCTTCCGATGCGGAAAGTCAGGAGTTCGAATCCCATATTAGCCAAACCAATGACTTACAAAATTGATAATTGCTGCTATTTAGCCTGGCACTCATCATTACTAGGATAGGCAAAGTACTGGTTAGCTTAGTATGAGGATAATGTGACTGATGATAATACACAAGATGTTGCCAGGACATAAAACACCAACAAACAAATGATGTTTATGGTCAAATGCCCAGTAATTGTGGTGGCGATGAACATTCTCATAGTGCGTAATGAGCCCCACCATGAAATGGCGCTAGTTGTGACTGCATTGACCATTGACAGTAAAAAGCAGGGGTCCCACTGACAATTTTTTTTTTAACTGAAAAACTAGAGGCGGGTGGTTCCGGGGGTACGTTTTGTTCAATGAAAAGACCGTATTTGTGTCATTCAATAAGACGTTGGGGGTTTTCGTCCTGGCAATATATAAGGTAATATTAGGATGGATGCATTCAGTAGGACCGTCCTGATATGACTTTTTGTCTTGAAGATTTATACTGCCTATCATGGATAAGCCTGAATAGGCTTGTTTTCACCATTAGACATTTTGTCGATAGAAAGCCCGAGGCTACACTTTTACCGACCCAAGGGATTTGTAACCTCCCACACCACATAGACATGGTATGAGAGCAACTGGCCTTTGATGTCACTGTAAGTTATACACAGCAGTGGAAATCCAAATTGGCAGAGGTGGGGACACGGGGAATCGAACCACCAACCTTCAGATTAGGAGTCCAACCTAGAAAAAAGAAAGACACTCTAACCACTCCACCACAGAGAACACCTTAGATGTTGCTAGGACGTAGAACAACAACAAACAAACATTCAGGAGTATCTTTTCCAAACAACACGCTATGCAGTGCACGGATGCTACCCTCAACATTAGTTTTTGCAACTGACGCCAGATGACGGGTTGGTTTGGTGCTGGAAATCGTCTGCTGTGCGAAATTTAACTATCCCCCTCTTCCTAATAATTAGATAATTGGGAGAACGGACAAACAGGATTAATATTGGGGTATACCCAGCGAAGAAGTATGTGTGTTGGTGTGCCTAATATATCCAATCTAGTTCAGGGCCGCCATTTTCAACACGTCAAGAGGTGACCTGAGAGGCAGTCGCTGGGCCTGGTGTCAGTGACACCTCTGTCAGTGTGACTTCTGTCAGTGTTACATCTGTCAGTGTCACCACTGTCAGTGAGAGATCGGCCAGTGGCACCAGGCTTTGGACACTTCACTGATGTAGGGTGACGCTACATCTCCCATGCATTGCGAGCAGCATCTGGCGGACTAACAGTTTGTCGTCTGCCCAAAACTAACTGTGTCGTCTGCTCTTTCTCAAAGGAGTATAATTTCCATTAACGCAGTGCATTTATTTATTTATGTCCACTGAAAGTTGATTGCTTGTTGGAATTTTATGCCCTGGCAACATCTAAGGTCATATCAGGATGGGTATCGACTTGAAAAAGTGCACACTAATGGCAACCTTATAGTGTTGTCCGCCTGGGAAATCAGGCAGCCAGCACCATGACCACTCAGTCATATTATCCTGACACTGAGCTAACCAGTCCTTGCCCTATCCTAATAATGCCGAGTGCCTGGCTAAGAAGTGACAAGTATCGATGTTGTAAGTCATTGATTTGACTCGACCGGGAATCGAACTCCCGATCTCCCGCATGGAAGGCCTGTGGTCTGCGAATTCGGTCACCGCATCTGGTCGCACTGAAAGTGATTTATTTTCATTGAAATGTGTTTATTTATAAGATTGCATGTGGTATACAAAATTCAGTAGCGGAACATGGACATTTAGTGACACGGAGGTAGTTTGAGAATGTATGTGTGTCTGTGTGTTTGTGTGTGTGTTGGGGAGGATCAGTGAAAGCACTAGCAATATTTGGATCGCTGTGAAATGCTTGGCCACGCTCCGGTTATTGTTATTGGAACACGAAGGATTAGGTCTGTCACGTGATTGGTTACTGGTGCATACGGTCACGTGATCGCTTACTGGTTGCCATGCAAGGGAAAAGGATCATCCTTTTCCAAATTTATTTCAAGAAAACGATGTCAACCTGTTGCCAAGGAGACATGCATAGCGTATCTATCTATAATTATTTTGGCTGTGCAAAAGAATTTCTTCATCATAATACACTTTTTGTCAGTACCCGGCACTTGTTTTTCAGTAAGGTACATTAGATTGTAGAAAGGTATATCTGCTGACATCTCGGTATGGAATATTAAAGTTCCATAGTCCGATAGGTTTGATTTTCTGTCATCAATCAATCAATAGTTCCATCCTCTAGTCGAGGGTTGGATGCAATGGTTCTCCACTTGTCCCGATGTTGTGCTGTTCTGATAGACTGTGAATAATTCAAGCCTGTCCACTGTGAAATATTTGTAAACCATGATGTTCTTGGTCTCCCTCTCCCTCTGCTGCCATTCACCTTCCCTTCCAACAATGTACGGTATATTGAACTCTGACGAATGATGTGGCCAAAATAAATAAGTTTCTTTGTCTGTATAGTGGCAAACAAGCTTTTCTTATTTAATTTTTCTGAGAACTTCTTTGTTGGTGATCTTCTTTGTCCATGATATTTTCATCATCCTTCGATAAGTCCACATCTCAAATGCTGCTAAACGTTTGTACATTTTCTTAGAGATTGTCCATGTCTCAGCCCCATACATTAGAGTAGACCACACATAACACTGAAGAATACGCTTCCTTGTTTGTATTAATATCTTACTTGATGTTAACACTCTATACATTTTGGAGAATGTTGTTCGGGCTATTGTTATCCTTCTTTTAATTTCTTCCTCACATCTCCCATCATTTGTAATCTTTTGTCCGAGATATATGAATTCGGATACTTGTTCTATGTTTGTGCCATCTATGGTTATATTGACATTTGGTTTATCTGTCTTTTTACTTATAACCATTGTTTTGGTCTTCCTGGCATTCATCTTCATGTTGAATAGTATTCCAGCTTTATTGATTCTATTCACTATATCTTGTAGGTTTTTCTCACTGTCTGCTAGTATTACACTGTCATCGGCATATCTAAGATTGTTAATGTTCATGCCACCTATTGTCACTCCCTTGCAATCTTCAATGTGTCTGAAAATCATCTCTGTGTACAGGTTAAATAGACATGGTGACAATACAATTCTGTCATATTCGGAGATAAATATATTAGGTTGATCATTAAAATCTACCTTACTTTAGGTCATATCAGGACGGGTACCGAATTGTGACAGTGCACACTCATAGTGACTTTATATTGCCGCCCCACTGGGAAATAAGGCCATCAGCACCATGTCCCGATATCCCACTTAGTCACATTATCCCTACACTGAACTAACCTATCCTGTTAATGCCAAGTGCCAAGCTAGGAAGCGAAGAGTATGAATTTGTATAAGTCATTGGTTTGACTCGACCAGGAACCAAACTCCCGACTCTCCGCATGCAAGGCCCGCGCTCTACTGATTTGGATACTGCGCACGGTTCTAACATATAGAGGAAGGTTAGTTGCTTGAATAGCAGAGGTGGACAATTGCGTGACGTCATAAGTCCATTGACCTCAGCACCCTGTGTAATTACAATTGCCATGACAGTTGGTTATTGACAGCACTTCAAAACCAAAACAATTATCTAAATTTGATTCTATATATCTAACTTAGATACTGGTGCACTCATTAAACATTTGTCACCACATAGAAGGGAATACTGAGGTAATACTCAGGCAATTGAATAGAACCTGTCACTGCAGTAGCCTGTGCGGTCAGAGTTTTGACAAGTTTGCATGTTTCCACTTCAAATATCTCAAAAGTTAGCCACTTAGAATAAGTTACTTCAAGCTAAAGTAAGTTACATAATAATGATCAACCTAATGTATTTATCTTAGAAAAGTTCAGAAACTCAAAACCATCGGACTATGCAACTTTAAATAAGGACATTAAAAGAATCGATCAATAAATTTATGTAAAAGTCATGAGAATTTGTGTTTGTTGTTTCTAATCTGCCAAAATGTTAGTGGCAACTGCTCGCTGCGCCCGGCTAAACTAATATTACTGGTGAGTACATGATGACTGGAGATAGTGGTCACGTGGTGGTGGGAGGGGGCCACAGGGGCCCAGTGTCACGGTTTCAATTCTCAGTGGGTTTAGAGTGTACGCTCAGGGTTCTGCACATGCATCAAAATTGAATGGTATTTCAGCGTATTTGATTAATCAACTCGCGTGACCCGAGCAACTTTTGTAATGTGCAAATGTGGTCAAGGCAATTACCTCTTCAATTCGCTAAATATATATTATTTAGCTCAAATACTTTTAGCACATGGCACATGTTTTTGTCAACACCACTCATGGTGTTTTATTTGAATTTCTAGCAACTCGGCTGACCCGAGTTGCCCGGGTTGTGTTAATCGATTACGTGCATGCACAGAACCTCGAGAGTAGACTCTAAACCCACTGAAAATCTAAACCGTGACACCGGCACAGACCGAGCCCGGCAGTGTGAGTAGGTGCACTGACCAGACAGCCAGGGCACACCCATGATTGGTGGTGTGGTGTGGGATGAAGAGGAGTGGTGTGAGGGGTGGTGAAGGGTGGTGAGGGGTGGTGTCAGGGTGGTGTCAGGGTGGTGTGGGGTGGTGAGGATCGTGAGGGGTGGTGTGAGGGTCGTGAGGGTCGTGAGGGTCGTGAGGGTGGTGAGGTTCGTGAGGGTCGTGAGGGTGGTGTGCGGTGGTGTGGGGTGGTGAGGGGTGGTGTGACGGGTGGTGAAGGTGGTGAGAGTAGTGAAGGGTGGTGAAGGATGGTGTGGGGTGGGGTGGTGTGGGGTGGGGATAGGTGGTGGTGGTGGTGGTGGTGGGAATGGGTGGGGATTGGTGGTGGTGGTGATGGGTGGTGATGGGTGGTGATGGGTGGTGAGGGGTGGTGAGGGGTGGTGAGGGGTGGTGAGGGGTGGTGAGGGGTGGTGCGGTGTGGTAAAGGGTGGTAAGGGTTGGTGAGAGGTGGTGAGAGGTGGTGAGAGGTGTTGAGGAGTGGTGAGAGGTGGTGATGGGTGGTGCTTAGTGCTACATGGTGTTACAAGGCGTTGCGTAGTGGTGTGTAGTGTAGCGTGGTGTTGTCTAGTGTTTCCTGGTGTTGTCTGGTGGTGTCTGGTGGTGCCTGGTGTTGCCCTGTGTTGCCTGATGTTGTGTAATGTTGTCTGGTGTTGTGTAATGTAGCCTGGTCTTGTGTGGTGTTGCCTGGTGTTGTGTGGTGCTACCTGGTGTTACCTGGTGTTACATGGTGTTGCCTTGTGTTGTCTGTGCTGCGTGGAGGTGCGTGGTGATGCGTGGTGTGGTGTGGTGTTGCGTGGTGTTGATTGGTGCTCCTTGGTGTGCCCTGGTGTTCCCTAGTGGCGGCCTAGTGTTGCCTAAATTTGCCTAATGTTGCCCTAGTGTTGCCTTGTGTTGCCTGAAGGGGTGGGCTGAGGACTCTGGAGTGGGGTGGGGTGGGGTGAGGACTCTGAGGTGGGGTGAGGACTCTGGGATGGGGTGAGGACTCCGGGGTGGGGTGAGGATTCTGGGCTGGGGTGAGGACTCTGGGGTGGGGTGAGGATTCTGGGCTGGGGTGAGGACTCCGGGGTGGGGTGAGGATTCTGGGCTGGGGGGTGAGGACTCTGGGGTGCGGGTGAGGACTCCGGGGTGGGGTGGGGGTGGGGTGGGGTGAGGACTCTGGTGTGGGCTGGTGCTGCCGGGCGGCTTTGGTGAGGACTCCGGGGTGGGGTGAGGACTCTGGGGTGGGGTGAGGACTCTGGGGTGGGGTGAGGACTCTGGGGTGGGGTGAGGACTCTGGGGTGGGGTTAGGACTCTGGGGTGGGGTGAGGACTCTGGGGTGCGGTGAGGACTCCGGGGTGGGGTGAGGACTCTGGGGTGGGGTGAGGACTCTGGGATGGGGTGAGGACTCTGGGGTGGGGTGAGGACTCTGGGTTGGGGTGGGGTGGGGTGAGGACTCTGGGGTGGGGTGAGGTTGGGTGGGTGTAGTGCAGCCATAATTGCATGGGGCGTGCCCGTCTGGACCTGTGGGCAAATTGGGGTTAAGGGTCCCCGTTATGAGCCTTTGTTTAGTACGGCCATACACTTAAAGACAGCGCTGTGTTCGTTACCACCAATCGACGGTCTGCTTAATTAAGGAAGTAAGCCTCATCTCGATACTTTCTGGAATTGACTATGTCACCCCATGGCCTAGTTCTAGAAAAAGTACATCATTAATTATGTCACCCCAATGGTCTCGTTCTAGAAAAGGGTAAAACTTAGTTCCAGAATGCGCATTGTCGTTAGATAAAGATGTGTGGTACTTTCAAAGTAGATATGATACTTAATGAATGGACATTGTGGTTATTGAAATGGGCAACGTTATCAAATACGTGTGCATGATGGTTCTATTAATGTAAATGTGTGTGATACTTTCAAATTAGATATCGCGGTAGTAGAATGTTCTTTGTCGTATGATACTTACAGAATGGACATTGTGGTTATTAAAATAGGCAAGGTTATCAAATAGGTGTGCATGATGGTTCTATTAATGTAAATGTGTGGGATACTTCCAAATTAGATATCGCAGGAGGAGAATGGTCTTTGTCGTATGATACTTAGAGAATGGACATTGTGGTTATTGATGGTCGGACTGTAGGGTGGGAGGAGGGGTGAAAGTAGGGCTGCGGGTGGTGGGTGGGGCTAGCAAATAGAACGGGTGGGGTCAGGATGAGGAGGGGGTGTGGTAATGGACAAGGTGGATGGCGGTAGATGGGTTATTGGAGTTTTGTGTACTGGCAACATCTAAGGTCATATCAGGATGGGTACTGACTTGTGACAGTGCACACTCATGGCAACTTTATAGTACTTCCCCACTTGGAAATCAGGCCACTGGCACAATAACCTGATATCGCACTCAGTCACATTATCCTGACACTGAGCTAATCCGTCCTTGCCCTATACTAATAATTGCCGAGCACCAAGCTAAAAAGTGACAAGTATCAATTGGTCATTGGTTTGACTCGACCGGGAACCGAACTCCCAACCTTCCGCATGCGAGGCACGCGCTCTACCGATTAGGCCACCACGCCCGGTGGATGGATGGTGGTAGGAGTGAAAGTGAGGGATGAGGTCGGGGTAGGGGTGGGGGGGTCAAGTTCCACCAGAGCACGCTGCCGGTGGTGGTTTCAAACTCAATTATCCACTTCATCGATAGGTCGCCAGAAGTCACCACCACCAGAGGCTGCCACTACTATCAGAGGGCGGCAATGCAACCAGAAAGTTCAACCGCAAACAGAGGTCGCCAGCACCACCATCAGAACGTGTCACCCGCGGCAGAGAGGGCTCCTGCCTCCAAAGGGATCCCACCTACCAGAAGCCCGAGGCCACCACCAGAGGCTACCACCAATAAGCCATCACAAGAGGGTGACAACCATAGACAACCACCATGGGCTCACCACCAGAGGGCCACCATCAGATGCGACCACTAGAGGCCACCGCCAGAGGCCACCACCAGAGGCCACAACCAGAGGGTCACGAACAGAGGGCCATCACCAGAGGGCCAGCACCAAGGGCCAGCACCAGAGGGCCACCACCAAAGGGTCATCCCCAGAGGGTCACTACCAGAGGGTCACCACCAGAGGCCACCATGAACAATCTGCCACCAGAGGCCTCCAGTGGCCACCAGCAGAGGCCAACACCAGAGGCCAACACCAGAGGCCTCCACCAGAAACTAACACAGAGGCGTCCACCAATAAACCGCCACCAGAGACCACCACCAGAGGGCCCCCACCAGAGGCCACCACCAGAGGCCACCACAAGAGGGTCAGTAAAGAAGCCACCACCAGAGGGTCCCCACCAGAGGGCACAACCAGAGGGTCACCACCAGAGGCCACCACAAGAGGACACCATAAGAATCCGCCACTAGAGTGCAACCCTGAGCAGCCCAGGCCACAGGACGCCCTGCCCTAAAAAGCAAGAATAAATGCCACCTTCAGCAAACTGCGGGCAATCAGGGGGCAGAGGCACGCGCCTGCGCATGGTAACCCACGCCCGGCTATAAATAGCCCAATATCTGAGCAACAACTTTCGCCGAACGTGCTTGCCGATAGTGAAAGTGTCGCTTCTAAGCACTCCAACTTTAATTTCTTCAGGCGACCCTGGCCATCGATGGGGTCCCGATAATCCCCCACCCACTCACCTCCCCATCGCCACCCTCATCCCACCCACCTCCCCACCCCCACCATCATCCCACTCACCTCCCCACATCATGATCATCCCACTCACCTCCCCACCCCGACGGTCATCTCACTCACCTCCCCAACCCCACCGTCATCCCACCCACCTCCCCACCCCCACGGTCATCCCACTCACCTCCCCACGGCCACCTCATCCCACTCACCTCCCCACCCCCACCCTCATCCAACCCGCCTCCCCAACCCCACCCGCATCCGACCAACCTCCCAAGACTCATCCCACCCAATTCCCCACCCCCATCCCGCCCACCTCCCCAACGTCACCCTCACCCCACCCACTCCCCTACCCCTACCCTATCCCACCCGCCTCCTCACTCCCACACTCACACCACCCCACGCCGCACCGCACCTATTCCACCCACCCACCACTTCCCAACCCCAATCTTATCCCATCCACCTCCCACCCCACCCTAATCCCATTCACGTCCCCACCCCCACCTTCATCCCATCACCTCCCCACCCCCACCCTCACCCTCCCACCCCAAACCCTACCCTCCTCCAACCCAGCTCCCAACCCCCACTTCCCACCCCCACTCTTATCCCATCCACCTCCCCACCCCCACCCTAATCCCATTCACACACCCCACCCCACCGTCATCCAATCCACCTCCCACCCCCACCCTCATCCCACCCACTTTCGCAGCCTCATCCCTCCCACCCAACCCCACCCTCATCCCACCACCCATTCCCCCCCCACCGTCATCCTACCAATTCCCCACCCTCATCCTCCACCCCCCCACTCTCTCCCCACCCCCCCAACCCCACCCTCATCCCCATCATATCCCCATGAACACACACACACAAAGGGCAGGCAGGGGTGGAGATACAATACAAAATGTTTGATATTTCTCTTTGCTTTATTAAATACATCCAATTTCAGTTGAGTATGGTGTTCAACATGATTTCATGGACATGTTTTCTCAAATTGCCCCCCCCCCCCCGATCCTCCCTCTCCCCCATCTCCATCCCCGTCACCCAAATATGGCGGTTAATAATGTGAGACGTGACAGGCGTGAGTTTCAAGAATCATACACTGCTGCAGAAACTGCAAACGCCAGCAATGCATTGTGGGAAGTACCAGAAAATGGTAAATAATGTTCAGAAGTTCAGGATGCTAGGGGGGAAAATGCCTTATAGAGGATTTACACCCTCAATCCACCATCTGACGGCAGTGAGATGAACTACTATCACTAAAAACTCATTGTGGTAGAGCATGGTCTGTGGAAAACGTCTAGGTCTAGGGATGGTTATTGGAGTTTTACGTCCTGGCAACATCAAAGGTCATATCACGGCGGGTACTGCCTTGTGACAGTGTGCACTCATAGCGACTTAATAGTGCTGCCCCACTGGGAGATTAGGCTGCTGGGACCATGACCTAAGATCCCACTCAAGTCAAATATTTCTGACACTGACCTTGCCCTATCCTAGTAATGCTGAGTGCCAGGCTAGGTAGCAACAAGTTTCAATTTTATAAGTCATTGCTTTGACTCGGCTGGGATTCGAACTACCATGCTTCCGCACTCTACCAATTAATCCAGGTCTAAGGGATAAGCCCTTATAATAGACACGTATAATAGACACACGTATACAAATAAATATAGGCCAGGTGAAAAAGGGGCAACAAAACGCGGAACTGGATTGAGAATGTTTACATATATCCTGCACAGGATAAATGCCTATGCCAGTAAAAGTACATGAATATATTATTCAAAGGAAATTTCAGGACCGAGTAAACTAGTCGCACACAGTATAGTTTGGGATGCTGCTACAGGTGGCGCCACCGCACGTGCAATCCCGCAGAATGGAGCTGTCCCGCAGCCACGTACAGCTACAGTAAAGCTGCATAGTCCGATGAAGCATCAAATTTTCAAAACCAAAACAAGTATCTCAATTTGATTCTACATATTTAACTTAAATACTGGTGCACTTGTTAAACATTTGTCACCACATAAAAGGGAATATTGAGGCAATTTAATAGAACCTATTATTACTGAAACTAATTTTGCTTGTTTGCACTTCAAATATCTAAAATAATTAGCTATATAAAATAAAAGTTACTTCAGGTGAAAGTAGGGTAGATTTTAATGTCACCCTAATATGTTTATCTCAGAAAATGACAGAAACTCAAAACCCATCGGACTATGCAACTTTAACCCATAGACGCCCAACAATAAATCGATACCGATACACAATGGATCCCTCCACGTCTTTATGTTTTCACAAGTCATTGTCCAAGACATAATGACTTTTTTTTTAAAGTATGGTTTGTTTGCGTAATGAACCCCCAGCACAAAAAGTAGACATTGGCTATTGGGGGTAAAAAAAAAAGTGTTTGTTAAAGTAAACCTTATTTTATTTTACAACGCCTCTAGAGCACATTGATTTTTGCATCATCGGCTATTGGACATAAAATATATGGTCATTCTCCCATATTTCTTTGGAGTAAGCCCATTACTGCCATATAGGCTACTCTTTTTGATAAGCGGCAAGGGGTCTTTTATATGGACTTTCCCACAGACATGATAGCACATACCACAACCTTTGATGAACCAGTTGTGCACCACTGGTTGGAACTGAAAAGAACCCAAACTGCAAATGGGTCTCATAATGAAATATGTCATGCATATGTATTTCTAGACGGGACGCGATGGCCGAATTGGTAATGGTGCAGGTTTCCCATGTGAAATGTTGAGAGTCAGAATCCCCACCGATTCAAACAAACGACTTAAAAAATGTCACTACCTAGCCTGGCCCTCAGCATTATGAGGATAGTGTAGTAGTCTGTACATGAACTCTACTACCACGCGGTAGCAGTGGAGACTACGCTGTACACCAGCGCAGTACCACTATACTGTGCCAGGTGGCGGGACGGGTAGTCACCGGCCAGACCCCAACTGGGCTGCCCTCTACTGTGGGTGGGTGACCCACCCCCCCACACACACCTATAGAGTCGATGTGGGATCTGGCGAGTTAGGGGGCGTCTCAGAAAACTACTGATGCTGCGGAGAGCAGATGGTTCAATAAACCAAGTTGAAGCGTACTCTAATTGAATCTTAGTGTTCTTCCGTGAGTAACCGTGTCAGTGAGAGTCGGAGGGCCGTGGGCCATTACAATAGGGAAAGGACCGGTTCCTTAAGTGTCAGGATAATATGATTGGGTGGGAAATTATGTCCTGACATAATTAACCTGATCTCTTAGTGGGGCAGCACTATAAAGTCGCCATGAGTGTGCACTGTCACAAGACAGGGCCTGTCCTAATATATTTGGTACATTAATTGTTTAAGAAGGGGGAATTTCAATCGTGGACGATTGGTCTTCCTCATCTGGCGATTTGAGCTCGATTTGAGCTGGCAGGTGAGCGCTGGAACAATGTGTCCCTGTGCTGAGGAGACTGCGGTATGCCTCACCTAGCCAGTGCAGCCCGGGCACTTTGCGGGAACAAAGGACTGAACGTGGTCTGCTTCGTGGACGCACTGCGGCAGGCGAGCGCAAATTGATTAAATTGTCGTCTGCTTTCATTGAATCTGTGTTGATCGCTAAATTGCTAGTAAGCAGAGTGCACAGTATTGTATTGAATGCATATGTAGTGCATGTTGCTGTTGGTCTTGGGGTTTACGTCCTAGCATCATCTGAGGTCCTGTCTGGACGATCACACCCAGACCTGCCAGCACCACTATGTCTATTTATATCCCACTCAGGCACCACTAACCCATACATATATATATACATACATTCGCCTGGTCACGTACACCGATCAGTAATAGAACATTTTACCCCCAATAGCCCCCGATGTTTTACTTATTTTCCTGTAATTGTCTATCTGTATATTGTTGTAGACTTGTTTACTGTGTAGATGCAATTGTGATTAGGGCTGGAAGACCAGTGCATTAGCACTGACAACATGTTATTCAGAGGAATAAAAACACTTGAACAAAAAAATAGATTAAAATTTGCATTCCCCCCTATGCCGAATATCGGAATATTTTACATAGTGATATGCAATGACCTCTCAGGCAAGGAGCCGCATAGACAGGTAGGCATGGGTAGTATGGTGATACCAGGGATCATAGATGGTGTAATGGCTAGCACATTACCCGGAATGTAAAGAGATGTGGGTTCGGGTCCCGCTCTAGGCGCAATATTTCCCATTTTCACCCCCCCCTACGACATATATTTAAATCGGGAGGGAATGACAGTGTGAAGTGCCCGTGTGTAAAATGACTAAGGCTCGAAGTTGTGGCTGTGTAGGCAGGTTATAGTGAAATCAATACACACAAAGAGAAAGGAAGAGTATAAAGTGTAAAGAAGAAGAGAGAGTCAAGGCCTCTGGTTGATTATTTATATGGTTACATGGGTTCATTGTAGAGTATCACCCCACCCCTTCCCCCCAATGGAAAACAAGCATTCTTGGCCCTACCAATAGGGATCCAGCATTCCTGGTCCACATGCCTACCAGTGTCTGCCCATGACCACAAGCTGTATGGCCCGATGGCCACCACCAACCTTGACCTTTGAGTGTGGTGATCACTATCCCAGCAGAGGGCATAGGCCCTGAGTGCAACCACACCCAGACCTGCCAGCACCGCTATGTCTATTTACATCCCATTCAGGCTACCATCCCTTACACATATATAATAATAATAATATATTTGTTTCCACATGATCAATGTACACACAAGTTGATATTTATATCAGTAATTTGTTCACATGAAAAGGAGAAAGCAGAAGTACAATACTTATGAGGTGCTTTCCCCATTTAAAAAATAACACAGATACATTGATTATACCATAGAAATAATAAATAGAAAAAAAAAGAAGGTAAAAGCATATCAACATTACCCTCAATACTGTAAATTACATCTCAACATTTATATACTAGACTACTGTGTGTTTTCCCTCTGATAAAGCTTAAATATTTTCTTTTTATAAATTAGTTGAAACATATAAATGTTTTTTGAACAGTTGATATTATCGTCAAGTGAATTCCATATTTGTATCCCACATATAGATATACATTGAGACTTTAAAGTTGTTCTTGCAAATACTTGTCTTTTATATATATACAAGCACCTGGTCACGTACACCGATCAGTAATAGAACATTTGCATTCCCCCTATTCCGTATATCGGAATATTTTACACATAGTTAGGGTTTGGGCCGGTGGTGGCGCAAGCGGTCCGAAGATGCAAGGAAGGGAGTATATACAGAGTGAATATTCGGTGGTAATAAATGGATGATAATAATAATAATACATTTCCTTCTACGCCTTTATACTTGCATGATGCCTATACATCATATATATATATATATATATATGATGGGAAGCTAGGTAGCCTCATTGCAAGCCTTGTGTGTTGAGGGTTTAGATCCTCGGTACAAACTTGTGACAGTGCACACTCATGGCGACTTTATAGATCCCAGATTACCAACACTGTGATCAGATATCCCACTTAGTCACATTATCCTGATACCGAGCAAACAAGTTTTTGTCCTATCCTATTCATGTCAAGTGCCAGGGTAGATAAAAAGTATAAATTTGGTAAGTCATTGGTTTGACTCAGCCATCGTGGGATTCACATCGCTGTGGAAAGGAAGCCAGCGCTCTTACCGAGTAGGCCACTGCGTCTGGCCCTGCTGCAAAGAGTTTGTGAACCTGTTGACCCCAGACGTGTCTAGACGTATCTAACCCGGTCAGATTAGAGAGTGCAGATTTCAAAGGAAACCCCATTTCACTAAGGTAACTCGATATGTGGGCACTGGAATTCGCGTGAGAAATGCGCGCACCTGTCGGCATCTGCGAGCATTAAAGTTGTATACTGACGGGATGGCCGAATGAGTTAGAGCGTCCCTCTCCCGTGTTGGTAGATCATGGGATCGTGGGTTCGAATCCTGGTCGAGTCAAACCAATGGCTTACAAATTTATACTTGTCGCTCCATAGCCAGGTGCTTGACATTATTACGATAGGGCAAGGAGCAGTGGAATGAGGAAGACCAATCGTCCGTGACTGAAATTTCCCCTGCTTAAATAACCGATGTACCAAACAAATATATATATATATATATTCTGATCGATTTAGGGTTTTGATATTTTATTAGATAAATATATTAAGTTTGTTGTTATAATCTACTTTAATTTAGCTTGAAGTCACTTTGGAAATATTATAAGTGCAAACATGCGAAATTAAATTTGGAATGCACCATCAAAATTCTGACGCCATGGGTGTTTGTTTGTTTGGTGGAGTCTTACATTCTAGCAACGTCTAAGGTCCTATCAGGACGAACACCACGTGTGTCAGCAGTAGCAGGTTCGATTACATTGCCTTAGTGTCTCCTTATCTGCTGAAACAAATAGTTAAGTTAATAAGTACAGCAGTATCGAAGTTAGATGTTTATAATCAAATCTAGGAAAGTGTGCTGGTTTCGAAAATATCACGTTTACATCAGACTATGCACTTTTAATATCACCACATATACAGAGGTGGTGAGGAGACTGAATATCAACTTGCTGCATTCTTTATCTTAGCTAGGAATTTAAGGCCAATTTCTGCAAATATATACGTACATAAATAATGCAAATATATATACTGCATACAACCAGTGCATTGGGAACATGAACTGTATTGTCTGATGAATAAATAATTAGCACACATACAATATGTTAATACACGACGAATGCTAAATGTTGTCATTGTAGCGGGCCATACGAGGTATTCGGTAGTTCGGTACTAACGGTACTCGTACCATTTGGCCGGTACTATTCTCAATGTAAATCCGGCATAACTGAACTGGTTTGATATTCCATACCAAATTGGTACTGCGTATGCTTCCCGCGTGGAAGGTCGAAAGTTTGATTACCGGTCCAGTCAAACCAATGACTTACAAAATTGAGTTTTGTCGGTACCTAGCTTTGTGCTTAGCATTACCAGGATAGGACAAGGACTGGTTAGCTCAGTATCAGGATAACAAGAATGTGTCGGAAACCCGGACATGGTGCCAGGAGTCTGGTCCCTCAGTTGGACAGCACCATAAAGTTGTCATGAGTGTGCACCGTCACAAGTCAGTACCCGTCCTGATTGACCTTAAATGTTTTCAGGAGGTAAAACTCCAACATTGTTTTTAGTTTCCCCTCAGTCAGTTCCTTTCGGAAATTGAGATCAAAAGGATCCCCATTAATATTAAGTTAAATAATCGATTTGAAGTTTACATATTTCCAACTAACAAAAACCTGTTACGTCCTGGCAACATCTAAGGTCATATCAGGACGTGTGCCCACTTGTGACTGTGCACACGGATGGTGACTTTATAGTGTTGCCCCACTGGGAAATCAGGCTGCCAGCACCATGACATAATATCCCACTCAGTCACATTATCTTGACACTGAGCGAACCAGTCCTTGCCCCACCCTATTAATGGTGAGTGCCAAGCTAGGACGCGACAAGTATCAATTCTGTAAGTCATTGGTTTGACTCGACCTGGAATCGAACTCCCGATCTACTACTAGTACTAGGGTGGTGTAATAAGTATATGTACGGTATTTCCAGCATTAAACATTAAAGTTAGATGCCGGTGTGGCAGTAAATCGCAAACCCCTGGAAATTGCACACCCCGGGGTTTGCGATTTACTAGGAAATCACAAACCCCCCCTGGAAATAACAACCCCCCCCCCATGCTTTGTAGCATTTATCACCACAAGTAGGGCAGCTATAGGCCTATGTTTGATTTTGAACTTCTACCAGATAAAATGGATTCAAGGAGGATCAAGATGGATTAATTGATTAGTTTTGATGTCATGCTGTCACAGCAAAGGCCTTTTTCACTGCTATTGATGACTCACAAGAAGGATAAGGGACCAGATCAATTTTTGTCAAAGATACTAAACTACAACATTAAGAAAAGCCACCACAACTTCTTTAAACACTTTGAACTAACAAATATCCAATTCCCTACAAAACTATCAGTCACTTTGCACATACATAGGCTGCACATACATAGGCTGCCACATTTATTTTCATATAAGGGGGATCCCTCACGAGATGGATTAATTGATTATTTTTAATTTCATGCCTCTCACAGCAAGGGCCATTATTCACTGCGCACAAGAAGGCTAGGGGACCAGGTCAATTTGTTGTCAAAGATACTAGACTACATCAATAAGAAAAGCCAGAACAACTATCTGTATCATTAACATGGGGGGTTTGCGATCTCCAGGGGGATATGTGATTTCCTAGGAAATCGCAAACCCCCCATGCCCATATATGGCATGGGGGTTTGCGATTTCCTAGGAAATCACAAGTGGGGGCTTGCGATTTACAGGGTTTGCGATTTCCTGCTACACCGGCAACAATGGTTGTGGCCATTGCAAGCGGACCGAATTCGTCTAACAGGTAGAATCTCAAGCTCCTCTGCATGCGGGCCTGGGCTCGATTCCCAGCTGAGTCAAACGGAAGACGGACACATAAAAACGAAAAAGCCTTATGAGTTTTCATTAGCTTTCCTGGTGCTTGACTACTCGGATAAGCGCATGGACAGGTTGTTTTCGGATAATGCGACTGAGTGAGAGATCGCGCCATGGTGACTGTGGAGCTAAGTCTAACATTGCGGTGTGTTTGTTTGTTGGGGTTTGACGACGTAGCAACATCTAAGATCATATCAGGAAGGTGTACCTGTAAATAGTTCAGTAAAAAATTACTTCATTTGGAGTTGGAAAGTTGTGGATAGATCAGTGATGGAGTCTATCATAACAAAGAAATGGTGTTAACCCACTCACCCCCCCCCCCCCTCGTAGGTATGTCCGCTACTGATAGAAGTGCGTCACTTATCTAAGTGTACAGGCCAGATCACATACACATTAGTGGACGCAGTTGAACGTAGTGGAGGCTAATGTAGTTGAACATGGTTGAACGTAGTTGAACATAGTTGAACATATTGGAGAAGTATGGATGCAGGTACATTCAACTACGTTCAACTACATTCAACTATGTTAAACTACGTTCAACTGTGTTCAACTACATTCAACTACGTTCAACTACATTCAACTATGTTCAATTACGTTCAGTTATGTTCAACTACGTTCAGCTACGTTCAACTACGTTCAACTACGTTCAACTGTGTTCAACTACGTTCAACTACGTTCAACTACGTTCAACTACATTAGCCTCCACTATGTTAAACCTAGTCCACTAACGGGTGTGTCACCGGGCCTCTACCGCGTTGTCCATTTTCATGAATTTTATATCAACGGAAAGATCATCAAATTAAGCCGACATTAAAAATGCCATAATTTTCTGACATATTAAGATATTTTCAAAATTACAGCAGATTTGAGTTTATCTCAGCATGGTCTGTTGAATGAGCGTTATACTTTATTCAGAATGGATTTATACTGTTGCTTATGTTTTGACAATTTAGCTGATATACCTACCAGGCGCACACTGAACCCCTGCCAACCGGAGCGGGACGTAGCTCAGGTGGTGGAGTGTCCACCTATGAAGGTGTCGGTCATCATAGCGATCCTGCTCAGTGGACACATTTGCAGTTTGGGCTATTTTCCATTCCAATCAGTGGTCCACAACTGGTTCATCAAAGGCTGTGGTATGTGATGTCCTGTTTGTGGGAAAGTGCATATAAAAGACCCCTTGCCACTTATCGGAAAGAGTATCCTATGTGGCAGCTGTGGGTTTCCTTCAAGGAAATATGTCAGAATGACCATATGTCTCCAATAGCTGATGATGAAAATGAATGTCCTCTAGAAGCATCGGTAAATAAAGCAAGCTTTTTCTTTACCCTCCCAACCCAACACACACACAGCTTTTGGAAAATAGCGTCAGTACCTTGTCAGTAATGCTGGTAATAATGATACATATGCATCTACGTTGTTTATGTCGGACCCAGCTGACCTTACGGAGTAGCTACTGATCAAAGCAGGTGTGAATTAGCCGACTCCTCCCAAAACCAGTCAAAGGTCAGCCATTTTGTTTTTCTTTTGAAGATGACTAATTACTACTGGGCACACTCAAGAGACAGTGTAGGACTATAGGTCTGTGATGCGATCATTTCTTATCTTATCATTTCGCAAACCATACACAACTAGGACCGAAGGACAGTTTTATCTCAGGGGATATGTAATTTGTTTAGCGGAGAGGGAGAGCGTGGTATTATAATTGGTGGTGTCACAAACAGGCGGTGGTGGTGCCACCAATGTTGGAATCTCAGGGGATATGTAATTTGTTTAGCAGAGAGGGAGAGCGTGGTATTATAATTGGTGGTGTCACAAACAGGCGGTGGTGGTGCCACCAATGTTGGAATCTCAGGGGATATGTAATTTGTTTAGCAGAGAGGGAGAGCATGGTATTATAATTGGTCATGTCACAAACAGTTGGTGGTGGCGCCACCAATGTTGGTATCTCAGGGGATATGTAATTTGTTTAGCGGAGACAGAGAGCGTGGTATTATAATTGGTAGTGTCACAAACAGGCGGTGGTGGCGCCACCAATGTTGGAATCTCAGGGGATATGTAATTTGTTTAGCAGAGAGGGAGAGCGTGGTATTATAATTGGTAGTGTCACAAACAGGCGGTGGTGGCACCACCAATGTTGGAATTTCAGGGGATATGTAATTTGTTTAGCGGCGAGGAAGAGCGTGGTATTATAATTGGTAGTGTCACAAACAGGCGGTGGTGGCGCCACCAATGTTGGTATCAGCTGAGGAGATGACAATTGCAGCCCCAGAATAAATGAGAGTAAAAATCTTATTTCTTATTTATATTTACAGAACAAATTAAAGTTTCTTGCCTGGAATAGGTTTCTGTTTGTTTGGTTGTTGGAGTTGTTACATCCTGGCGACATCTAATGGCAACATCTAATGTTTTATCAGGATGCATACCGACTTGTGACAGAGCACACTTATGGCAACTTAATAGTGCTGCCCCACCGAGAAATCAGGCTGCCAGCACCATGACCCTATATCCCACTCAGTAATATTATCCTGACACTGAGCTAACCAATCCTTCCTCTATCCTATTATTGCCAACCGCCAGGCTAGGAAGCGACAAGTATCAATGTTGTAAGTCATTGGGTTTGACTCGACTAGGAATTCTGCGCTTTACGGAAGTCTGCGCTTTACGGGCTTTAAGCCACACGGCCTAGAGTGTATGGGCTAAGAAGCAATGGGCTAGGGTACATGGGCTAACATATATCGCCAATCCCATATGGCCTACAACATGAGGCCTAACACTAGAGGCCTAAGGGATATTACTTAAGCCATACAGCTCAAGCTGTACAGCCTTCATGGCTTAATGTGCAAGGTCTAAGGCATTATGTCTACGGCCTAATGCCTAAGCCATATGTCTTAAGAAATAAGGCCTAATGCATATGGCCTAAGATTTACAGCCTAAGATAAATGGCTTAATGTGCAAGGTCTAAGGCACATTGTCTACAGCCTAAGGCCGAAGGCAAGAAGAAATAAGGCATATGCCCTAAGGTGTACAGCCTAAGAGGCATGGCTTAAGGCCTAAAATGTATACCCTAAAATACATTACCTCAAATGAACGGTCTAAGGCAAACAGCCAAATATATGTGGCTTAAGGCATACGGCCTAAGGCATATTGCCTAGGTTAGTTTGTCTAGGTCATATTGTCAAAGGTGCATTGCTTAAGGCATATTGCCCCAGGCATCCTGCCTAGAGCACATAGGCAAAGGCATACAGCCAAACACATATGGCCTAAGGTGAACAGCCTAAGGATTACGGTCTAAGAATACTAAGATTTATGGCCACAGTGCATGTTCCCTTGTAGGCGGGATAATAGAGAGGTACCAGTGAGAATCCTCATTGTGACAAGGACGGAGGCGATGAGCTGTGTAGTGCGAAGGAGTCTAAATAAATCGGAAACTGTACCCATACAACAGGTCTCTCCATATGAAGGCAGCAATGATCTGTGTCATGTGAAGGGGCCTTAACACATGGGAAACTTTACCAATATAATATGTCTCCACATATGAAGCCAGCAACAACTAGTCACGACCTTACGATAAAAATGGCGCTTTCGAGATAATGAGGACTGAAGCTGTGTAACTGCATGATAGCAAAGCAGGTAGAATAATATTATTTAAAATATATCTCAGTGAAAAATACCAGTTGAGAAACAGTTGTCTAACTGCATGATAGCCTTTTGTAGATAGAACATTTTTACATCCATAACACCAATTCGGTCACTTTGTCAGATAGAACCTTTTTATAGTAAGGTCAAGTAGTGTCAAAGGAAGGGGCCGTGAGAGATGGGGAGACTTTACCCATCTAACAGGTCTCCACATATGAAGGCAGCAATGGCCTTAAGAAATGGGAAACTTTACCCGTACAACTGGTCTCCATAGGAGGAAGGTACCTCGCCTAGACTCACCTGGAATGGAAGAGGAACAATAGTTAGGTACCACACGTGGATAAGTTTAGTGCATCGGGCAGCCTAGATTGACTAATAACAAGGAGGCTAGTTCAGCAAAGGCAGACATGTGAGTTCAAGTCCCACTCTAGGCATGAAGTTCCCTGTTCTTTGTAGGCTCCCAGTTGGCTCATGACAACTATGAAGATATTCCCCTACTGCCTACGTTCATTGCCCCCACCCCGTACCTCACTACATAATCATCATCAATCACTAACACCCCCATCACACCAAACTAGTTCTCAAAACGTCCGACCATATGCTAAAACGGGCTGTGCTCGGGGTAGAACGTGGCTGCAAGAACATTGTGGGCATGCTCAAAGTTCTGGAGCAACATTCCGTTCTAGCCCGTCCATTCCGTTCGTAAAAAGACACCCATTTCAATCATCTTCACAACGTAATTTCGACAGCAGAAACTTTTATGTAGAAGTCAAATTAATCTGTGACATTTCCACCAAGGCGAGGTGGCTGTGGGATGAGGCGGGCGGTCGCAGTGACTTACTGATCCGCGACGAGTCTTGCCAATGTCAGTTAAGGACATTTATTTGTCTCCTCCTCCTCGTAAAGGCAATTACTATTGATGTGGACTTAATTTAGGCGTTTTATTTTATTTGAGGTTTGGTTTTGCTTCAATCTTACCTACAGTTAGGGGTGGGGGTGGGGGGGTGTCGGTGGTAATATGTGGGAGTACATGTGGGTGGTTTGCTGATTGTGTGAGTGGGTGTTCCGGTATGTGGGTGTTCCAGCTTGTGGGTGTGTGGGTGTGTGAGTGTGTGGGTGTGTGGGTGTGTAGGTGTGTGGGTGTGTGGGGGTTGGTGTGGGGGGGGGTGCGCGTGGTGTTGTGTGTGTTAGTGGGTGGGTGTGTGTGGGTGTGGGTGTGTGGTGGGTGGAGTGGTATGTGGGTGTGTGGGTGTGTGGGTGCCTGGGTGCATGGGTGGGTGGGTGCGTGTGTTAGTGGGTGAGTGGATGTGTGGGAGTGTGGGTGTGGTGGTGTGTGTGTGTGTGGGTGTATGTGGAGGGGGGGGGGTGCGTGGGTGGGGGGGTGGGGTGCGTGGGTGCGTGTGTTAGTGGGTGGGTGGATGTGTGGGTGTGCGGGTGTGTGGGTGTGTGGGTGTGTGGATGTGTGGGTGTGTGGGTGAGTGGGTGAGTGTGTGTGTGGGTGTGTGGGTGCGTGTGTTAGTGGGTGAGTGGATGTGTGGGTGTGTGGGTGGGTGAGGGTGGGGGTGTGTGGGTGGTGGGATGCGTGGTTGTGTGGGTGGGTGTGTGTGTATGGGTGGGTGTGTGGGTGGGTTTGTCTGTGGTATGTGGGTGTGTGGTGTGTTGGTGTGTGGGTGAGTGGGTGAGTGGGTATGCGGATGGTTATTCCCGTAAATACTAATATTGGGAAATTAGCATTCCGATGTCCACTGGGCAAATCAATCAAGTTTCATATCGGTCACTTAATATAATCGTTCGATTTGTTAAATTGAGTTTCTGAATTCACTTTAATTCTCGATTGACTTGAAGTTGGATATGAAGGATAAAATCTAAATCCGTGTTTTGGTATCGAAAATTGTATAATTTAATCCGACTTTGCCGCTTCAAGCGCCAACAAGTGTTGTTTTGAAGTCAGGTATAAATTGGTTACGTTTCCCCCTGTGTGTCTGTGTTAATAATATTCCCAATTTGGGTGCCATATTTATGTGACACAGGACTCTTATTATATCAATACACAAATTTTAAAACGTGTGTTTTTTTCCGATCCATTGCTTTCATTGCTTGCTCTCATTTCCTCTTAATAGTATGCTATAACAAAAGAACTGTTCTCTAACCGTTATGAGAATGGAAAGTGATTTAGAAGGAAATAGTTACAATGTGAAGGACCAGCAGGCAAAAAGAACCTATGTGTTTAATATTGTCTGTACACATCGATTGATACCCTAGGATATTGTCGTGGGGGTGATGAAAATGGGAAATATTGCGCCTAGAGCGGGACTCGAACCCACATCTCTTTGCATTCCGGGCCAGTGTGCTAACCATTACACCACCTAGGTCCCTGATATCACCATACTACCCACGCCTACCTGTCTATGTGGTTACTTGCCTGAGAGGTCAGTGCAGGCTACTACAATATTGATAGCCCTCGCACTTGTGGTCTTGACAGGTGATTGTAAGGATTAGAACCATCGCTCAGCCAGCAGCCCCAGTCAGCCAATCAGCAGTACTGCCAGCGCCAGATTTAGACATGTAGGGAGGCCCTTGGGCAACCATCAGTAGTGGAGGCCCATTACACATTTCTAACATTGTCAACATAATCTTAAACTTAGTGAAGCGGCACAATATCTTGCTGGAAATATGCGACCAATATGGTTTGCGATTGATATGTGCGTGTCGTTCAGGTCAGCCAAAATGTGTCCTTACATAAAACAGAATTCATGAAATATGTGCAGGCCGCCTGGTCGTGGAGGCCCCTTGGCAACTGCACAGCTTGCCTAGTCCTAAATCCGGTCCTGAGTAGTGCTGAGAAATTCTGGAGATTATACAGTCATGTCGCCATCTACAGGATGGTTTGCTTGTTTGTTGGTGGTTAATGTTCTAGCAACGGATATGGTCCTATCACGATGGGTAACGACTTGTGACAGTGCACATCCATGAGAACGTTATAAAGTTTTGCCCCAGTGGGAGATCAGACTGCCGGCAACATGACCTGATACCAAACTCAGTCGCATTATCCTGATGCTGAGTCCTCGCGCTATCCTAAGCCAATGGCACAATTACTAATATACCCCTCAGTCACTCTACCCTCGATTCTCAGCAAGCCAGTCCTTGGCCTATCCTATTAAAGCCGAGGAGTAAGTGTATGCTTTAAGTCACTCGATTGGCTCACCCCAGACGGGATGGCTGAATGAGTTAGAGCGTTTGTCTCCCGTGTTGGTAGAACGTGGGATCTTCAAACCTTGGTCAAGTCAAACCGATGACTTAAAAATTGATACTTGTCGCTTCCTAGCCAGACGCTCAGCATTATTAGGATAGGGCAAGGACTGATTGGATCAGTGTCAGGATAATATGACTGAGTGGGTTATCAGGTCATGGTGCTGGTGGCCTGGTCTCCCAGTGGGGCAGCACTATAAAGACGCCATGAGTGTGCACTGTCACAAGTCGGTACCCGTCCTGTTATGACCTCAGATGTTGCTAGGACGTAAAACAAAACAAACAAACATACTCGCTCAGCGTTCAAAGTCACGAAATCTTGCATGGGAAACCAGCATGTAAATAATACCAGGAGAATATTTACCCAAATATAATATGTACCCAAATGCTACAATCGCTATAGATAGCGATTGAAACAGCTTATAGTGCCCCTAGACTGGTGTGGTCAAATGGAGGCTCAGCCGTTAACCTTTTTTTATCGCATAACATAAACAAAACTAGCTGAACATGCCAGGACCAGGAACAGCTCTTCTTACTCACCCGGGTGTGAAGGAAGTCTTGTGTGCATTTGCGATAGTGGGCGATGGATGGGATCATTCAATTGACCCTTATCTCTCTGTAGCAATAGAGGATGGCAACCCAGATTCAGTGAGCCTGATTTAGATAGGCATAGAACTAGGCTGGGCTGGTTTATTTTCTAGATATCAGCTAAGACATGTCTGTCTATGAAGATGCGCTTAATCTAAGTAGGTACCCAAGGAAACGAGGATTGGTTGGTTGTTGGAGTTTTACATCCTGGCAACATCTAAGGTCATATCAGGATGGGCACCGACTTGTGGCAGTGCATACTCATGACATCTATAGTGCTACTCCACTGGGAAATTAGCCTGCTGGCACCATGAACCGATATCCCACTCAATCACATTATCCTGACACTGACCTAACCAGTCTTTGCCCTATTCTAATCATATCAAGCGCCTGACTAGGAAGCGAGAAGTATAAATTGTTAAGTCCTTTGTTTGACTCGAATCCCACGATCTACCAAAACGGGACACGGACGCTCATCTCATTCAGCCATTCCGTCTGGTTATCATGTCCTGATATCTCACTCAGTCACATTATCCTGACACTGAGCCAACCAGTCCTCGCCATATCCTAATAATGCTGAGCCCCTGGCTGGGAAGCGACAAGTATACATTTGTAAGTCATTGGTTTGCTCGACTAGTGTTCGAACCCAATCTACCAAAACGGGAAACGGACGGACAACTCATTCGGCCATCCCGTCTAGTACCAATTAAAGACAAGTTATAATTGGGGGTCAACAACTAACTGTAACTACACACAAGTCTATGTCCTTCAGGGCATGCTTATTAGAGCGAGGCAGGAGGACTCTATAGTGCACTACTGATGACTCATAGACCATGGAGTGCTGGAGGCCCTCCGGGGTGGAAGCCCCAGAACGGAGAGGGTTACAGGAGTGCCCGCACGGGGTTTGGTGGTGGGGCCCAGGTGGGTGTACGAAGGGTTGGAGGCGGGGGTGGGTAGGGGTTAGTTCTGAGCGTGGGGTTGGAGGTTGGAGGTTGGAGGTTGGAGGTTGGAGGTTGGAGGTTGGAGGTTGGGAGTTTGGGCTGTGGATTGGGTGTATGTGTGGGTGTGGGTGTGGGTGTGGAGGTGGAGGTGGAGGTGGGGCTTTGGTTCTGAGTGCGGGGTTGGAGGTTCGAGGTAGGGAGTTGGGGTTGTAGATTGGGTATGGGTGTGGGAGTGGAGCAGGAAGCGGATGTGGGGATGTAGGTGGAGGTGGAAGTGGAGGTGGAGGAGGGGTGTGCCTGTGGGGATGGGGTTGGCAGATTGCGGGTGGATATAGAGGTAGAGTTGGAGATGGACTTGGGGGGTTGGGGGATATGGAGGTGGGGATGGAGATAGGGGTGTGGGTGCGGGGTTGCATGTTGGGAATGGAGGTGGATGTTGGGGTGGAGGTAATGGTGTGATGGGGATGGGGGTGGAGGTTAGTGTGGAGGTGGACGTAAGGGTGTGGATGTGGATGTTCGGGTTTGAGTTAGAAGTTAGAGATTGGAAGAATAGGTGGATGGGTGTGTGGTGGTGTGGGTTGGGTGTGGGTGCAGGAGGTAGAGTGAGGATACGGGGTTTGTGGTTGAGGGTGAAGTTAGAAGTGAAGGTAGAGGTGGAGGTGGAGGTGGGGGGGCGGTGGTGGTGGGGATGGGGGTGGAGTTAATGGTGAGGATGGGGTGGGAGTGGAGTTAAGGATGAGGGTGGGGCGGGAGTGAGGGTGGTGTGAGGATGAGGGTAGAGTTGTGGGGGTGGGGGAGTAGCGGTAGGGTTGGCCGTGGGTGTAGGGGTATAGATCACACCGCAGTATTAGGTTATTGGATGTAAGGGGTGGTTGTGGCGGGCGAGCCTTCTGGCGACCTAGAATTTCGCGGGACAGTAGCCTAACCTTATCGATGAGTTGTCGGTGCTGCTATTTATAGACACGCGAGTACCCGGGGAGAGACAGCAGTTGGACTCGTTCGGGCAGGTGGATGGACAGATCAGTTGATAGAGCACGGAGCTGTTTGCACAGCACCAAGATAAAGAGTCACAAGACAGATGCCACCTTTATTGAATCCGCTCCGCACCCATTCACAGTGCCTTGTTGTTGGACACTTATTGAGAGCAGCTCAGTCATTGTATTGCTCGCAAGTTTTAGAGCTTGTAAATAGCTAACTAAAGAGATAATATCCTCAAGAAATGCGTTAATTTGATTATATAAAATGTAGAGGTTGTTTTATTTAATGACACCTCTAGAGCATATCGATTTTTATCATTGGCTATTGGACATCAAACATATGGTCATTCTGACTTATTTCTTTGGAGGCAACCCACTGCCGCCACATAAGCTACTCTTTGCGATTAGCAGCAAGGGACCCTTTATATCCAGTTTCCCACAGACAGAACAGCACACACCAGTCTTTGATGAACCAGTTGTGGACCACTGTTTTTGAGGTGTTTTTTTGGGGGTACATTAGTTGTTTAAGCAGGGGAAATTTCAATCGCGGACGATTGGTCTTCCTCATTCCACTGCTCCTTGCCCTATCCTAATAATGCTGAGCACCTGGCTAGGAAGCAACAGGTATCAATTTTGACTCGACCAGGTTTCGAACCCACGATGTACCAACACAGGAGATCGACGCTTTAACTCATTCGGCCATCCCGTCTGGTTGGAACTGCCCAAACTGCAAAGGTTTCCACTGAGCAGGAATCTATATGGTGACCGACGCCTTCACAGATGGAGACAACAGCATGAGCTACGTCCCGCTCCTAAATTGATTATAAACTATCAGTTCAATGATCACTGATGATTGCTGGTAACGTCTAAGATCAGAACCGGATGTGACAAACTTCAAATTTAAAAGTGCACAAAACTGCACTGTGTCAGTCCACGCGCGAGTGAAAGTCATACTATCAACAAAGAAAGGTTAAAATATCAAACCGATCTGGCTGTGAGAGCATTTAGCTGCTATTGGAATAAATGTCATATGTCACTTTGTGTTCAGTGCGTAATGAAATGGAAAAAGTCCTGTGCTGGTGTAAATCATTTCTATTTCGTACCAGAGAAAAATCACATCCAACATTGTCTCAGGGGAATAATTGGCTGGTTGTTGGTTGGTTATTGGTTGGTTGTTGGAGTTTTATGTCCCGGCAACATCTAAGGTCATATCAGGATGGGTACCGACTTGTGACAGTGCACACTCATGGTGACTTAATAGTGCTGCCCCACTGGGAAATCAGGCTGCCAGCTCAATGACCGGATATCCCACTCAGTCACATTGTCCTGACCCTGAGCCAACCAGTACTTGCCTTATCCTATTAATGCTGAGTGATGGGCTAGGAGGGCAACGATAATTTGATAAGTAATTGGTTTGACTCAACCAGGAACCGAACTCCCAATCTACCGAACGTGAGGCCCGCGCTCTACGGATACAGCCACCGCACCCGGTGTCAGGGGAATAAGACATATGGATATATATATAAATATATACATATAAATATAAATATATGTATATAAATAGTACAGCAAGTCCACACTCCCTATAGGCCATAATTAGGAAAGCCCTGCCTGGACTTTCTATTTCTCTCTGCTCTAGCTCCAAGAATAGGAAACACCCCCACACCCACTCTCAGCGCCCCCCCCCCCTTCACTCTCACTCCCCCCTCCGACACCCTCACACGCAGATCCACACAGAACGTTTTCCTCGCACAAACAGGAGGATTTGTAATTGCTCTATTCAATAATCCCAGTTAGATAATTCTGTCAAAGCATATTAGTTCCACTCTGCTAGAGCTACTCCGAAGAATTTCTCTACTCTTGGTCTTGTGGAAGGTCAGGAGTTTGAAACCCGGATGAGTCAAACCAATGACTTACAAAATGCATACTAGCCTGGCGCTCCGCGTTACTAGGATAGGCCAAGGACTGATTAGCTCTGTTTCAGGATAATGTGACTGAGTGGGAACTAGGGTCATAGTGGAGCAGCACTATGAAGTTGCAATGAGTGAGCACTGTGACAAGTCGGTACCCATCCTGATATGGCCTTATATGTTGCCAGGTTGCAAACCCCAACAGACAAACAACCACACCTCAGCCTTGCCTTACATGTTGCTTCAACAAGTCTCCATCGATGTCATGCCAATGAAAACACCAGTTTGATGTAGCTGAATATTTAGCAAAGTTAGGTCAGCCTTTTCTCTTCGCCTATTGAGACAGAGCAGGATGAGGTGGGTGGGTGAGGGGGGGGGGGGGAGCTGGGGCAATGGCACTAACATTTAGTAACAACCCGGTAATTATTTGAGTCATAATTGAATTGTCTGTGAACTGATTCTTTTAGATTCTTGTAGAAAGCAGCCATTGTATGTCTACCTAAATCATCTATGGTTCCAGATTTTGCTAATTGGGTGAGAAATGTGGGTGGATAGGGATGGTTGAGAATGCAAATGTGATTCTAACGATGTCGGTGGTATGTGTACCAGGCGGCTGGATTGGAGTGTTTTTGTGTGGTTTTTGTTGGTTTTAAATAATTGCTGGTGATTTTATTACATTTCTTGTTTACTATATTGCTGAGGTATAAAAATAATATATTACGGTTTTAAGGTTTAATAAGAAAAATGTTGGTGCAGTGATTTTGGTGGGCTTAGATATTTCTTGGCTTTTGTGTTGTACTCTTTGCTTGGACTGGACTGAAGTTCCAAAATTGAATTCTTTTGTTTATGGCTTGTTATCATTTTGTTGGGTGTCACTATTTGTTTGCGGGATTTTTTTTTTTGTCGTGAGAATTCAGGGTTTTTTTCAACGATTTGTTTGTAAGCTGCATTACTTTCTTTTTCTTTCAGCAATAGGTACTCGACGGTGCGAGGTGGAATTTGGATTTGAGCCCAGCTGATTAGATTTCGGCAACACCGCGTTCTTTGTATTATTACATCAACTCATTAAAGTCCTTGGGACGCTACCTGCATTTATGAATCCCCACATCAAACACACATACCTTGTTGAGGATCCTGGTCACGGCGGCAGTACCATACGGTTGGTGCAAACAAAGGGAACATCTTGCCTAAAGTGGGATTCAAACTCACATTTCTGCCATTCACGGACTATCGTCCTCAGTATAAGAACCATCTAGCCTCCCTGATGCAACCCCCTGACCCACGCCTACAGCTATGAGAACACACATAAATCAATAGTTGGTTGTTGGGAGTTTTACATCCTGGCAACATCTAAGGTCATATCAGAACGGGTACCGTCTAGTGACATTTACCGACTTGTGACAGGCTGCACTCATGGCGACTTTATAGTGCTGCCCCACTGGGAGACAATGGCTGCCAGCACCATGACCTCAAATCCCACTCAGTCACATTATCCTGACACTGAGCCAACCAGTCCTTGCCCTATCCTAATAATTCCGAGCGTCTGGCTAGGAAGTGACACATATGAATTTGTAAGTCATTGGTTTGACTCGACCAGGGTTTGATCATGGTGGGTCGAATCCCACGATCTACCAAAACGGGAGACAGACGCTCAACTCATTCGGCCATCCGTCTATCAGTATCACTACATGGTGCCATAATGGGGTCGTGTCATTGGTGATGTTGGCTAGCTAACATCCCTAATTCGCTCACGAGACACCAGGGCGGCGTATCGGTCACTAGCACGCGTCTCATAGCCCGCCTGCCCGCCACTGGACTAAGACGTGAGCGAAATTCGTCCTGGAAATGCCACCAACTCGGAAACGCAGGGGACGTCCCCCTACAAATAATCTTCCTCCACGACGAGTACTTCCTCGATGAGCTGCTGTTCGGGTTCCTTCGGCACCTGGTTCTTCCTCTGAAGGCGATTCTACTCATACCCCAGCCTCTGCGGGAAATGTCTCCGTATCGGTTCTAGCGCGAGTGGAAGCGTTGGAGCGTTTGGCGGCCGCTCCGATTGCCCCGACTGCTAGACAGCCTTCATCATCTGCGTCTACACCTGAGCGTGCAAGACCTTCTGTGTCTCACTCTCCCCGACAGAGTCGGTCCACTACTAGGCGAGCTCCTCGAAGGCTTCCTTCGTCTGATCCAAGAGCTACAGATGGTTCATCAGTGAGGATTCCCAATGATCCCTCCGTGCTGGCCGGTTCTCAACCGCAACCGTCTCATGGACAATATAGAGTACCGTCTCAGTCTCCGTATGGGAGAGGCTGGGCCCCTACCAGACCAGCTCACGGGGCTCCTCTTCACTACTCTACTCAGGTACCTACTGATGGCTATGTCCCTCAATCTTCACTCGCTCCACCTGGTTTCCGGATGCAACAGCCTAGACTGCCCGTCGGCGCCGATTTCATGATGGATAACGTCCAAGCATTACAAAGGCCACCAGGTACGAACTGCTTTCCCCATCATTTAATTACGAGGGGGGATGCGTGTAAGAAGATCGCTCTAGGGGAAGCAACATGGGCGGAATATTTCTTTGCCGTTCGTCTACTGACCGACCAAGCTGACTTTCCAGTAGTTTCTATCCCTGCTGTATTACAACACGAAAAAGACCTTGCTCTAATGGCCATTACCTGGGATTGGCCAACATGCCGCCGGTGGTCGGAACGCGTATTTGCGATGATAGCGGATGGTCGACTTAGGGACGGCTGGGCGGATCCTTCCGCGATAAAAGATGTCCAGCGCGATATTTGTACCGAAGCTGTAAGGACGCTTCAATCTAGAGCTGCCTCTAATCAGGTTAATTACCCGCGTCCTGCCCCCGCAATGACACAGCGCCCTGCTCAGGTACCTGCGGTCGCAAAATTAAACTGGTGGTGTAAGCCCCTAATGACGTAAAAGGAAACATGCGAATCAGAAGATTTGAAACAGAGAACGCGTGTAATGTGGGGGTGACAGAGCTACCACACACGCCCCCGAGACCCCCCTCCTACCATCCAAATCCGCGAGATCAACACCAGCGCAACATATCCTTCGCCGGGCAGCGCCCCGCTCTCCTTCCCCCGCGGCACGCCCCCCCCCATCCTATCAGACTTCGCTACCTGTTCCCCATCAGCGCACGAACCGTGCCCCGCCCCGACCATGCTGAGAATGTGGTACCTCTAACCTGCCTCAGCCCGCCTACGGAACAGTACGCAACGAACAAATCAATGAAGCCCCCCCTCGCCTCATCAACCGGGATAAACCCATCCCCTGTTAATCAGAGGGACGACTACACTAGAGAGACAGAGGGAAAGCCTTGTTATCTGTGGAACTGGGGGAAAGACTGTGGATTTACTGCTACACATGGTGCCCTTCCAGATCAATCCCCGCATATATGCGCATGGTGTGCGTATAGGTTTAAGCGCATTTTAGTTCATCGCGAGAAGGATTGCCTTAAAAAGAGACGTTTCTTAGACAAGAAAACAACCGAGAGCGCAGCTAACAATAACGATGTGAGTTTACTCTCTGTGCCGAGCAATGAACTAGATATAGCTCATACAGTGTCTGACTTTACAACTGTTAAACATGTTTCAACCACGATTAGCACTCCTGACCCTGTTCCCGTCTTGCCTCTATCAGCCGCTGATAAAAATGTCACTCTTAATTATCCCCAGAATTCATCAAGTGAGCATACTTGGAAAGCCGCCTCTGTATCTGATAAGAAACATGAAAGAAATGATAATGATAGTATATCTAAAATTGTTGCTAATTTGCCAGTCCTTGTTAAAAATAATGATTCCTCATCCAATGTACAGATACAGCCACTTCACACAAATGGTGTAAGTACCGCGATAACCGAATTAGATATGCCAACTTTTGACTGGTTTGACGACCCATTAGAAGTTGAATTGACCTCGCCAATTATTAATAACTCAGACTTTGTTCCACCGCCCTCCCCCCTGCAATATCAAAACACACTGTTAGAATTTTGGCCAATGTCGGTAGATCAATCATGGTTTGGTAATGGTATATATCGGGACATATTTGATAAAGTATGTGTCACTGGCTTACCCAATTTTATGGGAGCAAAAATTTCAGTCCCGTCAGGTTTGAACATTCCTCGATGGCGAGCAGTCTTGTTAGTCGAACATCTAGAATTTGGATGGCCCCTGGATTATACATCAAAAAGGGTCCCAGTTCCAACCTTTAGAAATCACGCAAAATCAGACAGTGCGGACTTTCATATTAAAAAGTTTATCATGACCGAGCTCCATCATGGAGCGCTACTAGGCCCTTTCCAGTCACTTCCATTTTCGCCATGGTGTCAAATCAGCCCCATGATGACTAGACCTAAGAAGGGCTCTACAGATAAAAGGATAATAATCGATCTCAGTTTCCCGAAAGGAAAGAGTGTAAATGCGGGAATTGTGAGAGGATTCTACTTGGGGCGCCCATTTAATTTTTGTCTACCCTCAGTCTCACCTTATCGGACCGACTAATTAAGATTGGTCCCGGCGCCTGGATGTGGGGAGGCGATCTAGCGAGAGCCTACCGCCAACTGAGAGTATGTCCCCTGTCCGTTCCACTATTAGGAATCGCGCTTAACGGTAGTATTTACATTGATATTGCGCCCCCATTCGGCTGTAGAACCTCAGCACTTGCTTGCGCCCGCACTACTAGGGCAGTAGTCTGGTTACTAAGACAAGCAGGTTTTTTCTCGTTATGTTATTTAGATGACTTCATAGGACTAGAAGCAACTGAACAGAAAGCATGGGATGCATTTAACTACTTTAACACATTATCGACTGATTTAGGGTTGGACTTGGCTGTAGAAAAATGCACCCCCCCGGTTACTTCAATAACTTGGTTAGGATTTCTAGTCGATTCTGTCGCCATGACTGTTACCTTGCCTCAAGAAAAAGTAACTGAAGTATTATAAGAATGCTTGCTATGGGAAGGGAAAACTACAGCTTCAAGAAAACAGTTACAGAGCTTAGCCGGAAAGTTACACCACTTGTCAAAATGTATCCAGCCGGCAGTGAGATTTACAAACAGGGTCCTAGCCGCACTCAGAGCTTCACCATATGTAGGTCAACATGTATTCGATAAAGACTTGCTAAGAGATCTTGAATGGTTTAAACTGTTCGCAAATAGTCATAATGGCATACAGCTGCTGCCCTCTGCACCGAGAGAAAAATGGATTATTGAGTGCGACTCAACACTGAAGGCGGGAGGGGCATTCTCTCCTACGCACTACTTTAGTGTTGAGTATGACTCCGAATTATGCGCACACGAACTGCTAATTACACAACTTGAAGCCCTCAACCTGGTACATGCTGTAACTAATCTACTTCCCCCCAACCCACATGAATTTACTATCCTCGTTAACACCGATAATATTGCCTCCCAACAAGTTCTAGACTCAGGACGTGGTAAAGATAAAATTCTCTGTGCATGTGCAAGACAACTATGGTTAATTGCAGCTATGAAAAATTGTGAACTTGTCATTCTACATAAACCAGGGAAAGAACTGATTCTAGCAGACGCTCTCAGTAGAGCCCCGCATGATAAAACCCATAAATTGTCAGCTCTGAATATGTGTCAAGCATGTGGCCTGCAAGAAATTACCCTATTGATATCGCTCAACATCTTGAAATGTAAACTGTAATAATCAGGTTCGGAAGATAGTAATTTTGTGGCTCTATCTTCCAGGATTCTCGCTAACGCATCACCAGAGACTCCTCGACAGCTATGTGCTCGCGTTAGCGCCTCGCACCTGGAAGAACAAGGCAGCCCATGTCAAACTCTATATAGAATTTTGTACACAGCACTCCATAGATTGTCAAAACCCGTCAGTATACGTCCTCTTGTCATTTCTTATGTTCCTCAAAGACCGCCTTAAATCACCTGGTGCCATCATGAACTATTTTAGTTCAGTAAAACTCTGGGTAGCAGTGGGGCTCGGGTCTGCCAGCGCCTTTGATGCACCTGAGATTAAACTCTATAAATCCGCTATATTTAAAACAACCGCCCACATAGTCACGAGAGCTACCCCAATTACTCCATCCGAACTCAAGGCAATAATAGAATATCTCCAAAGCTTAAGGCCAGTCCCTAATGTTATCATAGCAGCTCTCATAATAGGATACTTTACCTTCGTCAGACAAGGAAATCTAGTTCCCTCCTCTGTCGAGCCCAACACTATGACCCATGTTTTAAGACACAAGGACATTTATGTAGACGGAAATCACTTAACAGTAGTACTAAGGTCCACAAAAACACGGCCGTCCTCTGCCCCACCTATAATGTTTCGGCTCCCTGCCCTCCCGCGTTCCGTATGCTGCCCAGTCCGAGCCTGGGAAAGATACGCGATAACCCCAGCCTACCCTAATGCACCAGCCTTCATGCTGCCATCAGGTCTTCCCCTGTCCCTCCCGGTCCTGAAACGAGCATTGACTATGGCCTCATTCATGGCGCTGGGTAGAGACACAGGTTTTACTCTCCATGGACTCCGCAGGGGTGCCGCCCAGGCATGTCAAGGTGAAGGGCTAACACTGGACACGATAATGGCCGCAGGTACCTGGCGAAGCGCCTCGGTAAGCGCGTACCTAAGCGCCCTTCACGTTAGTGTTGCCCCGGAAGCGCTCGGAAGATTGTTGGGTTGAGCGCTGCCGAGGTGATCCGAGATGATTGATTACTGTTATGATAGATTACGATACTATGTTTGTATTCCAGATGAACCTACAAGAAACTCTAAAACTGACTGTAATACTGTCTCGCAAGACTAAGAGGCCACGGTGCCTATGTACGATATATATACACGATGGTTGACTAGACCTTGATGCATACTTTGATCATGAAAGAGGGCCACTGTCGCCACCCGGAGATTGCTGCTCCTTGAGCCTTTTTAATTGTTTTCAGATAATAAATCTGATTCCAAATATACATTATCGTCTTGTGTCTCGTGTAGTGAATTGGTGATGTTGACTAGCTAACATCCCTAATTCGCTCACGAGACACCAGGGCGGCGTATCGGTCACTAGCACGCGTCTCATAGCCCGCCTGCCCGCCACTGGACTAAGACGTGCGCAAAATTCCCACCCACCCACCCTTATCGAAGGGGGGTTGAGCGCTGCCGAGGTGATCCGACATGATTGATTACTGTTATGATAGATTACGATACTATGTTTGTATTCCAGATGAACCTACAAGAAACTCTAAAACTGACTGTAATACTGTCTCGCAAGACTAAGAGGCCATGGTGCCTATGTACGATATATATATACGATGGTTGACTAGACCTTGATGCATACTTTGATCATGAAAGAGGGCCACTGTCGCCACCCCGAGATTGCTGCTCCTTGAGCCTTTTTAATTGTTTTCAGATAATAAATCTGATTCCAAATATACATATATCGTGTTGTGTCTCGTGTAGTGAATTATGTTATCTCTTGGACCGTTTTCTACTCTGTCCGGGGAATAAGTAAGTAACATTAAAGTTGCCTCAAATACCACGACATCCCCTGGCTTATTCTTCCAAGATCAGAATAGACGTGACCTGCCATTGCCAAGCTGGGTCGCAACTGTGGCGGAGTGGTTAGAGTGTCTGACATTTTTCTAGGTCAGACTCCTAATCTGAGGGTCGGCGGTTCGATTCCCCATGCCCCCAGCTCTGCCAATTTGGATTTCCATCGCTGTGTCCCTTGGGTCGGTAAAAGTGTAGGCTCGGGCTTTCTATCGACCAGCAGTGGAATGAGGACGACCAGTCGTCTAAGACTGAAATTTCCCCTGCTTAAACAACTAATGGACCAAAAAACAACAACAACAACAAAAACTAAGAACTTTCCAGGGGTGGCCGCTCGTGAAGGGTGGGACAGTCCACTATTGGGACTGCTCCTGCGTAGAGTGCTGCCACCTGCCGCTACTTCTTATCAGGTGTGTGGTTGTTGGAATTTTACACCCTGGCAAAATGTAAGGTAATATCATGATGGGTACTTCTTATCATTATCAGCAAGGGTTCAATGCAGTCGAGGTTGCCACCATGTAGTGGCTTAGTTCATAATGCAGTACTACACGCAACACTAATTTTTAAAATGAATAAAAAAAGTATTTTTTTAAGTGAAAAATGTACTGACACTAACTAATATAGTGGTGACGTGATAGAGGAATTTGTGCCTGACACAGACAGCCAATGAGAATATTTGTTGAAGTTTTACATCCTGGCAACATCTAAGGTCATTTCACGACGGGTAGTCACTTGTCACAGTGTGTACTTCATAGTGCTGCCCCACTGGGAAATCAGACCACTGGCACAATGACCCAATATCCCACTCTGTCACATTATCCTGACATGGTGCTAACCAGTCTTTGTCCTATCCTTTTAATGCCGAGCGTCAGGCTAGGAAGTGATAAGAATCAATTTTAAAGTGATTGGTTTGAAATGACTGAGAACCAAATTCCTAAATTTCTAGATGTGAGGCCTGCGCTCTACCGAATAGGTCACAGCGCCCGGCCTTAAGAATATGTGTGTTGTATTAGATATTACCACACCCTCTGAAGTCTTCTGCAAGTTTAGTCTTTGTGAACATAGCTCCTCTCAGAGACTGCCGCCATCTAATGCCAGGTACACACATAGCGTATAGGATTCGCGCACTAAAACTCCCGATCCGCTTAAAACTGAAATCGGGCCGATTCATTTTTCGAATCGGGAATCGCAATCGTAATCCTAGCGCACACCTACCGTTTTAGCCCTAAAAATCGGGAATCGCAATCGGTAGGTGTGCTAGGGGAGTGCACACCTCACAATTTTGGGGCAGTTTTAGGTCGTATATGCTAGGTGGGTGCGGGAAAACGATCGTATACGCTAGGTGTGTACCGGGCATAAGTTGATTCAACGACGCGTGTTTGGCTGACGTAATACCCACAAGCCAATCACCACCTCCCTCCTCTCTAATACTAGCAGTCACGAAATCCACTATTCTCCATTGTCCTTACCGAACGCGATAGCTGATTCGGTAGAGCGCAGACTTCCCGTGCGAAAGGTCGGGAATTCGATTCACAAAAGTAAGCTTGTTTTATTTAACAACGCCCTTACAGCACATTAATTGTTCTATCAATCGGCTCTTCGATGTCAAACATATGGCCATTCTGACACATTTCTTTGGAAAAAAAACCATTGCCACCACATAGGCTACTCTTTCTGATAACCAGCAAGGGGTCTTTGATATGCACTTTCCCACAAACAGGAGAGCACATACCACAGCCTTTGATGACCCAATTGTGGATGGAAAATAGCCCAAACTGCAAATGGGTCCACTGAACAGGATCGATAGGATGACCAACACCTTCACAGGTGGACACGCTGTCTCACCCCCCGGGAGTTCGATTCCCACTTGAGTCAAATCAATGACTTAAAAATTTAGTACTTTTCGTTTCCTCGCCTTGCTCTCGGCATTAATAGGATAGGGCAAGGACTGGTTGGCTCAGTGTCAGGACAATGTGACTGAGTAGGATATTAGGTCATGGTACTGGCAGCCTGGTCTCCCAGTGGGCAGGACTATAAAATCACCATGAGTGCACACTTTCATAATTCGGTACCCATCCTAATATGACCTTACATATTGCCAGGATGCAAAACTCCAACAACCAACCAACCTTCATCTCTAGTAGTCTCCTGATATGACCTTAGATGTTGCTAGGACGTAAAACAACAACAAACAAACAAATCTCTAGTAGTCACTATGTCCACTGTTCTCCTTTGTCGTCCCCGTCCTGATATTACATTAGATGTTGCTAGGACATAAAACAATAACCAATATCATCCGTTGTCCTTACTTGTTCCAGCTAGGCGATGTTGTTTACTATTTTCCTAATAAGGAAGAATTGTGGAGAGGCTATGGGGTCAAAGCAAATAGATGGTAACCACGTTGTCCTTACTTGTTCCAGCTAGGCGATGTTGTTTACTATGCTCCTAATAAGGAAGAATTGTGGAGAGGTTAGGGCGTCAAAGCAAATAGATGGTAAAAGAAGGGTCGCTGTCACATCAATTAATATCAAACTGTAAAAGAGGAACCCTCCGCCAGCTCTGTGTTATCATCACTTCCTTTCTTAATGAGGAAGTTAAATTTTCATCGTGAATCAGCATAGGAAGGCTCATCAAAAGTGTCAAGTAAGAAAGGTGTTGTTTAGAGTTAATTCGTGGTGTTCTCCGTGGCGGAGTGGTTAGAGTTGTCTGACTTTTTTTTCTAGGTCAGACTCCTAATTTGAAGGTCGGTGGTTCGATTCCCTGTGCTGCCCACCTCTGCCAATTTGGATTTCCACCGCTGTGTATAACTTACAGCGTCACCAAAGGCCAGTTGCTCTCAAATCATGTCTATGTGGTGTGGGATGTTAAAAATCCCTTGGGTTGGTAAAAGTGTAGGCTCGGGTTTTCTATCGACAAACTGTCTAATGGTGAAAACAAGTCTATTCAGACTTATCCATGATTGGCAGTATACATCTTTAAGAACAAAAGAAAAGAAGAAAAAAAAGAATTCCCTGCCAAGCTATAAGGTCTTATTAGGATGGGTACGTATTTATCACAGTGTGCACCCATGATGACGTTATAGTGCTTCCCCACTGGAATAGCAGACTGCCAGCACCATGATGCAATTTTCTACTCAATCCCGTCAATCCTGATAGTAAGTTAGCCAGTCCTTGCGCTATCGGAGTAATGCCAAGTGCTAGTCTAGGTAGCAAGAAGTATCATTTGTGTAAGTCATTGGTTTGAGTCAGCTGGGTTTCAAACTCCCAACCTTCCACATGGGAAGTGTGAGCTCTACCGATTTGGCCACAGTAAAACCTCTCTATCTGATCACCTTCACATATCAACCACTCTCCTATATCGATCATTTTAATTTGGTCAAAACGATCGCCGATACAATACCATTGTCACGATAAAGAAACTCCCTAAACCGACCACCTCCCTAAATGGACCATTTAAAGTCGGTCACATGGTACTTTCCCTGGAGAAGCCGGTTAAACTATGCCTTAGACAATTTGTTTGGCTATGGGTATATTCACAGAAATCCCCAATCTAAGAAGGTAGATAGTGTAGTCTGCACTGACTTCTCAGGCAAGGAGCCGCATAGACAGATAGGCGTGGGTTGTGTGTTGATATCAGGAAGCCTAGGTGGTGTAATGGTTAGCACACTGGCCCGGAATGCAAAGAGAAGTGGGATTGAGTCCCGCTCTAGGCACAATATTTCCCATTTTCAACCCCCCCACGACACTGGTGCCATGACCAGGATCCTATACAAGCTATGTGCTGTATAGTTGTTGAACCTACCCTATGTATGTAAGTGCATTGCATTGCCTGTATATATGTAATTGTAAGCATTAAAAGACTTACAATTCCGGGGGACGAGTGTAGTGGTCTACACTGACCTCTCAGGCAAGGAGCCGCATAGACATGTAGGCGTGGGTTGTGTGTTGATATCAGGGAGCCTAGGTGGTGTAATGGTTAGCACACTGGCCCAGAACGCAAAGAAATGTGGGTTCGAGTCCCGCTCTAGGCGCAATATTTCCCATTTTCATCACCCCCCGCAACAATATTATGAAGCTACGCACATTGCATAATCCACCACTTTTGGAGAGTTGAATTCATTCAATCATTTAGATGAATAGACTTTAAAAGTTAACGAAAGAGAATAGAGTGGCAGATCTTTTGATAGGGTAGCATTCTCTTCCAGTTCAGCAAATCTGCACCACTATAGATAAACAAAGCTCCTTGGAACCAGCACCTTCAAAGATTGTTTACAATGGACTCTCACCAAATAAGTTTTACTTGCACTTAAAATTAAATTGGCTCCGCTTCTACCGGAGGCGATTGTTTTATTCTAGGATGAAAGTTTAACTTTTCTTTTTCTTTTTCTTTTTCTTATTTCTAGGGTATAAGCAATGTATCTGTGTTATTTTTAAATGGGGAAAGCACCTGATAAGTATTGTACTTCTGCTTTCTCCTTTTTCATGTGAAGAAATTACTGATATAAATATCAACTTGTGTGTACATTGATCATGTGGAAATAAATATTTTATTATTAGTATTATTATATCTGACAATAAATACAGAAATATATGGTAAGGAATAAAAGGGTCACACACAACACTGACTGCAGAATGTTCTCCAAGCACAGAATGGAGTGAGTGCTAGAGGGGGGGGGGAGTGGATAGGACTGTGCTTGGAGAGTGATTGTTTGTTGTTGTTTTACGTCCTAGCAACATCTAAGATCATATCAGGACGGGTACCGACTTGTGACAGTGCGCACTCATGGTGACTTTATAGTGCTGTTACACTGGGAAACCAGGCCGCTGGCACCCATGACTTGGTATCCCACTCAGTCACATTATCCTGACACTGAGCACACCACTTCTTCCCCTGTCCTAATAATTGAGAGTGATACATGAAAACTGACTTCTGGTAATTTCCCATGATTCCCTGACAGTGTTAAGTGTTTGAGAGATTGCTGGCGTCTTTTGGCGGGAAAGAGGCCCTTTCATTGAATACCTGTTCAAGGGACCTCCAGCCATCTGGCAGATCAGGTGGTTGGCACCATGACCCGATATCCCACTCAGTCGCATTATCCTAATACTGAGCTAACCAGTCCTTGACATATCCTAATAATGCTGAGCGTCAGGTGAGGTAGCGACAGGTATCACTTGTGTAAGTCTTTGGTCTAATTCAACTAGGATCGCAAACTCCTGACCTTCTGCACAGGAAGCCTGCGCTCTACCGATTCGGCCACCATTTCCGGTGTGTTGCCAAATAACATAAACAGTGTAGTAGACCAGACAGTATCTGTCTTCAGTGACCTGTCGGATGCGCATCATAATGCTTTAATGCACAAAGTTGTTGTCTCATTTGAATGCCCGCTCAAATGATAGGACAGCTGGTATGACAGGATAGCTGGTATGACAGGACTGCTGGTAGGACAGGACACCTGGAATGACAGGACAACTGGTAGGACAGGACACCTGGAATGACAGGACAGCTGGGAGGACAGGACAGCTGGTAGGACAGGACAGCTAGTAGGACAGGTCAGCTGATATGACAGGACAGCTGGCATAACAGGACACATGGTATAACAGGATCGCTGGTAGGACAGGACACCTGGAATGACAGGACAACTGGAATGAAAGGACACCTGGAATGACAGGACAGCTGGTATGGCAGGACAGCTGGTATGGCAGGACAGCTGGTAGGGCAGGACAGCTGGTATGGCAGGACAGCTGGTATGGCAGGACAGATGGTATGACAGGACAGATGGTATGACAGGATAGCTGGCATGACAAGACAGCTGGTATGACAAGACAGCTGGTGTGGCAGGACTCCTGCTAGGACAATACACCTGCTAGGACAGACACATGCTAGGACAATACACCTGCTAGGAGAGGACACCTGCTATGTCAAGATGAAAATGGTCTGGATGCAGAGTTGTCCTATTAAAGACATGTACTGCTATAACTGGAAGTGTTTCAGGAAGTCTGCAAATCGTTGGTAAATGAGGCCCGTACCAACCAACACCCCGCTGACCGATGCGCCACCTGGATGGCACCCAGGGGCTACCAACGTTCGCCATCAGAGCGGGCGTCAGTTTACAATGAGGAGGCTTACCAACAAATCGACGCCACAACTTGTGCAGGGAGGTAAATATAGGCAGGAGGGTGGGGAGGACTGCCACTGTGGGTATCAATCAAATTGAGTGTATTACTAGGACACCCTGCGTCAGTCACACCGATTGCCTCACTAGCACTGAGCACGCACACCACACTGTGGGCAAACCACTCACGGCGCCCACTCCCTGTGCTTCATTCACACTGCCTGACCATTCACACTGCCAGCACACTAATCACACAGCCCACGCTATGCTCACACTGCTTGCACCCCAATCACGCTCCCTGCATAACAATCACACTATCGCTACATCAATCACACTGCATGTACTTCAGTAACACTGCCTGCTAGCACACTAATCGTACTAAATGTACTTCTATCTCTCCTCTCCAATCACACTGCCAGCATTTCAATCACACTGTATGTACTTCAGTTACACTGCATATTTGTTTGTTTGTTGTTGTTTTACATCCTAGCAACATCTAAGGTCATGTCAGGACGGGTACCGACTTGTGACAGTGCGCACTCATGGTGACTTTATAGTTCTGCCCCACTGGAAGACCAGGCTGTCAGCACCATGACCTGATATCCCACTCAGTCATATTAACCTGACACTGAGTTAACCAGTCCTTGCCCTATCCTAATAATTCCGAGCGCCAGACTAGGAAGCGACAAGTATACATTTTTAAGTCATGGTTTTACTTGACCAGGGTTCGAACATACGACCCCATGATCTACCAACACGGGAGATGGGCGCTCTAACTCATTCGGCCATCCCGTCTGGTCTGACACTGCATGTACTTCAGTCACGCTGCCAGCACACCAATCACACTACACATGCATATCTCGCCTCTCCAATCACACTGCCTACATGTCAACGTGACTGCATATACTTCAGTCACACTGCCAGCACACCAATCACAATACATGTACATCACTCGCCTCTCCAGTCACACTGCCTACAAGTCAATCACACTGCCAGCACACCCAGCACACCAATCACACTACACACACTTCACTCACCTCTCCAGTCAAACTGCCTGAACATCAATCACACTGCATGTACTACAATCACATTGCCATCACACCAATTACACTACATGCACTTATCTCTCTCCTCTTCAACCACACTGCCTGCATGTCAATTACACTGCATGTACTTCAGTCACACTGTCAGCACACCAATCACAGTACACACTACTCTCTTCTTTCCACTACCTTACCCTACTCATTCCCCGCACAGTTTGGGCATGTTGTGTCTATTTATATTTTGTCTATTTTGGCATGTTAGGTGCCTAGAACATCTATTTTCATCAGGAAGAGTAATGACTATTCAGACGTTATGACTCATAGACCACTCACCGTAAATCGGTAAAAGTACTGGCTTCGAATGTGGAAGGTTACATGTTTGAGTCACAGCCAAGTCAAGCCAATGACTTACACAATTGAGACTTGCCGCTACCTATCCTGGCAACTCAGCGTTATTAGGATAGGGCAAGGACTGGTTAGCTTCGTATCTGGATAATATTCTTACTGAGTGGGAAATTGGGTGATGGTGTCGGTAGGCTGGTCTCCCAGTAGGACAACACGACAAAGTTGCCACTAATGCTCACTGTCAGAAGTCAGTACCTGTTATGACTTTAGATGTTGCTAGGATGGAAATCCCCAACAAACAAACAACTGATCACACACACAGATCACAAGCCTGCCTATTAAGGGTATTCGGAGTTCCACCTCAGGAAGGACTTGAACTGTGACCCATCACACCGGGTCCCAGCTTCAGCATAAGCCCAAGTCACACCTACCCGGACGAGCCCCGGACTTTAAGCCGGACCACCCCCGGACCACTCCCGGACCAACGCCCCGGATAAAATCGCTATTTTTGGTCGTTTTGCCTCGCTCTCACACCTACCCGGATGAGTCACGGTCCACATCCACGGATTAGTCCCGGATCAGCCCCGGACAACCCCCGGATGACCCACAGACGACCTCCGGATTAGTCCCGGAGTATATAATGACCCGGACTGCCCCGGATGAGACACGGATGACCCCTGGACAGCCCGGATGAGGTACGGATCACACACGGATGCCAATTAATCCCGGATTGCAATATTACCCGATTTGTTGGCGCGCTTGCCAAAATTAAAGTTGCGCATGTACCTCAAAAGTTAGCCATTTAAGTCAAAAGTTACTTCAACCAAAAGTAAGGTAGATTATTAAAGCTGCATAGTCTGATGAAAGTATCAAATTTTCAAAACCAAAACTATCATCTAGATTTGATGCTACAATTGGTGGTTTCTTTATGCCGTGTCGGCAGCATAGGCCATATTCACGGTGAAAAATGTTTGTTTTTTGTTAAAACCATCGCTTTTACATGTAAAAGCAGACAATCAAGTATGTGCCAATAGACACTCATTAAATTAGAAAGCTCACAATCATATATTTGTGGTCAAGGGAAACAAATTCCCATAGAAAAAGAACAGTTTTATTAATAATTGATAGAATTTATTTAGTAAACTATATGAGGTGGTACAGTCCAGCTGCCCTCAGAAAGGCTAAAATGTTTTCTTGTTTTACTTTAGTAAAAAGGTCATACATACTGTCTGCTGTGTAGAATTGTTGGCACAGGGCCAAAAAATCAATGCAACTTAGTAAAATGTGTTTGACTGTCAGCAGGGACTGACACCCAATACATTCAGGGGGAGGTTCCCCCTTGAGCAGAAACGCATGTGTAAACCACAAGTGGCCAATACGGCAGCAGCTAAGGACCACTTGGTCCCGCCGACCTCCCGCATGAGTCTGTGGTGGTTTTCCCACAGATGGTTCAATTTCTTTAAGTTTATTAATGTTTTCATCCCACTCATGTTGCCATTTGGATTTTATGTGGGTGGCTATTAGTGGTTTCAGATCAGAGTGAGGGAGCAGACATGGTTCAAGATCACAGTTCAGGGCCTTCTTCACAGCCCGATCAGCTCGTTCATTTCCTTGTATGCTGGCTGGCATGGCCAGGCACCCAGCACAGGTGGATGTCATACCCATCCGTTGTCAGTTGGTTCATTTTATAAATGACCGTTGCTAGAATAGGGTGATTTGTTTTCAGTCCAGCAACAGCCAGGAGAAAAGAGAACGAATCACTGTATATAACATAGTTAGTCTGGTTGGATACCTTGATACACTCCAATGTGAGAAGGAGTGCTCGGGCCTCCGCAGTGAAAATTGAGCCCTGATCGGGCAAGCATACGCCAAATTTTTCCCGTCGGCAGACTGCCGCAGCAGCTACCTGGCTTTGGTCTTTCGAACCATCAACCATCAGTGTATATGTAGAGGTGCTCTGCAAACTGGCCTTGAATCTCTGCATGCAGTCCTTGGTACTCGAGTGGATGTGACATAGACTTCCTCAGATCCGTGAGTCGGAGGATAACCGATGGCTTCCTCAATGACCACGGGGGATGTTCTGGGACTTTGGCATCCTCCAACACGTCCAAATCTGATGCTACATAAAAGAGCATGTTGAGTCAATTTACTAGATTGTGTTACTGCTGATGCCTATGGTGTCAGAGTTTTGGCATGCTTGCCAAAATCAATTTTGCACGTTTGCACTTGAAATATCTCCAAAGTTCGCCCCTTAAAATAAAAGGTGCTTCAAAGTAAGGTATGGTAGGTTATAACCATGAACCGCATATATTTATCGCAGAAAATGACAATATCTCAAAATCATCAGACCATGCAACCTCAAGATCAACCTAATATATTTATCTCAGAAAATGTTAGAAATTCAAAACCAGCGGACTATGCAACTTGATGTTAATGTTAAGCATGATACTGAATGTGCAGGCAAGTCTGCTGGATAAGCCAGATAAGCCAGATCGCTTTCATCCCTGGATCCTGATTTTAAGTCAGGGGTCACGTGGGTATGGTTTTAGATCGTGCGCATGTGTGTGATCCCCGTGGCCGTAATCGATTAACACGACCCGGGCGACTCGGGTCACCCGAGTCGTCAGAATTTTAAATCGAACACCGCGAGTGGAGTCGACAAAAACACGTGCCATTTGCAAAATGACCCAACGCCAGTAACCCACCTCTTGGCTGGGGTTTGCTAGGAACGATGACGTCACACCTGTGCTGGTACATGTAGGATAACAGTTACCAGTATAAATCCTATTCGCTGTTTTAATGCTTTTTATAAGATAACCCAGATTGTCAGCTTATACGATCATAAAATACTTTAAATCCTATTTTGTTGTACTTATATTGGTTATTAAAACAAATAATTAGGTTTTAGATTAAGCCACCCTTTTTTACACCCCGAGCATGGAGAAGCACATTCGTTTATTCAACCCTAGTCTGTAGGATGTGCGCATGCGCCAAAAAGTGGCTCGGGTGACCCGAGTTGATTAATCGATTACGCCCCTTAAGTCTACATAAGCTTACAATAGAACATCGCATTTTCATACCTGGATTTTAAGGTATGAATCTTGCGGGAATTGCTTGTTTATTGGAGTTGTGCATCCTGGCAATATCTAAGGTCACATCAGGATGTGTACCGAATTATAACAGGGCACACAGGACAATTTTATAGTACTGCCCCACTGTCAGACCAGAATGCCGGCACCATGACCCGATTCCCCACTCAGTCACATTATCCTGACAGAGAGCTAAACAGTCTTTGCACTATGCAGAGTGCCAGGATAGGTACCAACAAGTATAAATTTGGTAAGTTATTGGCTTGACCTAACCGGAAATGGAACTCCCGACCTTCCACGCGGGAAGCCTGCGCTCTACCGGTTCAGTCACCACGTCCAGTGGTAAATTGTTTTAGGTCGTCTGCAATGGGTGTGACCCACTTAAGTCTACGTAATCTTACAATAGAAGATCGCAGTTTTATAACTGTAATTTGAGTTTAAGTAATGAGTCATTTGGGTATGGTTTTAGGTCAGGTGCATGTGTGTGGCACACTTAACTCTATGTAGGCTTACAGTAGAAGCTAACACTTTTATCTCTGGATTCTGGTTTTAAGTCCTGCGTCATGCAAGTATTGCCTTAGGTCGTGTGCATGTGTGTGACCCCCTTAAGTCTACAGACGGTTACAGTTTGAGGCAGCCGGACAATCTCAGTGGATTCGGCAGAGTACCTTAAAATGGCGTGCTCTTATCGGACAAGGCGGGCTTTTAGCAAAGTGTCGTCTGATGTCTTCAACAGGTGGCGTCTCTCCTCCCGATGTCCCACTACTCCAGAAATGTCTCAGTAATAATTAGCCTACACATTTAATACATTTAATTTTGTTTTAGATATTAGTTAATTCAGCATGGTAGATTTCAATGGTAAGAAAAAGGGTGCCTTTTCTTTCCACTGATTCTTGCTATCCTAGTAATTCTGAGCTACATGCAATGCTTGTGATAAGTGTCAATTCTCGACGAAATGTATTAAAGTTAATCGATGGGACTCATTTCGTCAGTTGGTTGTTGGACCTTTACGTCCTGGTAACATCTAAGGTCATATCAGGACGGGTACCAACTTGTGATAAGTGCACACTGATGTCAACTTTATAGTGCCGGCCCACTGGGAAATCAGCACCATGGCCCGATATCCCACTCAGGCACATTACCCTGGCACTGAACTAACCAGTCCTTGCCCTACCCTATTAATGCCGAGAGCCAGGCTAGGGAACGTAAAGTATCAATTTTAAAGTCATTGGTTTAACTCGACCGGGAACCGAACTCCCGACCTTCCGCACGCGAGGGCCGTGCTCTACCGATTAGGCCACCATGCCTTGTTTTACCCATTTGTAAACCCAACCATCGAATTACACTGGTTCAACTGATCCCCCTGTTCTCATGTTCCAGAATAACCTTTTCTCAACCATTCCTTACTATACCCGGCCAAAGCACTTTTTGTATCTCCTCTAATTCCTTTGATGCTGATTAAAGGGGGTCCGCCTCCCCAGGAATATTAAGTGCATAATAAATCACCATTTTCTTAATTCACCCATGGCGGGAATTCAATGTGAGGCGATTATTTTTAAGTGTCACATGACTATTTCTTTTGCAAATATCTGTGGATTTTACTCGATGACGGATGCGGTAAGGAGCCTTGCTCTTCAAATTAATCGATCTTCAGAGAATTGCTGGTTGAGGTGGAGGCTCCGGGTGGTGGCGGGATGGGATGTGTCTTTGTTTGTTGGAGTGCTACGTCCTGGTTTTAGGTCGTCGTCCCGATATGACCGTATCTGTTGTCAGGACGTAAAACTCCAACAACCACCAGTTAGGTCACATCAGGATGGGTACAGATTTGTGACAACGCACACTCATTGTGACTTTTTAGTGCTGCCCCATTGGGAGACCAGGCCACCATCACCACCCCCTGCTATCCGACTCAGTCACATTATCCTGACGCTGAGCTAATCAATCATCACCTTATCCTAATAATGCTGAGCGCTAGGCTAGGAAGCGACAACTATACATTTTCTAAGTCAACGGTTTGACTCGACTGGGAATCGAACTTCTGATCTTCCGGACGGAAAGCCTGCTTTCTGCCGATTCAGCCACAGCATCCGGGGGGCAGGGGGCAGGGGGCAGGGGGCAGGGGGCAGGGGGCAGGGGACAGGGGGCAGGGGGCAGGGGCAGAGGGCAGGGGGCAGGGGGCAGGGGGCAGAGGGCAGGGGGAGGGGGCACAGGGGCAGGGGGAGGGGGCAGGGGCAGGGGGCAGGGGCAGGGGGCAGGGGGGGAGGGGGGGGAGGGGCAGGTCCCTGTCCTTCACCAAATGCTGACTTACTTTGAACCAATAAGCACGTTATACCTAACGGTCAAATTTGCTATGGTTCTTAGACTGCAAATTATGACATAATACAAAGTACATTGAATTACTTGTAGCAATTATCAGCTAAAACACCCATTCCTTTCCGTGTGTTCGTTGGCAGCCCTACCGTGTGGAAGGTCGGGAGTTCAATTCCCGGTCGAGTCAAACCACTGACTTACAAAATTGAGATGGACAATTAAAAATCACACCAGACTTGTCCGGTGGACAACTGAAACTTGTTGCTTATTTCTATCACTGTAATGTATACCCAGTAGTGAATTGAAATCTGTAGTAGCGGTTATAGCAGCTACCTAGTTGTAGATTTGCTCAGTAGCAGGGTACGTTAGTGTATGATGAACAACAAATAACATTTACCACGTTGAGTTTATCTCCATAGTGACGCTGAATGCCATGCTACCATTGGGTGCAAATAAATGCAGTAGTCACATCCGGTATACCGTCCCGGTGTAGCAGGAAATCGCAAACCCTGTAAATCACAAACCCCCACTTGTGATTTCCTCGTAAATCGCAAACCCCCATACCATATATGGGCATGGGTGGTTTGCGATTTCCTAGGAAATCACATATCTCCCCTGGACATCGCAAACCCCCCATGTTTGGCACTCTTAAAGCAAGCACATGTGCTTTGTGCAGGTTTGTTTTGCTTTTAAAATTCCCACAATGCACCGTGACGGTGGAATTACCAACTGGTCTATTGTAAAAATTGTATTTTTGTAAGCATGATTATGCCACATTTATTTTTATATAAGGTTATCCCTCACCAAATGGATTAATTGGTTATTTTTAATTTCATGGCTGTCACAGCAAGGGCCCATATTCACTGCGATCACTCACAAGAAAGGTAGGGGACAGGTCAATTTTTGTCAAAGATCCTAGACTATATCATTAAGTAAAGCCAGTACAACTATCTGTATCATTATCCTACATGACGCTAACATCAATAAAGGCTAGGGTACCAGGCTATCATTTTCAGCACATCTGCAGTCGGAATTACCAACTAGACTATGGCAAAGATGTCTTCGTTAGGATTAATCCATCTTGATCCTCCTTGAATCCATTATATCTCCCCAGATCTGATAAGTTCAAAATAAAATATATAGCTGCCATACTTGGAGTGATAAATGCTACAAAGCATGGGGGTTTACGATTTCTAGGGGGGGGTTGTGATTTCCTAGGATATCACAAACCCTGGGATCTGCGATGTCCAGGGGTTTGTGATTTCCTGCTACACCGGCAGCACTAAACTGCTTCCCAGAGTCATGAATTACCCATTTTACTGGCAACATATACAATGGCTGCATTTCTTTTCGAGAGCATTTGGTCTGTTTCATGAATTAATTGTTACAGTTGAGATTAATGTTCAGTTTGTTAGGGTTTTTTTTTTTCAATTGTTTGGAACAATTGAATAAGCCCAGACTGTTAGAGAGAACATCTTGTGATTTATGAATTTTTTAACTTCTTCAACAATAGGATAGGACAACTGGTTAGCTCAGTGTCATGATAATGTAACTGAGTGGGATATCCGGGCATGGTTCCAGTGATCTGATTTCTCAGTGGGGCAGCACTATAAAGTCGTCATGAATGCATACTATCACAGGTCGGTACCCATCCTGATATTATCTTAGATGTTGCCAGGACGTAAATCTCCAACAACCAACCAACCTGGACACGATCAGGCTGAGTGGCGCCGCCTGATGAGTTGTGCAGGTACTCGCCAGTGAGGCCCTTGCTTTTAGTTCCGTTCTGCGCCGTGCGGTGCGCCACTATCAGCGGGAGCATTGCGGTGACTCCCAGTGGCATGCTGAACCAGTTACAGTAATACCTCCCTAACCGACCACCTCCACAGATCGACCACCTCCACAGATCGACCACTCCCCTATATCGATCGCTTTATTTGGGTCCTAACAATACCATTGTAACCATGTTTTAACTCCCTAAACCGACCACCTCCCTAAATGGACCACTTGAACTCGGTCCCAAGGTCGGTCGATTTAGAGAGGTTTTACTGTAGTTGCCAAATAAAGCTGCACCATCAAATGGATTGGTTGGTTGTTGGAGTTTTATGTCCTGGCAACATCTAAGGTCATATCAGGACGGGTACCAACTTGTGACAGTGTGCACTCATGGTAGCTCTATTGTGCTACCCCACGGGGAGACCAAGCCATCAGCTTCATGAGCTGATATGCTGCTCAGTCACATTATCCTGTCACTGAACCAACCAGTCCTTGCCCTATCCTAATAATGGTGAGCGCCTGGCTAGGAAGCGACAAGTAGAAATTTATAAGTCATCGGTTCTACCGAAGCGGAAGATTGAAGCTCAACTAATTCGGCCAACCCGTCTGCTCCCGTCAGATGGAAGAATCAAATCTTGAAAACATCAGAATCTTATCTAGATTTGATCCTGCTTACGCAACTTAGATAATGCTGCACTTGTAAAGCATGTGTTGTTGTATATAAGAAAATGATGAGTCCCTTTAAAGTTAGTTGCATAATCTGGTGGTTTTGACGTTTTGCTTCCTTTGTTTTTAGATAAATACATTAGATTGATCAATATAATGTACCTTACTTTAATTTGAATTAAACGTGATTTTAAATGGCTACCTTTGGAAATATTTGAAGTGAAAAAATGCCAAATTATTTTTATTAAGTGCGTCCAAATTCTGACACCATAGCCTTCAGCTTTAACAGGTTCTAGTAAAGTGGCTTATGAGCTCATTCTACTATGTAGCAAGAAATGCTTAATGATTGAACCAGGATCTAAGTTCACTATGTAGGATCAAATTGAGGTAAGTACTTTGGTTTTGGCTATGCTTATGATTTCATTGGACGATGGAGCTTTAAGAGGAGCCAAAGACCCTATAATACTAAGACGGCTCACTCCCTATCTCTCCCATGGTAATGTAAATTTCGCAGTGCCACCTTGTGGTGGGTTTGATCAGCCCGGCTGCTGGTTGGTGTTTCACATGTAAACACATACAATTATATTATACATGAGATAGGTAAGTATGAGTCCACATCAATATGAAATTGCTATGAACAAATACCCATCATCATCAGCATCGCCATCATCACACATCTTTCACATTCATATATACATTTATACATATAATATAGCATCCGTTTAACCAAGAGAACAGCCAGCACACCAAGTGGTAGGTTTGATTATTTTGATTACACAGTACAGGCTGAGTGAGCCGTTTTAGTATTATAGGATCTTTGGAGGAGCTATTCCTGCTGAAGGCTATCAGTATCATGTCAGAATTTCTATGTGCATGCCAAAATTGATTTGTCATGTTTTCACTTTAAATATATCCAATGGCAACCCATTAAAATAAAGGTTACTCAAAATTAAGTCAGTTCGATTATGGTGATCAACTTAATATATTTATCGTAAATAATGTGAAAGATCTAGAAGCTTCGGACCATGCAACACTAAGACGCTGGGCCTCCCACACAGATACAGGACGCGATGGCTGAATTGGGATTACATATTACATATCACATATTGCCTATTATCAAGACAATGTACAACAAGAAACGCTGCGCCACTCAGTGCTTGACCCATGAAATACCGCAAACAAGGTAATCGGACAGGTCCCTTAGCCCAGCCTGACAGCTGAACCATTGAAATAAGGGGAATGGTTCCTTAGCTCACCATGACTACTATTCGATCAAAGACAATGTACAACAATTATAGTGTATTATCTCCTAATATTAATAATGAAAACAATATTATAGTATAGTAATGTTCAAACATACTTTAGGCACTTTAATCTGTGCAATGCATGAATAGAATTTGTGATTATGTCTGGATCAGAAATCTACTACACCTGATCAAAGACAATGCACCTTGCTTGCCGTGAGATGGCGCCACTGTATGGTTATTTCATAAATTAGTTGGCCACCGTGCCCAGTAATATGATTACGCATCTTAACCTGCTCAGTATCAGCAGCTCACCCCTACCTGTCATCCCAGGCGATGAGCACCTCAGGAGCTGGCACTATCCGAGGCTCCACCTTGTACTGTTGTCCTGGACGCAGGAGACGCAGGGAACAGCGCAGAGAGCAGCGCCCCCTGGTGAACGGACAGGTCGCCATGGCAACAGCGAAGGACGACTGACCTTGATTCGTACGATGAAATCTTTTTGTTTGTTTTACACGTCTTGTTGATTAAGCAGAGAAAATTTCAATCACAGAAAAGTGGCTTCCTCATTACATTGCTCATTGTCCATCCAATCCCGGTAATGCTGTCAAGTCATTGGTTTCACTCTGTCGTGGTTTCCATCAACCAGCGACTTGACATATGGGAAGTGGATGCTCAACCCATTTGGCCATCCCTTCTTTTCTTATGTAGATGCTGGTCACCGGTGGGATCACCAATGTCCCCAGGGACAGTCTAACTCCTCCGCTTATCCATTCCACGATCGGAACCGGATGTGACCTATTTAGGAATGTGACCTTTTTCTGAATGACCTCAGGGAAAGTTGTTCGTTCCTCACCTGATAGTCGCTGTCTCCTTATAGGTCCATCAGTGCATGAACATGGCCTAATTTCCAATGCATCCTTAATAGGATATTTAACATGTCAACCTTTCTGTTGCATATGTCCCACCGGAACCACGTGGTCGTGTCTTCTGAAACTGATCGGCATCACGACTGCCACGGGTCCCAGCCACCTGTCAACCATCATTGTCGTACACAATGTATAATTGACACGAGCGGGAACCAGTATAATATATAACAGTAGGCCAGCCTGTTTCAACATGCCTTGGTATATAACTATAACGTATGCTGGTCCCCGGCATGTACTGTTGTAATTATTGCCATCTACCTTTCGCACACAGGAGGTAGGATATTACTTCTCGTATAACAAACTTGCTGTCTTACTAAGTTTAGTCATCAGGAACCATGTGTATTCATGGGTTCGATCTGACTGCATAGAAACTCTCAAAACTCTCAAAACTCCCGAAATTCTCGAAACTATAGAAACTATAGAAACTATATAAACTATATAAACTAAATAAACTACAGAAACTATAGAAACTATAGAAACTATAGAAACTATAGAAACTATAGAAACTACAGAAACTACAGAAACTACAGAAACTTGTTATGTGAACTATGGAAACGATAGGAATTATTTATAGGAGCTAGAGAAACTAGAGAAATTACAGGAACTACATGACGTATAGTAACTATCCTAGCCATAGAAGCAAGAGGAACTATAGTGAATGATAGTCATGTGAGGGAGACACCCCCTCCCAACCCCCACTTCCGGTTGTATAAACACGATTTCAGTTATTCGTCAACAACTGGTGGACCAGAACTCGGAAGGGGGAGCGGGACGTAGCTCAGGCGGTAGAGTGTCCACCTTTGAAGCTGTCGGTCATTAGATCGATCCTTCTCAGTGGATCCATTTGGAGTTTGGGCTATGTTCCGTTCCAACCAGTGGTCCACAACTGATTCATCAAAGGCTGTGGTATGTCCTGCCATGTCATTGGGAAAGTGCATTTAAAAAGACCCCTTGCTGCTTATCGGAAAGAGTAACCTATGTGGCAGCAGCGGGTTTCCTCCAAAGAAATATGTCAGAGTGACCACATGGTTGACGTCCAATAGCCGATGATAAAAATCAATGGGCTCTAGAAGTGTTGTTAAAGGAAAGAAGCTTTATTTTTCAACTCAAAAGGCACGTGGAGGAGGAGTGCGATGTCAATATACTGTTATATAATTAGAAATGTAGTGTTTACACACTGACTGGCACAATAACCTGGACCCGCGTGCAATCATTGCACCATGAGGTGATTGATGGTAGACATGGGCCGTGACGGTAGTTTTAACCAAAAATGGGTGGTTGGTTGGTTGGTAGGTTGGTAGGTTGGTAGGTTGGTAGGTTGGTTGGTTGTTTGAAGTTTTACGTCATGACAACATCTAAGGTCATATCAGTAAGGGTACCGACTTGTGACAGTGCACACTGATGGCATCTTCATAGTGCTGCCCCAGTGAGAAATCAGGCCCCCACCTCCCTAAAAAGATATCCTACCGAGTCACATTATCCTGATACTGACCTAACCAGTCCTTGTCCTATCCTAATAATGCTGAGTATCAGGCCAGGAAGCGACAAGTATCAAGTTTACAAGTCATTGGTTTGACTAGACCTGGAACCAAACTCCCGATCTCCCGTACGCAAGGCCGGTGCTCTACTGATCCGGCCACGACACCCGGTATATATAATGAATAAATTCATAGCGCGATAAGATATCCCTTATCGGTCGGGGACAATCAATGTCTGCAACCTGCTGTTTTTATTTTTGTTTGTCTGTTATGTCCTAGCAACATCTAAGGTCATATCAGGACAGGTATGGACTTGTGATATTGCACACTCATCGCGACTTTAATAATGATATGCTACCCCACTGGCATTGGGAGACCAGGCCGTCAGCACCATGACCCGAGATCCCACTCAGTCATATTATCCTGATACTGTGCACACCAGTCCTTGCCGAATCCGGGATTTACATAATTCCATCGATGTACTCCATCATCCATGTATCCAGGAGTACAGATATAAAAAAAAAAACATCAACACCGAGAGATGTTGGCCTCCACTGGGTTAGAGCAACACTATATCTCCAGAAGAATAAACACATTTAGCAAACAAATAATACATATGTTTGATCACTGCAGTCTTGTCCAATCTTTATAACGGAGAGATTCATCCCGTCCCGTTCCGCCACATCTCGTCCCACAGCTGACTCCGTTCCATGGGTGTCCCATTAAATTAGGCGTTGGTTCCGGTCATTTTGGTACTACGGGTGGGCAACCCAGGGTCCTCACCACCAAACACCTTAAACCCAACTACCAGCTGCTAAGTGATTGGTTGGTTGTTGGAGTGGTATGTCCTCACAACATCTAAGGACATATCAGGATGGGACACCAAGAGATGGTGGCGATATGGGTGAGTGTGCCCGGATATGTGCTGGTCGTTCTGGATCACTCACAAGGTGTCGCTGTCAGGGTGGCACCATCACTGGCTCTCCCTCCACTACAACAGGTCCATCAAAGTCTGTGTGGTATGTGCTGTCCTGTCTGTGGGAAAGTGCATATAAAAGTCCCATTGCCTGCTTATCGGAAATAGTAGCCTATGTGGCGGCAGCCGACTGCCCACCAGGTAGTGCCGTCAAGGGGAAGTTAAAGAGACGTAGACGGGAATGCATATACACACAGACGTCTTCCACACGTAGCCCGGTCACGTGGTGAATAGATTACATCTGACATGGTGATTCAGAACATGGGACGTGGGTGCTAATCCGGCTCCGCTAACTCAAACCAGTAGTCCGTCAGTCCCCCCCCCCCTCGCCACACACACACACACGCGCACACACACGGGCACACATACGCAGATACAGACGCACACACATGCGCACACACGCACACATGCACACACACACTGGCACACACACTGGCACACACACGCACACGCACGCACACACATGCACCCATGCACACGCACGCGCGCACACACGCACGCGCACACACGCACGCGCGCACACGCGCACTCACGCACGCACACGATATAGCGATATAGCGAATGGTAGACGGGAAGTGTGAACACTTATTTGTCTCTCATTATTTTTTGTTGGTACATTAGTTGTCCCAAGCAGGGGAAATCCCAGCCACATACGACTGGTCTTCCCCACTCCACTGCTGGTCGATAGAAAGCCCGAGCCTACACTTTTACCGACCCAAGGGATTTTTAACCTCCCACACCACATAGACATGCTATGAGAGCAACCGGCCTTTGATGACGCTATAAGTTATACACAGCGGTGGAAATCCAAATTGGCAGAGCTGGGGGCACGGGGAATCAAACCGCTGACCCTCAGATTAGGAGTCTGACCTAGAAAAAAGTCAGACACTCTAACCACTCCGCCACAGAGAACCACGCACACACGCACACACGCACACACGGGCACACACACGCACACGCGCGGATACACACAATGCTAAGCCCGTCAAGTGGTCGCAGGTTGGCTTATAATTTCACACGCCCAACCCCTACCCACCTCAACACACACCACTCCTCCACCCGTGCCCCACCCCATACCGCATCAAGCTGTGCAACTATTTATGTAAATGTTGCATAGTCTGGTGGTTTTGAGATTGAGTCACGTTCCTGAGACAAATATATTAAATTGATTGTTATAATCTAGCATACTTTTATCGTAAATGTCTAATTTAATTACATATTTGAAATGCAAAGATACAAAGTTAATTTTGGCAAAGGTGTTCTCTGTGGTGGAGTGGTTAGAGTGTCTGACTTTTTTCTAGGTCGGACTCCTAATCTGGAGGTTAAAAATCCCTTGGGTCGGTGACGGTGTAGGCTCGGGCTTTCTAACGACAAACTGTCTAATGGTGAAAACAAGTCTATTCAGACTTATCCATGATAGGCAGCATAAATCTTCAAGAAACAAAGAAAAAGAAAGCACACCAAAACTCTGACATCATCACTGATCATAGGCTTTTGCGGTCACAGATTCTTTTAAATTGACTCAGTATGCACATCTATATGGCAACAAATGCTTAATAAGTTCACAAATAGCTAAGTTAGATACATGTATATAGAATCAAACCTAGGTGGGGTTTTTTTCTGGGGGTTTTTAAAAACAATCTGAGGCTTCATCCGACTATTCAGCTTTAACTTATGCGGAGCCAAGAATTCTGCCAAGGTAGGGTCATTAGGAACCATGTGGTTATTGGTTCAATGTGACTTTAATTATTAAAGTCGCACAGTCCAATGGGTTTGAGTTTCTGTCATTTTATGAGATAAATATATTACGTTGGTCAATGTGATCCATCAGGATTTACTTAGAAATAACTTTGATTTATGATAACTAACTTAGGCGATATTTGAAGTATGGACATGAGTAAATAATGTTGGATGCTTGCTAAAACTCTGATCCCATAGGGTTCAGCATTCCCTATTGAATACGTCCACAATATTATCATTTGCTGGTGTTTTATATATAACCAACATCTAACGTCATATCAAGAGGGACCTTAGATGTTGCTAGGAGGTAAAACAACAACAAACAAACAAACATATCAAGAGGGGCACTGATGTGTGCCAGTGCATATTCATGATGACTTTATAGTGCTACGCTACTTGGAGACCAGGCTGCCGGCACCATGACCCGATATCACACTCACTCGCATTATGCTAGGACTGAGCTAGCCAGTCCACAGCCTATCCTAGTAATGACGAGCACCAGCCTAGGCAGGGAGAGATGTTAATTTTGTAAGTCATTGGTATGACTCGGTCGAAGTTCGAACCCATGATTTCCCACAGCTAAGGACAGTCGGCGTTCCTGGCTCTCAGTGGCGCCACCTGGTGGCGTTTTCCTGGTATTGCCATAGGTTCGGGATATGTGCGGGTTTGTGCGCCGTGGTCTCCATACTTGAGGCGCAAAACTGGCTTTTCTGTGAGACCCCCCCCCCCCTCCCCTCTTGCCCTCATCCGCCCCCTCCCGTCGCCCCCCCCCCCAATTCCTCCCCCTCCCCCATTATGTGGAGCTCTTTAATCAGTTCTCCTTTGTGTTGTTTTGTGTAGAAACAGATCTAATGGAGCCTGACTCTTCTAGAGCGAACCCTTAGATTAGCTTCACATGCCAATTAGCGGATTGTAGTTAGTGCGGGTCTAGCTTAGAGGACACAGGTGTGTAGCACTATAAATCGGCATGAATATTCCCTGTGACAAGTCGGTACCCATCCTCGGACGTTTCTAGGATGTAAATCTCCTGCCCTCATTTACTCACTCATTCACTAAAATATATATACAAATCTACATATCGAAATATAGCTCTCTGCAAGATAATTCCAAATGTGGTACGTTAAGGTAGAATAATCTGTCTTGAGTTTCTGTCATATTGTATAATACCAAAAGTAAGCTTGAATGTTTTCAATTCAAATTTGTCCAAATTTGTCCAAAAGTGGTATTATCGCCTACGGGTGGGTAAACCAGTGTGCTCACCACCAAACACCTTCAACATGTTCAACCCAACTACCAGCCGCTAAGTGATTGGTTGGTTGCTGGGAGTTTTATGTCCTCGCAACATCTAAGGTCATATCAGGACGGGATGCCAAGTGATGGTGGCGATATGGGTAAGAGTGCCCGGATGTGTGCTGGTCATTCTCGATCACTCACAAGGTGTCGCTGTCAGGGTGGCACCATCACTGGCTCTCCCTCCACTACAACCAGTATCTAGAGCAATAAGGAACATTATGACAACCAATATCCATTCATCTAAAAACCTCATAGAAATCTAGAAACCATCAGAGTATATAGCTTTAATTAAAGAGCAACAAGTGGGAATTAAATCAGCATGACTCTGTGTCTGTGCATCATTGTGCGCACACTCCACCACTCACATACACCCACACCCCACATATCCATACGCCACACCCACACACCCATATCCTCCACAATCCTCCCACACCCAACACATCCCACACCCACATTCTGCCCACACCCTACACGTCATACACACACCTAACCCACCATCCACCACACCATGCATTTCTCACACCTACACACCCCACACCCACATACCCCCCACCCTACGTATCCCACAATCCCCCCACACCCTACGTATCCCAGAATCCCCCTATACCTTACATATCCCACAATCCCCCCACACCCTACATATCCCACAATCCCCCCACCCTACATATCCCACAATCCCCCCACACCCTACGTATCCCACAATCCCCCCACACCCTACGTATCCCACAATCCCCCCACACCCTATGTATCCACAATCCCCCCACACCCTACGATCCCACAATCCCCCCACACCTTACATATCCCACAATCCCCCCCACCCTACATATCCCACAATCCCTTCACACCCTACATATCCCACACATCCCCTCACACCCTACATATCCCACAATCCCCCCACACCTACATATCCCATCCCAACCTCACACCCTACATACCCACAATCCCCCCACCCTACATATCCCACAATCCCCCACACCTTACATATCCCACAATCCCCCCACACCCTACATATCCCACAATCCCCTCACACCCTACGTATCCCACAATCCCCCACACCCTACATATCCACAATCCCCCCACACCTTACATATCCCACAACCCCCCCACACCCTACGTATCCCACAATCCCTCCACACCTTACATATCCCACAATCCCCCCACACCCTACATAACCGACACCAACATACCCCACCACATAATGCCCCCAGACCCACAATCACCCACCCCCCTAAATTCCTCCGAACTCCACACCCAACATCCAACAAATTCCCGCACATCCCGAACTCCCCCACAACCCACAAATTCCCCACATCTCACACATCCCACAAATCTCACACATCCCACAAATCTCACACATCCCACAAATCCTCCACACGCCACAATTCACCCACACGATACAATTCCCCCACACCCCAGAATTCCCCACATCCCCACAATTCACCCACAGTTCCCTCACGCCCTACGATTCTCTCACGCCCCACAATCGCCCACATCCAACAATCCCTCCCACACCCCATAATTCCCCACATACACCCACCATGCCACCACGCTCCAACACTCCACACACCACAATCATCACACACACCTTACGCACTCGGAACACCGCAGACAACCCACAACATACACCACACACACCACACCTCAAACAGCACCCACACCACACCCCAACAACGCGCACACCGCACACACTGCACACACCGCTCACACCACGCACCGCACACACCGCGCACACCGCGCACACCATGCACACCGCGCACACCGCGCACACCGCAACACCGTGCACACCATGCACACTGCACACACCGCACACACCGCACACACCGTGCAGACCGCACACACCTCACACACCACACACACCGCGCAGACCGCACACACCGCACACTCCACACACACCGCACACACCACACACACACACCGCACACACCGCACACCGCGCAGACCGCACACACCACGCATACCGCACACGCCGCACACACCGTGCACACCGCGCACACCACACACACCGCAACACCGCGCACACCGCGCACACTGCGCACACCGCGCACACTGCACACACCACACACACCACACACACACCACACACCGCGCAGACCACACACCGCGCAGAAGGCACACTGCGCAGACCGCGCAGACCGCACACACCACGCATACCGCACACACCGTGCACACCGCACACACCGCAACACCGCACACACCGCACATACCGCGCAGACCGCACACACCGCGCACACCGCACACACCATGCACACTGCACACACCGCACACACCGCGCACACCGCACACACCGCGCACACCGCGCACACCGCACACACCGCACACACCTCCCCTCCCCACCCCCCACACACCCCGCAAATCATGAGGTAAACATGAGACTTGAGAGCCTCTACCCGTGTTGTGTGCAGTTGTACACCGCACACTTTGACCCCATAACCCCACTGATCACGTGACCCCGGCACTTCCGGGCATTCACACATTAAGGGCGACCACCGTCTCAATTAGAACCAGTCACAAACACACAAATACACACCTGTGTTGGCATGCTTTACTCATAAATCACTGACGAATCCGTGGAAGCATAAAACATCCCACAAAAGGATACCCCAAAACACCTAACACCTGACCATTGTGTGTGTACCTCGTCATATTCAGATTGTAATGAACAAGCACACCAATTTGTAACATTTAACTAATACCCCCATCACACCAAACTAGTTCTCACTACATTCTTGAAAATGTTGCTGAATGGACTGAAACTGTGTGCGAACGGAATGGACATAGTAACAACTTGTTACGGTCGTTTTACAAACTGAATGGACTGGGTAGAACGGAATGGTGCTCCAGAACTTGGAGCATGCCAAAAATGTTTTCGCAGCCATGTTCTACCCTGACCACAGCCCGTTTTAGAATGTGGTCGGATGTTTTGAGAACTAGTTTGGTGTGATGGGGGTGTAAGAAAAAACTACCAGCAGTGTGTAGGTAGCGGCGATAGATATTTTATTGGATAAATGAAACAATCACTGAATAAGTTGTTATTCATGACATATATTTAAGACATGTCTATAACAATTTAGTACAATTTAATCCATGGTTAAGGCCCGGTCACATACACGTTAGTGGACATAGTTGAATGTAGTGGAGACTAACATAGTTCAACGTAGTGCAACGTACCGGCATCCATACTTCTCCGTGATGAGAACGTGATGAGAACGTGATAAGGACGTGTGTGAGCCATGAGTTCTGATTTAAGCTTTGGACATGTTCAAAAGAGAGGTATGTTTGAGGCAGATATAGCCTCCATGATGATAACATACTCTAGCATACTCTAGTGTACTATAGCATACTTTTTAATGTACTCTAGCATACTCTAGGGTACCCTAGTATACTTTGACCCACACAAAACCTTGACCTTTCTGCCGTCGTCACATAACCATTAGTGGACAAAGTTGAACGGAGTTGAACGTAGTTGAAAGTAGTTGGACGTACCGGGATCCGTACCATAACGTACCGGGATCCATACCGTAACATATTTATCATACCATTAGGTCGGTTATCAACCAGCACGTTTCACCCACGTTTCTCCCACGTTATTCTGTCTACGTTCAACTACGTCCACTGATCGCCGTGAATATGGCATATGCTGCCAACATGGCGTAAAGAAACCACCAATCAATCAATCAAAACATCCACTGATATGCATGTGACCAGGCCTTCAAGTTCTTTTATATGTAGTCCTCATGATTGGTTAGTTGGTTGTTGGAGTTTTACATCCTTGCAACATCTAAGGTCATATCAAGACGGATACCAACTTGTGACAGTGCACACTCATGGTGACTTTATAGTGCTGCCCAACTGAGAGACCAGGCCACCAGCACCATGACCTGATATCCCACTCAGTCACATTATCCTGACACTGAGCCGAATAGCCCTTGCCCTATCCTAATAATGCTGAGCACCTGGCTAGGAAGTGACACGTATAATAAGTCATAGGTTTGACTAGACCAGGGTTCAAAACCCACGATCTACCCAAACGTGAGACCGATGCTCAACTCATCCAGTCATCCCATCTGGTATGATTCATATTTGATTCAGTGTTCAATGTTCGCAGGGATCGCTGAAGACAAGTAGGCCTACTGCTACATTATTATATTACACCCCGAGAGACAGGTCTGCGCATGCTTAGCACGTGTTAGTCACGTGCTGCTTTGTAGTGGGAGGGGAGAGGGCTGGGTGAACCGGCAGTGCGCCAGGGGACCAGTGTAATGGTGTGACACACTCCTGACATATTCTCAACACAAACCGATATTGACAGCCTGAAACAACAACAAATGTAAAGCTCATTTTATTGAAGAATGCCTCTAGAGCAAATTGATTGTCTGCATCATTGGCTATTGGATGTCCAACATATGGTCATTTTGACATATTTCTTTGGAGGAAACCCGCTGCCACCACATAAGCTACTTTTTCTGATAAGCAGCAAGGGGTCTTTTATATGCACTTTCTCACAGACAGGATAGACCATACCACAGCCTTTGATGAACCAGTTATGGACCACTCACTGGTTAGAACAGAAAATAGCCCAAACTGCAAATGGGTCCACTGAGAAGGACAGATCGGATGATCCACAGCTTCACAGGACGACACGCTACCGCCTGAGTTATGTCCCATTTGACAGCCTGAAACAATGCGAGGAGTGGGGCCTACAACACTGCAGCGTCTTTGTATGTTTGTTGGGGTTGTACACCCTAGCGACATCTAAGGTCATATCAGGAAGGGTGCCGGCTTCTGACAGTGCGTGCTCATGGTGACTTTATAGTGATATCCCACTGGGAGACCAGGCTGGTGGCATCTTGATCCAATATCCCATTCAGTCTTGATACTGAGCTATCCTAGTGCTGACGAGCGCCAGGCTAGGTAGTGACAAGTATCAAGTTTATTCCAATATTTCAGTCTGCTACATGAGCAGGACACCAGACCAAGAGGTGCTTGCCTTATCCTAATAACGCTGTGCGCCAGGGTAAGCTAAACAACAGTTATTGTCCCTTGAAATGTCCCTTGAATTGGCGTGAAAAGAGATGTCGCCACAAGATATTACACATCCCATACAAAGACCACCTTACCAATGAAGAAGTATGTGCCAAGATCCAGGAGGCAATTGGACTACACAAAGATCATAAAGAGGCATAATCTGCAGTGATAGAGCTATATTTCCCATCCATTAAGTTTAACTGCAACCATCTTCCACGGCACAGTGAAAGGGGAAGGAAAATAAGGCAGACACAGCGAGAGGTGCGATTTTTTTGTTTGTTTGTTGTTGTTTTACGTCCTAGCAACATCTAAGGTCATATCAGGACGGGGCGAGAGGTGAGAAGACAACATCAGGAATGGACAGACCTAGAGTTCGGCAAGTCCCAGAGGGCAGTGCAGAACAGGAAAAACTGGAGAAAACAGGTTGGAAAGTCATCTGTGGTGCCCGAACAACCCTGGCAGTGATTGATGATGAGTTAGTTGGCTGGTTGTTGGAGTTTTACATCCTGGCAACATCTAAGGTCATAACAAGATGGGTACTCACTTGTGACAGTCCACACTCATTGCGACTTGATAAAGTGGCCCACTGGGAAATCAGGCTGCCGGCACAAATGATCTGATATCCCACTCAGTCACATTATCCTGACATTGAGCTAACCAGTCCTTGTCCTATCGTATGAATGCTGAGCACCAGGCTAGGAAACGACAAGTATCAATTTTATAAGTCATTGGTTTGACTCCACCTGGAACCAAACCCCCGATCTCCCACACGCTAGGCCCGCGCTCTACCGATTCGGCCACCGCGCCCGGTGATTCTTGATGATAATGATGATGATGATGATGATGCGCCCTGCCTTACCTGTCATTGAGGGTCGTGTAACTGCCGTAGATGCCATACTTCCTGCCAGGACTGTCAGGCTGTGGAGACACATTGCTGTACATCGGGGGCTCCTTCGGCTCACACACAGGCGAAGACTCAAAGTCCTCAAAGTCATAGATTTCCAGCTGCTTACTCTCCTCCCTGAAATAAAGTTATTCAGATATGGATCACCGGAAACTCTGTACTACACTCGGAAACTCTGTACTACACTCGGAAACTCTGTACTACACTCGGAAACTCTCTACTACACTTTTGGTTTTCATGTTACATTGTTAATTTTGTTGTTTTGTTCAAGTGTTTTTATTCCTCTGAATAACATGTTGTCAGTGCTAATGCACTGGTCTTCCAGCCCTAATCACAATTGCCTCTACACAGTAAACAAATCTACAACAATATACAGATAGACAATTAGAGGAAAATAAGCAAAACATTGGTACATGAATGTTAGTTAAAGAACAAGATAAGCAAAAAAGAAACACATGCGGGGAGGTAACTATGTTAGACTAGTATGGTAGGCGTTAGTAGGGGGTGGGGCATAACTGATTATCTTTCTAGTAGTAGCATACTCGTTGAAAGGGTGATGGGGGATGTAGGATGGGCCTTTGTGATTGAACTTCTGTTCATGGCAATCTCAGGTGGGGCCTATTGAGTTAGTAAGTAGGTTAATATTGATTAATCATGTACCTCAGTAGGATCCAACTAGAATCATTTCCCGGCTCATTCCATTGTAGATGGGTTTTTTGGTCTAGTTGGCCGCTACTGGTTGAGTTTACAGTGTTTGTGTTTGTGTGTGTGGGGGGGGGGGGGGGATGGGGGGACAGGGAAAGGAATGGCAATGATTTTGCCTTCTCTTTGGGGGACGGGGGGGGGGGGGGGTGGAAGTAAGTCAAATAGTTAAGTTATTGGCGACACTGTATATTAAAGCTTGTTAGAAATACTACATGTATTTAATATATCACACAAGGTGTACCAAAAATATGCTTGTATGACTTCTTGCTAAATTTTAAATATGAAAACGTGCAGACTGACACCAAATATTTTCTTTCAACTTGTTATCTTCTAAGAATAAATTCTTTTGGCTTAACTGTAATCAATAAAATCTTGTTTGAATGTGTTCTAAAATGATGTTAGGGATGTGTGTTTAAATGGGGTTATTAATGGATGTTACGTGGCTAAAGCTGCATAGTCCGATGAAAATATCAAATTTTCAAAACCAAAACACTTATCTAGATTTGATTCTACATATTCAACTTAGATACTTGTGCACTTATTAAGCATTTGTTGCTGCATAGAAGGGCATAATAAGTCAATTAATAGAAACCTTTACTACTGAAGTCTATGGTGTCAAGGTTTTGGCATGCTTGCCAACATTATTTTGGCATGTTTTGATGTCAAATATCTCCAAAGTTAGCCATTTAAAATTAAAGTTACTTCAAACTAAAGTAAAGTAGATTATAACAATTAGAATAATATATATATCTCAGAAAATAGCAAAAACTCAAAAGCATCGGACTATGCAACTTTAATTTTAACAGCTTTCTCAATTTGTATAAGGTCAAAATCAAAAAGTGAAGAAAATAAATGACAACATATAAACCTTCATATCAATATGGGTTCTGCTAATATTTGGAATCTTTTCTGCTGTCACTTGGAATCTTTTCACTTTTAGTTTCCATGTTATAAAAGTGGTACACAGTTTCTGAGAACTACCCAGATGCATTATGTTGCATATATGTCAATTTACATTTTCCATAGACCATCCACAGTGGGCTACCACTCAAAACAGTGGTTCCTGCTTCTACCATCAGATGGCGGGTTGCTGGTGGAAATTGGCTATGACTAGTATAAGGCCTTTCCCCCAAAGTGGGCTGCACAGTAAGCTCTTATTCACAAGATTAGTTCATGCCATTGCCATCAGAGGGCAGATTGGTGGTGAACTTCCTCTCTGAAATGCCCCCCGGAAAAATGAGTAAAAGAACTAACAACTACCAAAGTATATAAACCAGCCTATAACACCTGACTGAACCAATAAAACATATACCTCCAACAAAGCTATAGTTGACCAAGACAATTTTAATGAATCATGCAACCATTATTTGATCATCCAAAATCCTCTACTACCTGTATCAGCAAGTCATGCCCATTGTATTAGTGTCTTATAGTGGAGTTATTTAAAGATTTGGGAAATCCCTCGAGTCGACAATATGAATAACGCCGCCAATGCGGTGGCAGCATTAATATCGGTTCGAATTTAGGGTTAGATTGATCAAATTTCACTTATTGCGTATTTAATTCTGTCAAATATGATAGCATTGAATAGATTTGGGCCTAATAAATTGCCGCCAGCCGCCGGATCGACGTCGCTTTCCATACTGGCAGATGAAAGTGACGTCGATGCAGCGGCGGCGGCGATTTGTTTACTTTACGTTCGTCGATTCGAAAATATAAATATTAATATCGCCGCCGTTGCGGCGGCAGCGTTAATCTCGCTTCAATTTTAGGGTTAATTTAATCAAATTTCACTATTTAACTATGTAACTTTGTTAAATATGACATGATTGAATAGATTTGATACCTTACACCGCTGTAAACTAGCTAAATTTCTGGTTTACCTTAACCTAGGTTAAGCTTCTGGTGTTAGGCCTATCACTGACTCGTGCATACCATTTTTCGCTGCTAAACGGGAATTCCCGCCAAACACCGTTTTGCCACGCTAACACTGACTCCTGCATACGGCCCCAGGGCCCGTCCATATTCATGTGGAGGTGCCAGGGCCTTAACCACGGCTAGGGTAGCTCCACTTGGCTAACGGCGGAAAATTCTTATTCATGTCCCGGTGCCAGCTCTAACCGCCGACCGTAGCCTGGACTAAGCTACCCCGTTTTCAAACCAGGGTTAACTGGAAGCTGTGCCGGTTAGTGTGTGTGTCTGGGTCTCAAGCTATTAAATGCTATCATATTTTTAACAGAATTACATACGCCATAAGTGAAATTTAATCAAATTAACCCTAAAAACGAACTGTTATTAACACTGCCGCCGCATTGGCGCCGTATTCATATTGTCAAATCGACGAATGTAAAGTAAACAAATCGCCGCCGCCGCGACGACATCGATATTCATACTGTCCAACATCAACTAAACATGGCCGCCACCGTTGCCGCCGTATCGGTGGCAATATATTACGCCCAAATCTATTCAATGCTATCATGTTTAGCACAATTACATACACAATAAGTGAAATTTGATCAATTTAACCCTAAATTCAAACCGATATTAACGCCGCCGCCACATTGGCGGCGTATTCATATTGTCAAATCGAGGGAATTCCCAAATCTATAAATAAACTCACGGTTAGCTATCCGCGGCGGCTTTGACATTGGTGAATACGACTTGACCTATTTATCCAACCCGCCTCTAGCCACTGATAGCTACCCCAGAGGTAGCATGTAGCACCGGCTACGCCTGGCACCACTACATGAATACGGGCCCAGTTCTTGCTACTTCACTTAGACAGTGGGTTGTTGGTGGAATGGTTGATTGGGTGGTGGAACTTTGTCTTGGCAACACCTAAAGTCATATCAGGATGGGTACCAACTTGTGACAGTGCGCAATCATGGCAAATTGTTAGTACTGCCCCACTGGGAGGCTAGGCCACCAGCACCATGACCTGATATCCCACTCAGTCACATTATCCTGACACTAAGCCAACCAGTCCTTGCCCTATACTAATAATGACGAGCACCTGGCTAGGAAGTGAAAAGTATCAATTTTTAAGTCATTGGTTTGACTCAATCAGGGTTCGAATCCAACAATCTACCAAATCGAGAGACAGACGCTCTACTTATTCAGCCATCTCTTCTGATATATAAGGTATTATCCACAGGATATGCCTTTCACCCATAACACCAGTTCTTGCCACTACGACCAGAAAGCAGTTGGTGGCGTACCTTCGCTATATAAGTCCATCCCTACAGAGTATGCTGTACAGTAGGCTGGTATCCACAACATAGTTCATGCCAATGACATCAGAAGGCAGGTGACAAGACAGGATGGCCAAATGAGTTGAACGTCCCTCTCCCATGTTGGTAGCTTTACGGGTTCGAACCCTGGTCGAGTCAAAGCAATGACTTAAAGCTTGATACTAGGTACTCCAAAGTGGGCTTATACGGTGTCCGCAGCGTGAAATGGGACATATTTTAACCCTTTTTAAAACACTTCAATCTCTACTAATTCTGTTTCGTTTGAAATTAAAGCTTGTTCATTTGTCTTTTAGGGTATCTGATTTTTAGTTAGCATTATGAAATAAATTAGAGTCAATGGAAACTTGTTTGGGGGTACCATCGGCAGCTCTGTGTATGCTCGCCGAGTTTGTTTTCATCCAGTATGAGCTACTCCCTTTCCTAAAATTGATACCTTGGTGAGCAAAGTGACCTGAGCTAAAAATAACCACCAATGAAAGACAGAGAAGAAACTAGGCTTCTTTAGCATATCAAACATGGCTGATTTTAAGTGGGAAATTTGATTGAACTGAAGGAGTGAAAACATTAAGACATCAATCCTCCTTGAAAATTGATCAGGATCGTGCTGAAAATTATATCATCAGAAAGCTCAAGTCTTCCTCTACCTAACCAGAACAATAGTTGGTTGAGATTTATATCATGCTCATCAAGGTTGGTCTGAGAAGTGGCTGCTGCAAGAATGTGGCTATTGTCAGCTTGCGATGCGCCTAAAAGTGAATTTTGTCTTTCCTTCTCTGAACAGTTAGAACATTATGTCATCATGTATAGCTTTTACTTCTGGTTATTTTGGTATAGAGATTGCAGTGATCGGACAATTAGAATGGGAGTTATGCTATTTTTCTTAATTTTACTGAATTTATTATTGGTGGTTGCTGGAAATTAAGGAATTTAGCAAGTTTGACATAACATTTCAGAAAGAATACTTACAGTGATGGTCTGTGAAAAATTGAACTTCTTATTTGAACTGTAGAGAATGAGGTTTTTTAATATTGGACAGATCATATGCAAAATAGCTTCCAGGTGGGACCCTAAAAACCAAGATTTGGCTAATTTGGAAATGAGCACCAATCAGGGTAAAAAAATCAATCTTTAAACACTCATAACTTTGCAGCTATTCAATCGATCTAAATGATTTTTATATCATTGAGATCCCATTTAATCGATCTGTTCAGATATATAACTTGTAATACTGACCTGTTGAAAAAGAATCACTTTGGAGTACCTATTGATACTTGTCGCTTCCTAGCCAGGTGCTCAGCATTATCAGGATTGGGCAAGGACTGGTTGGCTTAGTGTCATGATAATGGGACTGGGTGAGATATCACTTTTTAACGATGATATTTCATGGACCCCAACTGCCGCATTATAAGAAGGTTTCACTGTATTTCCAAAATTAGCTATTTATCGTACTACTCATTTCAAACTAAAGTAACACAGATTGTATTTGTCCAAACGGGATGGCTGCATGAGTTAGAACGTCCTTCTCCCGTGTTGGTAGATCATGGGATCGTGGGTTCGAATCCTGGTCGAGTCAAACCAATGACTTAAAAATTGATACTTGTCACTTCCTAGCCAGGCGCTCGGCATTATTAGGATAGAGCAAGGAGCAGTGGAATGAGGAAGACCAATCATTCACAATGGAAATTTACCCTGCTTAAACAACTAATGTACCAACAAACAAACCCTGTATATATATATATATATTTATATATAAAAAATCCCCATATACAACTGACACTTGTCAACATCCGGTGGAGGTGAGGTGGGTCAAAGGTATTGTCTCCAGTAGAGTGTTCAGTCTTACAGCGCATAACATAATAGCGATTCCCTTATGTATATTTATACCGACCCACCCATGGGGAGGCTTAAGACTAACGCATATAGATATATATACACATAAACATTACTCTTACTGACTTCAACAAAATCCAGCAAAAGGAAACGGAAATAGCACTGTATGGGCGCTGCCATTTGTAAACTCGTACCGAGAAACCGAGAAATCCAGCAAACGGAAACGGAAATCGCTTGCGAATTTCGGTCCGCAGCAAGCAGGGTGGATGACAGCTATTGGTTAATAATATATCAAAACAAATGCCTGCTGCCATAGAATTTGCCGATACGCCAATACGCGCAGTGTTGTTGTTTTGGGGAGTTTTCAGTCGCATTGGTGCGCTGAAGGCTGCAAATCTGCAGCATTGAATGGGCACCACTGAAAGCAGTCCCATGTGGTCGGGAGTTGGGTTCTGGTGTGTAGTGATCAGAGGAATTGAGGGGTAGGGGGGAGGGGGCGGATGAGGAACAAGGCAGCCTAAGAGTCCAACCACAGTCCTCTGAGAGGGCCGGGGGAGGCTGGGTGGTTGGTGTAGTTTTACACCCCAGTAAGACCCTAGGCCATACCAGGATGTGCACCGACTTGTAACAGCGCGCACTCATGGCGACTTTATAGTGCTGCCCACTGGGGGAAATCAGGCCGCGCGGCGCCATGCCCGATTTGTCCTACACAGACATTTATCCTGAACCACCTGTGTCGCCAGTCCCTGTCCCTGTTTCATAACGTCAAGTCGCCTCAGCAGCAACTAGGTACCATTGATTAAGTCATTGCTGTGACTCGTCCAGGATCAAACTTCTAGTCCCTCGAGGAGGCCCACCGGTATGCACCGTAAGTCCAGCCAAGGCCAGAGGAAGAAGTGAAGTGAGGAGGATTAGTTAGGCAGAGGGTGGGGTTACCTGCTTGTTGCAGTGAAAATTAGTGGTTAGTTAGTAGTGGCACCAAGTCAGCTATGGCGATGAGGTGGGGCCTGCTAGTCCCCGATGTCATGAACTGGGCGACCGACAGTGTTGATGATGTCTGCATTCTGGCGGTAGAAGCGCGCAAGTGCGTTCCAGGATGACTTGGAAATCCTGGAGAGGATAGCCAGAGCGGCCCTATTGTCGCTGAGTTGGCGGTCAGCATCCTCTATGAAGTCGCTGATGGCAGATCTGTCGATGGCACCACATGAGGCGAGTATGTGGGCCACATTAAAGATATTAGTTCCGCAGGGACAGCGCTGGAGGTTGGGGACATCAATCCAACGGCGGTAGCCAGTCCTGAAGCATTTGATGGCGACTTGTGTAGAAGCAGGAAGGCCGACTGGATGGGGGATGTTCGTTCTGACCAGGGTGTACCAGAGCCAGCTTATTGAATAAGGGTTCCGTACTTGTTCCTTCTGTGTGGCTCGTTCCCAGAGTTTGGTGGTGGCTCGAGAAGCGGCGGCGGCCAGTTTGATGATGGATGGAAGGATGGCTGTCTCTACGTCTGCTCGGTTGGCACCAGCTAGAGCGGCATAGTCGGCCTGGTCATTACCATACAGTCCTATATGCGAGGGGACCCATAGCAGGACTGTGTTGAGGTGTGCCTGATGTCTGGTGAAGATTTTAATATGGATTGCGTCGGCAAGGGAGTGTCGGGCATTTGGGTGGGCGATCTCTTTGATGGCATTCAAAGAGTCGGTAATGATGATGGCACTTGAGTTGTGGAGGTCTTCGAGGGCCAAGTGAGTGGCGGCGAGCTCGGTATCGAGAGTGGAAGCAAAGTCTGACACCCTGGTGGTGTTCTTTGTGTTGGAGAAGGGGATGAAGATTCCGGCTCCTGCTCTACCTGATGTTGGGTTAAGGGAGCCATCGGTGTAGACAGTCTTTGCGAGAGGAAATTCCACCTTCGCCTGAGTTATGGCCTCAAGAGCCAGGGAGTGGAGTTCTGGGGTGGTGTAAGCCGCCTTGGCAGCAACTAGGTTGGTGGTTCGGGTTTCCACTGGGATGGAAACCCAAGGTGGCTTGAGAGGGCTCAGGGCGAAGTCTGCAATGTGGAGTCTGTGGGAGTCCTTGAGGGTGGTGATGGCGTTCTTGAGACGGTAGGAGATGTGAGGGTGACCGCGGGTCCCATCTCGGAGGTAGGCCGCGGCTCTGCAGATTGTTGTTGAAAGGCCTGAGGAAAGGGTTCTTGTGAGATGGGTGGTGAGAAGTTGTTTGCCTCGGAGGTGGGTGGAGTGGAGGGAGGCCGGATTCAAGGAGGAGGATCTCGATCCTGGTGGTGCCTGGAACACGGAGGACAAGCCTGGCAGCCCGGTGTTGGATGTTCTCAAGTTTCCGGAACTCGTTCAAAAAGATCTTGTTCTTGGGTAGTTGAGTTTGGGGGTTGTCAAGCCCGAGGGCTGTGAGAGCGAGTGTGGGCGCAGCGTAGTCGAAGAGGGAGCGGACTGCCTGGCAGTAGAAGAGTGCGAGTACACTGTCCGGGGCGCCCCAGGAGAAGCCGGAGATCCTCTTCATGAGGAGGAGTCTGTTGGTCATTCTGGTGGCCAAGTGGCGGCAGAGGGCTCTCATGTTCAGGTCTCGGTCTAGACGGATACCTAGGTAGTCGAAGGTGGAGACCCATTCGATAAGGGATCCATCTAGGTAGAGGGGGTGAAGTGGTTGACCTCTGAACATGTGCATGATCTTGGTCTTGGTGGGGGAGATTTTTAGTCCAAGGTCCCGGCAGGCATTTCCTACCAGGTGGAGCACCTGCTCAGCGAGATCCGGTGCATTGATCGCATGGGAGCAGGTGCTGGCGATGTCATCTGCGTAGCAGACTATGGTTGTTTCTGTGATCTCTCAGGTGGCTAGGTCTTGTTTAAGCCTCCTAACGAGAGATGCCATCACTGCATTGAAGAGGAGGGGGCTGAGCACTGCACCCTGGGGGACGCCATTTTTTAGTTTGAGGTAGGGAGAAGAGGTGCCTTGGACACATACTCTGGCTCGCCTGTTCTGGAAGTAATTTTGGAGATATGCAAGAGGCCGGCCGGCAATGCCAAGATCAGCCATTGATGTCAGTACCACGTTGTGGTCGATGAGCTCAAAGGCTTTCTCGAGGTCAAGGAAGATGATTGCAGTTTCATGTCCAGTACCAAGGCCATAGGAAATGCTCTCAATGAGGGTGGCGACGGCGTGTTGAGTGCCTCGTCCTCCTCGGTAGCCGATGACCTCCTCAGGTAGGCCAGTGGTGGGGTCTTCTGTGACCATCTGGAGACGGGCGAGGACAATTCTTTCACTAACCTTCCCGAGGGATTGGAGGAGGGAGATGGGTCTGACTTCGCCCGGGGTTTTCTTGGGGATGGGGATGATATCAGCATCCTTCCAAGATTGGGGTATGTCCGCATTGTAGAAGATATTGTCGAGGAGGGGGAGGAGAGTTTCCCTGTTAGTGGCAGATAACTTTGTCCATGCAGTGTTAGGGACTCCGTCGGCTCCCGGGGTTGTCTTCTTTGTGGTGTTGCCTAGGGCTCGGTCAAGTTCAGCCCTGGTCAGGTGGGTGTCAAGATTATGGGTGGATGGTGTGGCTGTTGAAATGTCTATGAGGTCGGCTCTCCAGGTGGAGTTCCTGGTGAGCGCTTGTTGGTGGGCATAAGGGAGGTTGATTGCAGGGTCTGTTCTGTCCGTGAACATTTTGTTGTGTTCTGCTGCAATTTGGCCAGGGTATGGGTAGAGTGGGGGGGTAGTGAGTCTCCCCTGGATGCTGTTAAGTTTGCGCCAGAGTTGTCTGGAGGTGGTGTGAGAGTTTATTTTGGTACACCAGAGTTTCCACTTCCTGTCTGATTCGGCAAGCTCAACATCTTTGGCCCAACTGGTGGCTATTTTAACGAGATTCTCAGTGCCTCGGTTGGGGTTCGTGCGTAGCTTGTAGAGGAGTTTGTTGCGGAATCTTTTTGCTCTCCTCATTGCATTGGAGGTGGTGCGGCCAGTGTGATTACAGGAGATGGTTTGCTTTATGGTGTCTGTCATTGCTTGGTAAGTGAGTGTTGTGAACTCATCACATGTGGTTGGTGGGTTCAGATCTATTAAGTTTTTTAGACGAAGGTTGAAGGTTGCCCAGTCCGCGTGGTTTAGGTTGAATCTGGGTGATGGTGGGGGGTGGGTGACTTTGGGTGCATTGGTGTGGAGGAGAGCTGCGTGGTGGTCTGAGTATAGTGTTGTGAGCTCCCAGGAAGCTGCGGCTGCAAGGCAGGAGTCAGTGATGCAGAGATCGATTGATGTGCTTGCCCTGTAGGTAGGCGAGCCATCGTTGAGGATAGAATGGGATGTTGAGTCGAGGATCTCTGCTAGGAGGACACAGCCTCGAGGGGAATCGATGTTGTTGCGTCCCCAGGAGGAGAGGTGGGTGTTAAAGTCTCCCATGACAACCTGGTGATCTGTGCCGTTGCCGAGGGCCCGGAAGATGTGGTTTAGAGTATAAGTAGTGTTGACAGGGTTGTAAATGTTGTATACATCCATGACGGAGTGTGCTAGGTGGAGACGTATGCGAAGGGTGTCAGCATGAGGGTTGACTCTGTTGGGTGGGATCTTGGTGGAGTGGATGTGGTTGCTTACGAATGTGGTGGTTCCTCTTGAGGGTCTGCCTGCTGCTGCGCGTCTTACTGCGGGGATGTGGTATGTGGTGTAGCCTTTGATATGGGGTGGATCGATGAGGAAGGTTTCTTGGAGAAGTGCGACGTCAATTTTCTCTCTCTTTAAGGTGTTGCCAAGAAGAGCCATCTTGGATTTCAGTCCGGCACAGTTCCAGGAGAGAATGGTTAAAGAGTTGTTAGTGGAACGGGGATGGGAGTGCGGGCTGGTGGGGGCATTATTGTGTACCTCCATTTTGAGCTGTCAGGGCATCACAAAAAGAAGCTGGCAGGTCTTTTGGGACATGCGGAAGGAGATGCTGGATGTTGGAGTCGACTTGGAGCCAGTTAATTAAGCCGAAGGCTAGGGCCTCAACTGAGATACTGGGTGTTATTCTGGAAAGTGATGTATTAATAATGTGGAGGAATATAGGGGTGGGATTTGGGTCGGAGGCAGGGGGGTCGCTTGGTGTGGAGGGGAAGGTGGTTTGGGTGAAGGAGTCAGCAGTGGCTACAGTTTGAGTGGAGATGGATCTGGTCTGTGGGTGGGAGGAGTAGGGGTGGCAGATCTTGGGTTTGGGGGCGGTGAGGTTGAGGGAGAGGAGTGAGGGGGGCAGAGGGGCAGGGCTGGGGTGGAGGGACAATGCGTTGGTGGTCGTGAGGGGTGGGTAGGAGGAAGCAGAGGGAGAAGGAGGGGCAGTGGAAGGGAGGGCATCAGGTTGGACAGGCAGGGCAGCAGTAGGGGGGGCCTCAGGTTGGGTGGGGGGAGTGGGGCAGGCAGGAGGGGGAAGTAGGGGTGGGTTTAGCCGCTTCCACAGCTGGATGCGCACTGGGCAGTCTGTACTCTTGGCTTTGTGATTACCTTTGCAGGCAGAGCACCAGACGGGTGCCTCACAGTTAGCAGCAATGTGCCACGGATCGGCACAGCGTGTGCAGACAGCGGCAGTGGCTTTGCATTCGTGGCTGTAATGGCCGTATTGTTGGCAGGTGGTGCAAAAGGTTGGTCTAAGGTGAGGAGTGGCGATTCGTAGGAGACCGTAGGCTCCACAGTCAAGCCGGCAAGTGGTGTCTATTGGATGGTCAGTGAAGACATTGGCACAGTAAGTGGCAATGTCTCCCTTCTTTATCCGGGAGGCGCTGACAATGGAATGTCGTCCTATCAGGTCGGCAGGGTTTATGCGTGGGTGGAGGCCAGAGATGACATAGTGGTGCGTCTTGGCTGATCCACGCATCTCCGTAAAAGTTGTTGAGGCTCGGAGTCTGTCGAGGGAAACCTGTGTCTTGGCACCAATGACGAGGTGGTCAGGGTATTTATCCAGGGAGAGAGGGGTAGTGCCTTGGGTGCGATCGAACTTGTCGAGTTCCTTCAGCGTGTCTTCTAACTTGCCATTGAAGAGGACGAGGGCAAGGAACCTCTTGGGGCGGCGGCTATCACCGTGGTACTCGGTTTGTGGAGGTGTAGCGGTTGTGGGCGTCTTGCGTTTGTTCTTTCGAACTACCTTGGACCAAGAGTCAGCCTTGGTGGGGTATTTGGAGTGGGGGGCTGGTTGGGCTGCGGCTACTGGGCGTGTGTCAACGGACTCATCGTCGCTGGACTTGGGGTCCTTGTCGGTTTCTGTGAGCGTGGGCACACGGGGTGGGGAGACTGACCTGTTGGTGATGGTGTTGTTGTTCTTGTGCGTGGAAAAGGAGGTGATTGTGGTGGTGGGGAGGCTGGACGAAGAGGTGATGGCAACTGGGTGTGGAGTGTGATTGACGATGTTCCGAGGTGGTGTGGGAGTGCCTCGCGGAATGGGCTTGGCAGCAGGTGGCACGCCGCTGGGTCCAATGGTTGGTGGAGTGGCACAGCTGGAGTAGGTGTGGTCCGTCGTAGGAGTGGTGGGGAGAGTGGTATCATCTTGGTCACTGAACACCGGCTTTATCAGTGGTGCTGGTGGCACGGCGCGCGGCAGTGGTTCTGGTTCGGTTATAGGTGTTGGTGAATCGACCTGCACTGCCTCGCTGTGCACATGTTCCTCCAGTATGCGCCACAGCTTCTTCTCGTAGACCCGGCGTGTCGACTCTAAGATGGGTCCAGGGTTGATTCCATGGTCCTTCAACTGAGCTCTGAGGTCATCGTTCGACAGAGCCGAAACTTCATATGCTCCTGCGCCATTCATTTGTGGAGATGTCTTCTTTTGAGGCAAACCGGGTTTTTTGTTACGTTTTGTTGGCGAATTCAGTATCGTCACTTTTATTTATTAATACTTAATGAAAGGACCGTGTCAGCTTCTGACAGTTAAAATTGGGAATGAGAGCGTGCGTCCACTGGAGATGTAATGGTGCTGATAAGCAAAATGGTACCCCATTGACGTGGAGAATTTATATGCTGCATCAAACCAGGCTGAATATTCATGAATAAATGTTTTTATGTGGCTGTGCAACTTGAAACAAGGAGGGATTGAATGTAACTTAGCATTTGTGTAATGTTGGCTAATACTAGGTTCAAGCACTCTAACTAATGATATTCTACATCACATTTAATTGATATATTTATCAATTACAAAACTTAGGTTCAAGGTTCAAGCACTCTAACTAATGATGTACTGTTGGCTAATACTAGGTTCAAGGACTCTAACTAATGATCACTCTAACACATTTAACTGATATATTTATCAATTACAAAACTTTAACAAAATAAACAAAACATATTAACAAACAATCCATTAAAATAATTCCATAAGATTCCTTAGATTTATGGTTTATTTAGTAAAAAAAAAACCTGCTAAACCAACTCGCGCACGTCCACCGTGACGGTCGTATGGAAGATGTATACGCGCAGTGCAGTAAAAAAATACACGCGCAATCATAAAATACTAGTCTTTACTGTCGTTATATCGGAGGGTCGGTCCTAAACGCTTAAGAGGTGTACGCGCAGTGCAGTAAAAAAATACACGCGCAATCATAAAATACTTTACTGTCGTTATATCGGGGGGTCGGTCCTAAACATTGCTTATTCATATTAGTTTAGTTTAGTTTTACAAATATACATATCAACAGTAGGCAAACTCAAGGTGGAACAGGGAACCATTGTTTGATGACTATTTGCATCAAGCTAGTCACCAGTGGACACAATCTATTAGCACAGATTTGCCCAGAACCAGTTTCAGCAGTGCTGAAATTGGTACCTGAATCTCGTTTCTGGTGAATCTGATATGCAAAACAGTGGAATTTATAGCATAATACCTGATGCTACAAAAATATATGTATGTGTTTGTATTTTAACCCCAAAAAAGTGTACTGCTGTATTCTGCCGTGTACTGCTCAGCCTTATCTCCTCGATTATTGGTGATAGCTGATAGAAGTAAAACGAGGCTCGTTACCAAAACGAGGTTTCCATAACAACCGTGGCGACACTTGTTGCATCTTCAATAACTGGACACCATAGCCTTGTTCACACGGGCAAAATGTGAGGCGAATCAGGCAAATCGAATCAGGTGAGGCGAATTAGCGCCCGTTCACACGGGCAAAATTAACCGCATCACAGGAATCGATTCTCGTAAGCCGTGTTCACACGGGCAATGTAAATCGATTCGTAGAAAGCGACTTGCCTAGTTCGCCTCACATTTGCCGTGTGAACGGACCTCTGAGGCGGATTAGGGCTGATTCGACTCACGTGATGCGCCTCGTGTAGACCACCTCAGCGAGGTAGTCTACGAGAATCGATTCCTGTGATGCGGTTAATTTTGCCCGTGTGAACGGGCGCTAATTCGCCTCACCTGATTCGATTTGCCTGATTCGCCTCACATTTTGCCCGTGTGAACAAGGCTATAGACTACCTCGCTGAGGTGGTCTACACGATGCGCATCACGTGAGTCGAATCAGCCCTAATCCGCATCAGACGTCCGTTCACACGGGAAATGTGATGCGAACTAGGCAAGTCGCTTTCTACGAATCGATTTACATTCCCCGTTTGAACAGGGCTTAAAGAAAACCGGCCTAGGAAGCTTCGGCTCACCCTCCAAGTCTGGTAAGAACATGTATTTATATTGAAATATTATCATCAACAAAGTGTAAAGGAAAAGTGTCAAAAACTTATTGAGCTAAACCAAGCCCTCAAATTATATTGTAACGAAAACTAGTGGCATCACCATCAATTGATGAAAATGGCAATGCCAATGGTCGCGCCTCACGGTGCCATGTCGTTAATCTGTTTAGCTTATCGATAACAAGTTACAGATTAACTTAATTTACATATCCACTTCTGGCTGATCTAGATGCTTTTGGGCCTCTAAATTCTGATGCCAGCTCCTTGTGGTAAAAACGAACCTTTTCTTTTCGCACATGTATGGAAGTGGATGGAGCCCTGAAGTAATATAATTGTGGGTGTCCTGTCCAATGCCAATGACAATGTCTATCCAGCCTTCTCTCGAATGGAAATTAGTTTAACATAATTATTTAAGTTATTTCTTCAGTAATATTGCTTATTCGATGAAGAATTAGTTCAGGTAAATGTTGGATGTAAGCATCTGCAATATTAGAAGTGTAGTTTGAATAACTATGCCATTGCCATTGGTGTCACTGGCCCGACTGGGTACATGCTTAGCTTCGCATTTAATTAGCTTGGACAATTTCACACAGATCATCGCAACGTTAACGATGGGATAAAATAGAGCTCACAGGTAATAATAGTCAAGTCTCATTCATTTAAGATGTTTGTCTGTGATGGTGGTGTTGTGTTTTTAAAGTATGTTTGTATTTGATGTATATTTCCTTCCCTTCCAACACACGGCGAAATTATATCAATTTTGTTTTTGTTTTTGTCATCACTTTTCCCCCTTTGACTTTGTCGTCAATAGGATATGTCACTATAAGTACCTTGCAGTGATATGTCGATTGGGGTATATCAAGTATTTTCCTTAGTTGGTAAGGTATATATGGGAAACAAAAGTGCCAACCATATTAGATTTTTACCGGGTTTAACCTATATAAATATAATATCTTAATTCCCTTGACAAGTATCTTTAGAGGGGAAATGACAATGATTAGAATGTGACTATTACTCTAGTTACGTAGGCCCAATATAAATAGGGCATGAAAATGTCAACCATGTTATGTTTTGAGTTCAGTTGCCTTATCCTACTAGATATGCTTACTTACCTAACTTAATAAGACTAAAGCTGCGAACACACTGGACGCGTATCTCGCGCGTGCGTCAAGCGTCGCGCGTGCGTAAAAAATCAAAACGTATGTAATAAAGAGAACCCGAACACACTGGCGCGTGCGTTTGTCGCGCGTGCGTCACGCGTGCGTCACGGATCGCTTTTGGAGCGATTATTTACGCTTGACGCGTGGTGACGCGTGGCTTTTGACCGAATTTGCCCGACTTTGCCCGACTTTGCCTGACTTTGCCTGACTTTGGCTGACTTTGCCCGACTTTGCCCAACTTTGCCCGACTTTGCCTGACTTTGCCCGACTTTGCCCTCTTCCATTCCCTCCTCTTCCATTCCCTCCCCTTCCATTCCCTCCTCTTCCATTCCCCCTCTTCCAATCTCCTCTCTTTCATTCCCCCTCTTTCATTCCCCCTCTTTCATTCCCCCTCTTTCATTCCCCCTCTTTCATTCCTCTTCTTCCATTCCCCCCTCTTCCAATCTTCTCTCTTTCATTCCCCCTCTTTCATTCCCCCTCTTTCGTTCCCCCTCTTTCATTTCCCCTATTCCATTCCCTCCTCTTCCATTCCCTCCTCTCCCATGCCCCCTCTTCCATTCCCCCTCTTTCATTCCCCCTCTTTCATTCCCCCTCTTTCATTCCCCCTCTTTCATTCCCCCTCTTTCATTCCCCCTCTTTCATTCCCCCTCTTTCATTCCCTCCTCTTCCATTCCCTCCTCTCCCATGCCCCCTCTTTCATTCCCCCTCTTTCATTCCTCCTCTTCCATTCCCCCCTCTTCCAATCTCCTCTCTTTCATTCCCCCTCTTTCATTTCCCCCTCTTTCAGTCCCCCTCTTTCATTCCCCCTCTTCCATTCCCTCCTTTCCATTCCCCCCCTTTCATCCCCCCTCTTTCGTTCCCCCTCTTTCGTTCCCCCTCTTTCGTTCCCCTCTTCGCTCCCCCTCTTTCGTTCCCCCTCTTTCGTTCCCCCTCTTCTCGTTCCCCCTCTTTCGTTCCCCCTCTTTCGCCACCCCTCTTTCATTCCCCCTCTTTCGTTCCCCCTCTTACTCGTTCCCCCTCTTTCGTTCCCCCCTCCTCTTCCCCTCTTTCGTTCCCCCTCTTTCGTTCCCCCTCTTTCGTTCCCCCTCTTTCGTTCCCCCTCTTCGTTCCCCCTCTTCTTCCCCCTCTTTCGTTCCCCCTCTTTCGTTCCCCCTCATTCGTTCCCCCTCCATTCGTCCCCCTCTTTCTTTCGCCCCCCTCTTTCATTCCCCCTCTTTGATTCCCCCTCTTTGATTCCCCCTCTTTGATTCCCCCTCTTTGATTCCCCCTCTTTGATTCCCCCTCTTTCAGTCCCTCCTCTCCCTTGCCTAATCTCCCGTGCCCCCTCTTCCGTTCCCCCTCTTCCGTTCTCCCTCTTCCGTTCCCCCTCTTCCGTTCCCCCTCTTCCGTTCCCCCTCTTCCGTTCCCCCTCTTCCGTTCCCCCTCTTTCGTTCCCCCTCTTTCGTTCCCCCTCTTTCTTCCCCCTCTTTCGTTCCCCCTCTTTCGTTCCCCCTCTTTCGTTCCCCCTCTTTCGTTCCCCCCCCTCTTCCGTTCCTCCTCTTCCGTCCCTCCTCTTCTGTCCCTCCTCTTCCATTCCCCATTCTCCATCTTCCGTTCCCCCTCTTCCATTCCCCTTCTTCCATTCCTCCTCTTCCATTCCCCCCTCTCCCATTCCCCTCTTCCGATCCCCATCTTCCGTCCCTCTCTTCTGTCCCTCCTCTTAGTTCCCCCTCTTCCATCCCTCTTCATTCCCCACTCTCCCATTCCCCCTCTTCCATTCGCCTCTCTTCCATTCTTCCTCTTACATTCTCCCTCTTCCAATCCCCGTCTTCCGTCCCTCCTCTTCTGTCCCTCCTCTTCCATTCCCCATTCTCCATCTTCCGTTCCCCGTCTTGCATTCCCCATCTTGCATTCCCCATCTTCCATTCCCCATCTTCCATTCCCCCATCTTCTGTTCCCCCCTCTTGCTTTCCCCCTCTTTCATTCCCCCTTCTTGCATTCCCTTCCTCTTGCATTCCGCCTCTTTCATTCCCCAAGAGGGGGAACGAAAGAGGGGGAACGAAAGAGGGGGAACGAAAGAGAGGGAACGGAAGAGAGGGAACGGAAGAGAGGGGAATGGAAGAGGGGGAATGGGAGAGGGGGAATGGAAGAGGGGGAATGGAAGAGTGGGAACGGAAGATGGAGAATGGGGAATGGAAGAGGAGGGACAGAAAAGGAGGGACGGAAGAGGAGGAACGGAAGAGGGGGAACGAAAGAGGGGGAACGAAAGAGAGGGAACGAAAGAGGGGGAACGAAAGAGGGGGAACGAAAGAGGGGGAACGAAAGAGGGGGGACGAAAGAGGGGGGACGAAAGAGGGGGGACGAAAGAGGGGGAACGAAAGAGGGGGAACGAAAGAGGGGGAACGAAAGAGGGGGAACGAAAGAGGGGGAACGAAAGAGGGGGAACGAAAGAGGGGAACACAAGAGGAGGGAATGGAAAGGGAGGAACGGAAGAGAGGGGAATGGAAGAGAGGGGAATGGAAGAAGGGGAATGGAAGAGGGGGAACGGAAGATGGAGAATGGGGAATGGAAGAGGAGGGACAGAAAAGGAGGGACGGAAGAGGAGGAACGGAAGAGGGGGAAAAGAGGGGGAACGAAAGAGGGGGAACGAAAGAGGGGGAACGAAAGAGGGGGAACGAAAGAGGGGGAACGAAAGAGGGGGAACGAAAGAGGGGGAACGAAAGAGGGGGAACGAAAGAGGGGGAACGAAAGAGAGGGAACGGAAGAGAGGGAACGGAAGAGAGGGGAATGGAAGAGGGGGAATGGAAGAGGGGGAATGGAAGAGGGGGAATGGAAGAGGGGGAACGGAAGATGGAGAATGGGGAATGGAAGAGGAGGGACAGAAAAGGAGGGACGGAAGAGGAGGAACGGAAGAGGGGGACAAAAGAGGGGGAACGAAAGAGGGGGAACGAAAGAGGGGGAACGCAAGAGGGGGAACGAAAGAGAAAGGGAGGGAATGGAAGAGAGGGAATGGAAGAGAGGGGAATGGAAGAGGGGGAATGGGAGAGGGGGGAATAGAAGAGGAGGAATGGAAGAAGGGGAATTGAAGAGGGGGAATGGGCGAATGGAAGAGGGAGGAATGGGGGGGGAATGGAAGAGGGGGGAATGGGGGGAATGGAAGAGGGGGAATGGGGGTTTTATATGGGAGGTGTGTACCGGCCTTTAGACGCGTGGCAGACGCGTCCAGTGTGTTCGCTATTTACGCGTGAGAACCGCATGACGCACGCTTGTACTTTACGCACGCCCGACGCACGCGTCCTGTCTGTCCGCACCTTAACACTAATAACAGGGAAATAAAAATGCCAAGCATCTGTTATGTATAAGCATTTAAGCTTACATTAGAATGATAACTGGAGAGCTAACTGTGGCACTACTTGTTTATTGTTTCCTTTGTTCTGGAACCTTCCTCTGAGTATGGTGGCCCAGACATAGAAACACGCCATCATCATACTTAGTTTACTGGAATTAACTAATACTAATAGTTTTATTATTTTCGGTACCATTCTATTAATCGTAACTTAAAATGTTAAGTATATAATATCATTACCTGAATTAGTATTTGGGTCATTCTCTAAGAAACCAAAAGTGAAAACCTTCCAAATAATAGCAAAAACCTTCCAAATAATAGCAGGATTCATGTTTCTACAACGGTTGGCATGCTGTACAGCTGTCAGAGTTGACAACAAATATAGGTCACTTTTTGATTTAGAAGTAATACAAATTGAGCAATACTTTAATATCACTTGTTTAACATGAAAGACACATCCAGAGCATCATTTTAACATACTCAACAAAGTCACACACGATTGAGTGATTACAGTTAAGCAAACAATGTTATGTCTGACAAGAAAAAGGTTAAAAAAAGGTTTGGCTAAATGCATGGTTTCAATGTGTAAATTTTCACTCTAGCACAAAATCATACAAGTATAATTTTGATTTCTTTTGTGGGATAGATTCAATACATGTAGGACTGCTAACACACCTAATAGACAACGGGTACAATAATTATTTTATTTGATATCAATAAAAGAGAGACTTTATTATCAGCATCATAACGTGGAGACCAAATATGAGGTGCCCAGTTTTAGAGAATGACCCATTCACCAATAGTTAGACTTATCCTTTTAGGTAGCTTGCTTTATATCAATATATATTCCTTTTGCCATGTTGTGTTTTTACCGAGTTCCTTTGTATCAATAATTAACATTATTGTCATTTTCCGATAGTAAATTATTTACCATTGGGAAATGAGAATGTCTTTATCGTTTGACCGTAGCCTATTAAAAGCTATATATCCATGTAAGTAGGTAATAAACGTGACAACCATCTTCTAAATTTACTGCGTTGCCTTATATCAATGAACGATGCACTTATTAACCTAGTCTTAGAATGTTTTAACTGGGTTAACGTATACGTATAGTGTTGTTACTCTCGTTTATCTGTGAATGAGGAATGGAAATCTGAAGTACATTCCGTTTTTTTGTTTGCCTGGTTATGCTTATGTAGTCTTCTTACTTTAGGTAATGCCTAAAATGCCTAAAATGCCAGCCAGTGTATATCTTATCAAAGTAGCCGATACTAGTAGATACTCTTTGTGTTGTATTGTAAGCCACCTACTAATTAGAAATAGGAATATTAACGATATTATGTGATTTCCTGTCTAATTTATATTATTTAGTCTATATCCTCATTATATATCTAACTGTGAATGTTAAATGAAAATATTGTCCTAGTAAATTTTCTTTCAACGAGAAATCGAAATTACAATGACTTAATGTTTTTATATTTGAGTTAGCTTCTAGCAATGTATAATCTTGTTGTCCCAGTAAACTTTCTTTCAATTAGGAATATAAATTACAATCACCTAATGCGCATACCTTTATTCGCAGCTCTCAGCAGTATCTAATATTATTGGCCTTGTCCAATACTATTAATGGGAACAGAAATCACATTCATCGTATGATACACGATTTATGCGACGCATGCGCAGAGCATAATCCAGACTGGACTTGTGGGTCACAGTCTGTGGAGAGGCAATTGAGGCTCTGTTAACACTGGCTTCATATTAAGCAACTGACAGTCTTTTCGGCACAAATGTGGATTAATAGAGAAAATATACTCACCATTTTTTAATCATTTTTGATAATTATAGCTGTATCTAATTCATTGATTCATTGATTCATTGAAAAGCTTGATCACCAGTGTAAAACAACACAGTGACACACTGTCGACCCACAACATGAGTGTTGTTGCCTATGACCAGGTGTCGTACAAGTCATGGAATCGTGTATTGCACCTAACTTAGCTGATATCAATAGACAGTTTTAGTGTCCAAATGAACTATTTCTCAATGAGACATGCAAGTTATAATTATCTTATATTTATATCAGAGTTAGTTTGTATCACTATGCAGTTTTATTATCCCTCTCAAGTGTCTAGCAATAGACAATGAAAATCACAATCATCTTATGTTTATATCTTAGTTAACTTCTATCAACATCTATTATCATTGTCCTCCTCCGTAACTTTCTATCAATTGCAAATGAACATCATAATTAGCGTTAAGTAATCCTAATGCGTCATATATTTTGTTATTACCACTGTTGTGCCTAAATCCAAAGATTAGATAACAGATAACCCATGCACCTAGATCCGAAAGGAATGTCATCCCTGTTTGATAAAGAAACCCTATGTCTGACACACTTTGTTTTCCTCTTACCCCACCCCCTTTCTTTCCCTTCCCTCTCTCAACTTCGTGTGGTCTCACAAACCGGGTTACCATGAGCAGAATCTCGACAGTCAGCTCGGAGGAATTCAGAATGTTCGTCTAACCCGTAAGTCTTCCCATGACCCACTCCAGGGTTGTTGTTCATACTCTTGCCCATCCCCTCATATATGTGCGATAGTCGATAAGGGCCCTAGTCACGATACGCCAAAATGTGGAAGTATTCGCTTAATAATGATTTACCAATCCCTTGGTGACGTTGGTCATGAAGGGTCAATAGTTGGAAGTAGTTGTATCCCCCCTCCTCTACTATTTGAAACATAACCTAGAGTCCTGCTCACTATGAGCCAATGTGTGTCAGTTGTACTCTCCAATACAAGCATGTAAGCTACAGTGTTAATAGTTTAATTATATCCCAGATCTTAGCTTTTATCAATATACAGTGGCGGTGATAAAACAAACAGAAAATGTTAAGGATTCACAACAGGGAATCTGCCAGTTTTTAGGGACTCAGTTGATTGAGAGTTGATGGTGTAATTTTATATATTTGACGAGGTTATGGGTGTCGTTTTACATATTTGTCCATGTAATTACTTAGTGTTCTACCTTGCAAATGTACATAACGTGCATTGTACTCAGGGAAGAGAATTTCGCGCCGATCGACGATGTCGCAAGTTGTACTAAGTTGTAGGCAATAGCTCGCCTTTTTAGGCTAACCTGTTCTCATCCCTGTGTACTGTGATTCGGGGGAAGGAAACCAAACTCGAGGGTGTTGAAGAGGGAAGTTTATTTTAACAGGTCAGAGAAGCAATTAGTCTATGTCTTCCAACTCGAGGGGGGGGGGGCGGCACCAAGCCCGATGACCTGATAAGTCAATTTAATAGAACCTGGTACTGCTGATCGCATGGGGTCAACACTTTTTGACAGCATTCGCGGAAAACTAATTTGGCCTGCTTACGCTTAAAAAATATCATGGACACAGAAGATCACCAACAAAGAAGTTCTCAGAAAAATTAAAAATAAGAAAAGCTTGTTTGCCACTATACAGACAAAGAAACTTATTTATTTTGGCCACATCATTCGTCAGAGTTCAATATACCGTACATTGTTGGAAGGGAAGGTGAATGGCAGCAGAGGGAGAGGGAGAACAAGAACATCATGGTTTACAAATATTTCACAGTGGACAGGCTTGAATTATTCACAGTCTATCAGAACAGCACAACATCGGGACAAGTGGAGAACCATTGCATCCAACCCTCGACTAGAGGATGGAACTATTGATTGATTGATTGATGCTTAAAACATCTCGTAGGTTAAGTCATTTTAAATCAAAGCTTCCTCCAACTAAAAGTAAGGTAGATTATAATGATTAACCTAATATATTTATCTCAGAAAATGACAAGAACACAACACCGAATAGGCAACTTTAATCATTTGAACTAAACTAAAGTAACGTATAATGAATATATAGTATTATATTTTGTTGTCAAAGCAATACGGTAGAAATTCAAAGGCATCTGACTATACACCTTTAACGGATACATATTTCGGAAAAAATTAAACTGGCAATAGATTCATTTTGCGTCCTGTATGTTGCTGCTGACAGTGAGTAAACTTACCAATAATGAAGAGTTCGGGTACAAAAACTGAAAAATACATTTTAGTTTAGTACGTTCCAGTTGAAGTCTATCAATTTAAACATAAGTAGGGTATTTTATAAAGGATGTGACAGCATCAGTGAAACACTGGATTTGATTATCGGAATGATGGCAGCTTCAGCTCAAAACATTGTAGTCATGTCTTCATTTCGGCCCAGATAGTGTTTGTTGGTTTTTTTTTGGCACCCGAACCCTTACCAGGACTCAGTCAATCAATCTGACCAATCTCATATTTACGGATAACAGGGAAGAGAAGAAAACCGAGAATCAGGACCAACTGAAAAAACGTGTCTGGTTTGCTGGTTCTCGGCTGGAAGTCAGGGTGGACTTTGACCTTGCATATACTCCTGTCGAACTACCGGACAGTGAGCAACCAGTCAAGAGGTGAGTCTATATTCACACTATTATTACTCATGCCGTCTACACAAAGTCTCTATGGGTTAAGCTCTATGTCGCGGATTGCGATGCAAAGTATACGCAAATGGCTATGCAATAATATTACTCTAGAGTGCGTTGTATACTATCGCGAAACAATATCTGGGTTGCATAATAGGCGATTTCCACCACTACTAACCACCAACAGTAGCAACAACTCATGCTCCGCGTCGGTTTTCAGAACTGGTCCATTGTGGAGAGTATGCAAAACAGGAACGCTCAGCACAAGACTATTGGGAAGTGGAATAAAAATACTAAATCGAATGGTACATTTTAGAAAGACATGATATTCCATTCAGTGACAGTTAAATGCATGCAGTACATAGCTACAGAACTGAAAGTGATCAAAACAAGCGGAGCCACAAGACTATAGGCCCGGTCACATAAACGTTAGTGGACGTAGTTAAAGGGGCTGTCACACTATGAAGTATGGCCTTAGCCTATGCCGACGTATGCGATTTTCGACCAACGCGTCGGCATACAGCATCATATGTTACGTATACTTTGGGTATACGTCGAGTACACTTGGGATACGGCGTCATAGGTCAGCGTAGGTTGAGCCGCTAAAAAATGTTTGTGCATGTTCAAAATTGTCAACATATGTTGACGTATGGCTCCTACGTTTCTCATATGCTTGATGCATGCTCAGCGTATGTCAGCGTATGTTATGCACACGTTAGGGGTAGGTCTGGATAGGTTGGAACACGTTAGCTGTATGTTCAGCCTGTTGGGAACGTGCAGTCCATGTACAGCCAATGGATGCATAACATACTCCAAACATACTTCAAACGTATGCCTGTCATATCTCCAGCGTACGTAACGTATGCGGCATACTTCTAGTGATGGAGTAACGTATGTAACGTTGGTCAGTGTACCGTCAGCGTATGCAAACATTTTGCAAATGTTTTGTGAGGGACATGAACGCTCTCAATAGGTCAGAGATACGTCCTGCATACGTTACGTATGTCGTGTGACAGGGCCTTAAATTTATTTCAACACGTTACGCTCACGCCGGCGCCATACGTCGTAGTGTGACACGGCCTTAAACGTAGTGGAGGCTAACCTAGTTGAACGTAGTTGAACGTACCGGTATCCATACTTCTCAGTCATGCTAACTTGGTAATAACCTGGGTGGGCCGAGAGTTCCGATTTAATCTTTGGACATGTTCAAAAGAGCGCTACGTTATAGCCTTGTCACACTATGACGCATCACGCAAGCGTGCGCCAACGTAAGTGATTTTGTGACAATACGTCGGTGTACGTCGATATGCGTTAGTTAAATGTTACGCATTATTGTGCGTACATTGGTATACGTCGATGTACGTCGATATTCATCATTATAAGGCGTCACTCATTAAGGGGTTGTGAAAGTTTTGTGCATGCACAAAACTTTCGAGGTTCGACAATATGTGGCTTTTAAGTCGGGTGTACGTTATGTATGCATTAGACATATGTTGATGTACATTAGACGTACATTGGATATGTTGCTGGCAACATATGTAATTATTACAGAAACGGCCCCCAAACGGCCTGCCATAATTGACTGTTACCTTTGCATTATGTCACCTTGTCTACAAGGTGATGATTTGGAACAAACAACCCTGTAACTGTCACTTGATCGAGATCAACAGAAGAGAGAAGACCCATTTTGATTATCTGTTCTGATAGAAGCTCAACAGCAATTTACTGCTACAATATGCCTACCAAGAAAGGGAGATTCTCTAAACAACTGCTACATACCGGGGAGTCAACACCATTCGTAATTTCTGAACTTGACAAGGCTGAAGCGAGTTCTTCTTCCCGTCGACACTCAGGGATATCAGCAGAACAGTCGGTCAGATCTGGGATACGAGATGACGACCTGGTGCGACTCATTGAGACGAGCAATGCTTCTCTGCTGGCAAAATTGGAGACCATGGAACGAACAGTCGCCATACTACAATCGGATTCGCGTCGAGACAAGACCCAAGACGGAACTGCATCACCTACCGATGGACGGATGCATGGCGGCAAAGGTCGGGATGCCGTGCATCACAGGAAGCGCCCAAAACCGGTGGCGCCATCTTCCGATTCGTCGCTGTCGATAAGTGACCAGGACGAAGGGACGGACATTGACCAGGAGTCGACTTCGTCCCAGCGCCGAAAACGTCATGGGAGAAAACGTCGACATTCGTCAACTGACACATCAAGCTGTTCGTCTCGGGAGGAGTTATTACGGGATATGTTGCGTTCAGTCCATAGCAAGAAACGAGCTGCAAAGCGGGGTAAGCATAAACTACTGCCACACAAATTTATAGTCAGGGAAGGAAAGAAAAATAGAGTAAAACAAGGGGATGCCAATTGGCATGAGTATTTATTGGCGTTGTTTCGCATGACCCAGTCCGCTGCGACGCCGTCGTCGTGGACTGAGCCGATCATGAAACACATCCAAGATTTGTTAGAGATGGCTGAATGCTGGGAATGGTCCACTTGTTTAGGGTTTTCTGAAAAGGTTTTTCAGATGGTAGATGACAAACGATTAAAGTCGGGTTGGGATGACTACCCTGCCATTAAAGATGTACAGCGCGATTTATTTGGGACCGGGGTACGGGTTGTTAAGACAGGTGCTAAAACTACAATCAGTGCGAGCCGTCAAGCTAGAGATAACTATGATAGATTAACTGATGGACCTATTTGCACAATTTGGAACACAGGGAAAGATTGTGGGTTCTCAGAATCGCACGGCTCGCCCCCACGCCGTTACTGTCATATCTGTGGATGGTGTGCATTCAAGAGGGGATACAAAGCACATCACCGTGAGTTAGACTGTCGGTTTAAGTCTCGAACTTCGACACTCAAACCGTCGGTAGGTGTAAAAACTAATACTACTCAGGGTTTTTAGGTACGGGGTCGCATCTGTTCGGTATGCCTATCAATCCACAGGTGGAAGAAAATCTGGTTGAAAGTATACATGTACAAGTGTCTGCAAATAATGTTGCTAAGAAAGTTTTCAATGATGGGGTCATTGTCAATCATGTCTCCGGTAGTATGTCGGTTCCCTTACTTGTACCACCATTGACGACGACTCTTAACACGTTACAAGAACATGCTATTATACAAGTTGCTATTGATAACATACGCGTTTCTGAATGCTCAGAGAGCCGTAAGCGTACATCCCCCACACCCCAGGTGCCGTTAACAGTTTCCTTTGATACAGATACTACATCGCCTACCATACGGTTAGTGCATCCGGGTAGCCCTTTATGTCGTGATAAGGCGGCACAGTTAGCCTTGCCGTTGTTACACAACTCCTCTAGGTCCCAAGCTGTAGCGCCCCCATTAACTAACATAGTATTTAACTCTAATGATGTTGGTCATAGTTTACCTGTTAACGATCTCTTGCATCGCCCGCTCGGTCGATGTATTCCTACGGGTACCTTACCCTCATCTTCACAACTGGATCCCTCTGGCGCTCCAATAGCTTTCTCGGGTCCTAAATCACTGATCTATCATCATATCAGTCACCCGGTCGATCGCTTGGTCGAGGTTCCAGCCCCTCTAACGGTCCTCCGTTCTAGTGTAATCCCAGCCTACACTGCTCCTAATGACCTCAGGGTCGATCCTGTCCTGTCTACTGGTCACACTAATGACTCTCCGATCGTATCGGTCGTTTCTTCGTCCCCATTGTTTCCTCAAGTGTTGATGAACGATCCGGCATTGCAGCCTTCGAGTTGTAGGCTTGTGATGACCCCGGGTGATCTCTCGACCAAGGAGCATGGGTCTGTTTATGAATGTTCAGCCCCGTTAACGGGTTCTGCCATTAATACCATAACGCAATCGGGCTCTCGTGAACCTCAATGTTCCCCTGTTCGTTTATTGACCGATGGGAGCAGCGCAGCAACAATGCGCGGCCCCAAGAAGGTTTTTTGCCCATTGGGGCCATTTGACTTTAAACCGTTGTTGTTGCCTTTTTGGCCTACTGTTAAGCCAGTTTTGGCCAATAGTTATTTTGATATTTATACCACTGTTCGCCATACCGGACTGCCCAACTATCTAGCGGCTAGGATCCCTGTCCCCTCAGGCCTACACATCCCTGCCTGGAGGTCTCTGCTGGAGGGTTACCATGATAAATTGTTAGTTGATTTTTTGGAATTTGGTTGGCCTAGTGATTACGCTGTTAATAAAATTCCTACCCCTACTTATGTAAATCATAAAGAACTTCCTGAATATAAAGTTTGGATCGAAAAGTATGTGTCGAAAGAACTCGCCTTCAATGCTCTGCTGGGTCCATTTGAGTGCCCTCCCTTTACTCCCTGGGCTCAGGTCAGCCCAATAATGACGAGACCAAAAAAGAATACCATTGAAAGGAGGATCATCGTCGACCTCAGCTTCCCCAAAGGGCGTAGTGTCAATTCTGGCATAACTAAAGGGTTTTTTCAAGGCATTCAATGTTCTTTTAAGTTACCCAGCATTATGGACGTTGCTGTGGAAGTAACCCGCCTGGGACGTGGGTGTTATGTCTGGTCCATTGACCTAGCAAGGGCTTATCGACAGCTTCGGACATGTCCACTCAGCGTCCCCCTTTTTGGCATTAGTGTTGACTCTAAATTATATTTTGATATCGCCCTCCCATTTGGGTGCCGTACATCCAGCATGGCTTGTGCCAGGACCACTCAAGCAGTTTCTTTCTTAATGAATCGGGAAGGTTTCTTTACTTTATGTTATCTGGACGACTTCGTGGGGGTGGCAAAAAATTTCGAAGAGGCCTGTACAGGTTATCGCCGCATTGTAGCCCTGCTAGCGGATTTAGGTCTGGAATTGTCTCTCCACAAATGCACGCCCCCCACTACAGATCTAATATGGTTAGGGTACTGTGTTAACACCACATTGATGGAGTTGTCCATCCCCAAAGATAAGCTTTTGAATATTATATCTGAATGCTATGTTTGGAAATCCGGTGCATCGGTTACGAGAAAAAATGTACAACAACTGGTTGGTAGACTCCAGTGTATATCTAGGTGTGTGACCCCAGCTCGCCGTTTTATGAACAGGGTGCTAGAATTTTTAAGGGAAGCACCTTTCGTTGGTCGTACAACTGTCTCCATTGATTTAGTATGTGATGTCCGCTGGTTCATCCGCTATGCGGAGACAACCAACGGCCTTGTTTTATTACGACCATTTCCAAAAAACCACTGGGTGATCGAGTGTGACTCGTCTTTGCTTGGGGGCGGGGCTTTTTCCGACACATGTTTTTTCTCTGAATGTTATTCAGCAGAATTATTGTCCCTTGGTTATCACATTTCCCAACTAGAAGCCCTTAATTTAATTATTGCATTACGCGAACTGACCCCACCGCACCCCGAAAATTTCTTGATCATAGTAAACACTGACAATGAAGCCTCACAGCAGGTCCTCTCCACTGGCAAGGGCAGGGACCCTTTCCTGTGTGCGTGTGCGCGTGAATTGTGGAGGTTTGCCGCGCTCAATAGTTGCGAAATTCGGATAGCCCATAAGCCAGGAAAATTGTTGGTATTGGCCGATGCGCTTAGCCGGAGCTACTTCGATAAAGCTGCGTTCGCCAGATCTAAGAAGTTATGCTCCGAGCTAAATTTAGCTCGGATCCGTGTTACCCATGATATTTCTGTCTTTGATAACGAATTGTAATATTTCTCTTAACTTATACCTTCACGGTCTGTATGTCTCACTGTAGTCTTTCTTGATTTGCCTTTGACCACAGCTCGCCACACTGACCTGCACCACACTGTACAAACGCTTTTCAGGAACGGGTTATCCAAAGGGACATGGCGCAATAAATGTGCCCAGTTTAATAAATATACTGAGTTCTGTAAAAACTATAAGATTAATAAGAAATCTCCAAAACAATATGACCTAATGTTGTATCTCGCCCACTTAGCAAGTAGTTTTCGGTCAACAAGTGCGGTGAACAATTATTTCAGCGGCGCAAAAACATATATTATGATGATGGGGGGAAGAACTAAGGAATTTGACTCATACTGTGTTGGTCTAGTAAAGAAAGGGGTATTGAATGTTAAAAATGTGGCTGTGTCAAAAGTGTTTCCATTAAAAGTAAAGCATGTCGTACAGATGTTCAGATATTTTAAAAGCATGGGCCCACATGGCCGAGTGTTAAATGTCGCATTGATAATTGGATATTTTACATTACTGAGACAATCTAATTTATTTTTCTCGGAGTCCCCCTGTGATCCGGGGCACTACCTAATAGGTGCAGACATACGGATACACAAGTGGTCACTCAAGGTGTGCGTCCGATCCACCAAGACGACACGCAAGCCAAGCCAAACCTACTATGTACGGCTGCCAAAAATCCCCAGCTCCATCTGCTGCCCCGTGCGTCTCTGGAGACAGTACAAGGCCGTAACTCCAATCTCCAGGTCCGGTCCAGCCCTGCTGCTGTGCTCTGGGGAGCCCTTGACAGCTCGACTCTTTCTGCTCGCCCTCAGGCTGGCAGGTGATAAGTGTGGGCTTCAAGGGAAGAAGATTACGGCCCACAGTCTCAGACGGGGGGCAGCTAGAGAGTGTGCGGAAGCTGGAGTCCCGTTGGAACAGGTCCAAGAGCTTGGCAACTGGCGTTCGTCCTGCATTTTTAATTATGTGGATAAGCGCAGCTTCAGAGCAGGTCCCTCAGCACTCGCTTCGCTGTTTGGCTGAGTACTGAGGCCCCTTTAACACTGCTGCTGTGATCTTGACCAGTATTTTGAGTGATCGATATTTATTAATTAAGATCCATATTGCTTATACATATTTGTTAATTCATGCGTTGTTAATATGTTATTGATTAATTCTGGGATGTAAAAAATTTTATTCAGAATAATAATAAAATTTTATTGGCCCACAAACTGAGGTCGCCGTGTTCTGTTACTTAATTGGATATGTTGCGGGCAACATATGTAATTATTACAGAAACGGCACCCAAACGGCCTGCCATAATTGACTGTTTCCTTTGCATTATGTCACCTTGTCTACAAGGTGATGATTTGGAACAAACAACCCTGTAACTGTCACTTGATCGAGATCAACAGAAGAGAGAAGACCCATTTTGATTACCATCCCACCCTCCCTGCTGAGTACTGAGGCCCCTTTAACACTGCTGCTGTGATCTCGACCAGTATTTTGAGTGATCGATATTTATTAATTAAGATCCATATTGCTTATACATATTTGGTGAGAATTCACGCGTTGTTTAATTATGTTATGAGCGTTAATTCTGGGATGTAAAAAATTTGTATTCAGAATACTAATAAATTTTATTGCCCACAAACTGAGGTCAGCCGTGTTTCGTTACTTAATTAGACAACTTTGTTCACGTTACATTGACCTACTTCAGTCGGTCCGGAGGAGCCAAACGGAAACAATAGTTCTGCGTATTTGAGCAACGTATTGACACATAATGATAACGTATGTCTAATGTACGTTTGCATTTTCTCCACACTGTGTCTTGATGTAATGTAACGTATAAGGCGTGCTTCCTGTCGATCAAATTACATTAAAATAACGTTCACCGGCGTTCTCGAGCGTAAGCATGAAACAATATTGCGAAGCGATTTTCAACGGGAGGCAACGTAAGCCATCGATAGGCCATATGTTGGCCTACGCTCTAACTACAGTTGCCGTATGCGGATGTATATATACGTCCAACTTGCCCACCTGCGCCGACAAGTTTGAACGTCATCTCAATGTTGAAAAGTGCCTTTTACTGTTGGCCAGCGCTTTGCGCGATAGCCGTCGTAATGTGACAGGGCCATTACGGGCTGAACTTGGATCCGTGATCGTACTCATAAAGCGTATCTAGACATACTCTACCTTACTCTGGCGTACTCTAAGCATGCTCTACGTACTGTACAGACATACATGGTTGAAGCCCTGGTCACATAGCCGTAATGGGGCCTGTCACATTACGATGCATAGCGCAAACTTACGGCACCATATGTTCATTGGTTGCCCGCTACGTGCGATAACTTGCATTATACTGTTGTAGCGCGTGCATTAGGCGCGCGGTAAGTGGGGTATTGTATAGATCAATGTACGAGACGTTCGTTGACATATGTGTGGCAGATGTCAGGGAGGTCGGCAAAGTTTTGTGCATGCACAAAACTTGTGATGTACGACAATGCATCGGTGCTTATGTTACGCCTATGTTAGTGTATGTCGAGATAGGTTAGATGCGCGTTGGAGGAAATTTGTTCTTACATTGTCCTAACGGTGACTTTTGTCATCCTCCGACTGAGACGTACAAACATATGACGACGTTGTTCTAATGTATGCCATAATGTAAGGCCACAATGCGGTTGGTGTTTACTCCACCCGTGTCTCAACGTATTTGATGTATAGGGTGCGCGTCTGGCGCTCGCTTAACGTTTTTAACATCACCGGCATTCTGTGAATGTGCCGTGAGCGTTTTGTGGGTGGGTTGAATGCCCCCCCCCCCTCCCACGCATGTGCATTATGCAAACGTTGTGCATGCCGAGTGCACGCTGGCGCAACGCCGAAATGCGCTGGACTGTCATTGGACATGCGGCGCTCATGTTTGTTTGTTTGTTGTTGTTTTACATCCTAGCAACATCTAAGGTCATATCAGGATGGATGCATCACTCATGTGCTGGCACTACACTCTCATACGTTGTGCAACACATTTAACGGTCGCTCACGGAACGTTGGGAGCGTGTTATGTCAATGCTAGGTAAACACCGCACGCGCGACAGCTGCGTTAGCCACACGTTGCGCCAAACTTTTTTATTTATTTTTTCTCATGCATTGACATGCGTTACCTCTATGTCGGACCAAAGCTACGCTTACATCCACTACGTTGCGCTGACGTCCAAATTTCCCCCCTGCGCCGAAAGGTTTTACGCATCTCAACATCAAAAAGTGTGATTTTACGCCTTGGCAGCACGCTTGCGAGATGCGTCGTAATGTGACAGCGACTTTAGTGTGCATAGGTGAACGTAGTGGAGGCTACCCTAGTTGAACCTAGTTGAACGTAGTTGAATGTACCGGCGTCCGTACCGTAACATATTTATCCGTAACAAAACCTGCCGTACCTTAACGTATTTCAACGTAGTGTAACGTACTTACACCACGTTTGACCCACGTTAGCCTCCACTGCGTTCACCTACGTTCAACTATGTTCACTAACGTGTATGTGACCGGGGCATTACTGTTTAGCGGCGAAAACAAGTCATTAGACTTAACGGTTATGGGCAGCATAAATAAACCCATCACAAAAAAACTAAAACAAAGAATGCATGCACTAATTCAGGACACAACACGGAACTACTTAGTATGGTATTTATTAATCTAGGTAGGAGAAAAACATGTCAAGGTAATGCGGTACAATGGTGAGGATCAAGTAATAAGGTCACAAGTTTGAGTCTCTGCGGGATCCGGGCACTCAAGCCTATCATGTCAAAGTCTTAAAGTAGGGTCGGTGGGGCGGTGAGAAAAGGCAGGAGGTGCTGTCGGGCCGGCATCTGGTGGTGAAGTGCCATATGTGGAGGTGGCAGGGCGGAAGTGACGTCACAGGAGCGCAGCCTGGGTACAAGCGGTGGCTACCAGCGCGCAGGCGCAGGGGTGCCCCCAGGAGTCACCTCCCGGCCCCTATTTTTAAAAGGGGGAACTAAAAGTATAGGTCGGGGTGTATAGTGTCCCGTCTCGGTCCCGAATTACCCATGTTGCCTAAGCAACATGACCACTGCGCACCAATTTCCTTTAGAACCTATCAATTACGTGAATTGATCATTTTGAAAACGAACTGCTGGAAAGTCATTGAAATTTGTGGTTAAGGACCAAATGTCATCAACAATCATGAAAATATAGTTGCCTGACAATTTGAAATTATATGTTTTAATTTTGTAATCTCAGTTTGTAAGTAAAATTGATTTGTATGACCCTTTGTAGCTGAATTTGTCATGGGTCTTAAGGTTGTCCTTGTCGGCCTTCTGTTTTGGTATAGGTCCTGGGATTCGAACCCGTGGCTCGGACAGACGTCAAACCAATGACTTAAAAATGGATACTTGTCAGTGGAATGAGGAAGACTAACTGTCCGAAGTTGAAATGTCCCTTACTTTCCCAACTAATGTACACAATAAAAACGGCCTGCGAGCTCTCTTCACCAATGTAAATCATGAACACATTTTAGAGTTCATAAGGTGAAACTTGACGATAGCACTTCTTATGCCTTTACACTTGTGTTCCGTAATACATTTCACCTTCCTTTGACGCATATTAAACGATTTTATAATTCTATTTTATGATAGCACTAACAAAAATAAGTTGGATGGTTGATTGCTGGAGTTTTACCTCCTGGCAACATCTAAGGTCATATCAGGATGGGCACCAACTTATAACAGTGCGCACGCATAGACACTTTGTAGTGCTGCCCCACTGGGAAACCAGACTACCAGCACCATAAACTGATAATGATATCCCAATCAGTCACATTATCTTGACACTGAGCTAACCAGTCCTTGCCCTATCCTAAAGATGCTGAGTGCCTGACTTGGAAGCGACAAGCATCAATTTGTAAGACATTGGTTTGACTCAAACAGGAATTAATCTCCCGACCTTCTGCACGGGAGGCCTGCGCTTTAACAATTCCCCACCGCGTTCGGTAAAAAACATAAAGTAAAATAAATAAATAAAAGGTAATTGATGCAATCGATGCGTAGCTTTCTGGGAGGAGGTGCTAAGTGACAGAATAATCAAATCAATCAATCGATCAGTCGTCAATAAATACAGGAGCTTTAATCTTCCCCTCCCCATGTACAGCATTCTGAAAAAGCTACCACCCATCGCATCGTCTCCCAAATCGAGGGTTAAAAAGTCCCCAGAAAAGATAGTCACCGCAAGCAAGACCAATCGGGCCAAGAGCTTGGGAGTGAAGTGTCCTTTCAGGGACTTTGGATTGAAGTGTCCTTCCAGAGACGAAGGAATGATGGTGGTAGCAGGGACGCAGCTGGAGCGGGCGAAGGTGGGACATGTCAAAGCCGACATGACCACCATTGCCGAAAAGATCCTAGTCGGAACAGGAAACATTAAATCGTACGTACACCCCAAATTGATTTAGTTGGTACCCATTTTGGAAATCCAAAGATGAGTTCACGATATAGCGATATAGCGAACGGTAGACAGGAAGTGTGAACACTTATTTGTCTCTCATTTTTGCTTGAGTGCAAGTAAATAAGCAACACAAGGAGTAATTAGTAGCATGTGGTGAATAAGGGGTCAACTTTCCCTGGATCATCAGCCCATGCTTTTTCTAATCTATTCTTGAATGAATTAATTGACTCCGCATCAATAACATTTTGTGGGAGACTGTTCCATATATTTATGATCCTGTTTGAGAAACTATGTTGCCTTAACTTTGAAATGGCTGTGGGTTTTACTAGTTTGAGAGTATGGCCCCGACTGCCTTCTCTTTTATTCAAGGTGAAAAATTTCTTCATATCTATTTGATCAAAACCCTTCATAATTTTAAATACTTCAATTATGTCACTTCTTTTCCTTCTGTAGGAAAGGGTAGGAAGTTTCAATTCCCTAAGCCTTTGTTCATAGGGTAGGTCCTTTATAACTGCAAACGTTTTGGAGTGTACAGGTTTGAACCCACACCACCAAACAACTTCAGATTACAAGTTCAACACTCTAACCACTAGGCCACAGGCCACATGACCTTTTTAGTTTTTTAAGTATGCGACTGGATTTCCAGTCGCAATCTTGGCGTGTACGGCTTATGTGGATCGAGTGTTTAAGCATAAAAGGGTCCAAGTCCAAAAGGCCTGCTAGTAATGTTCTCCGTTCTACACCAGGTGGCACATGGCATGCTCCACTACTTTCCACGATCTGTTATTGGTGATACATGACACCAGGGCCGCGTTCGAGGCATACCTCGGAGGTGCCTGGGAGATATCCCGGATGTTGCGCTAGTCTGAACAACTTTAGCTGTAGGGTGCCTCGCAAATGGGGGCCTCCATAGGGTGCAGCCATTTGTAATTGAAAAGAACAGCTCTGATTGGCTGAAACCACTGAATCAAATGGCCATTTGGGAGGCGCTTTTTGCCTCCTATCTGAAAAGTGAGACAACTCCGAGGCGTATCATTGAACGCAAATAGGCCAAAAAGACGTTGTGGAGCCGGCTCCACTGCACCTCCGAGGCATACCCTGAACGCGGCCCAGGTTTTGCTCAACCCCAATGTTACCCAGTTTCGATTTTACGGAGGCGCGGTTAAAGCTGCATAGTTTGATGAAGACATCAAATTTTCAAAACCGAAACAATTATCTAGATTTGACTCTACATATCAAACTTAGATACTAGTCCACTTATTAAACATGTGTCTCCACACAGAAAGGAATGCCAATTCAATTGAATAGAACATGTTACTGCAGAAACCTATGGTGAAAGAGTTTTGGAATGCCTGCCAACATTGATTTTGCATGGTTGCACTTCAAATATGTCCAAAGTTAGCCATTTAAAATATAAGTTACTACGAACTATAACTATAACGATCAACCTAATATATCTTCTATCTCACAAAATGAGACAAACTCAAAACCTTCAGACTATGCAACTTGAATGACTGGTACTTGGTCACTCACGCAAGGTGTACATTTATAGATCACCTCTCAGTACTCTCTGTGCAGAGTCCAGACACATATTTGGTAAATATAAATATAACTATATATATAGTTTGCATATAAATATATATATATATATATATATATATATATATATAAATATATTATATATTATATATATATACATGGAGAAGAAAAGAGAATACAGCCAACTGGTCGCATGGGTTTGTTAGACTAAGAGTTAGCCGATGCTGTGTTTTCACTGACGTCATCAGTGTATGTGTGCCTGGTCGAAATTACCCACAAAGCTATCCCGTTTAGCGCTACCCTATTTTGTGCTAATTTGCTATAGTCCCACTCTTTTATTCACTTTCCTAGCCTGGCTAAAAGAAAGATGGCAGCATTCACTCTCCACTCTCCTTACATGGGAGATCAAACTAGAGTAATATATAGGAATCAAACCTGGGTTATTTTTGCTGATCACTCAGGGGGGCCTGTCTAATTATAACACAATGGACCATTGATGCCAATCTACATAGTCATCGAACGTATTCACAATTCCTTCACAACATTGCCATATAATTTACTGCATTAGTTCTGTGTTATCCTGACCATGCCGGATAATTATTAGTGCACCGATTATCCCATATGTATCGTATATTTTACAAAAATGGGCATCTAGTTATGTTATAATGACCCCACATATAGCACTGAGTCATTTAACGCTGCATTTTGTTAGGACCATATCTAGAGCGCTAAGAGGTACTAAGAGCGCTAAGCAGATGGCTACTGAATTATACTTCCATCAGATTATGCAGTTTTATCGAACCGTTTAAAAATTATCCATCGCAGACAAACCAGCACCGCCAGGTTCCCCAAACTGAATGTTCAGAAGGAACGGCTGCCAGGGCTGCACCAGACAGCAGTTAAGCCCAGCAGCAACTCTGCACTTGCGACAAGCTCCAGCGAAACATCGGAGAAGTCGAAAGAGCAGAGTATGGCAGAGCCGAAAAAGCAAAACATGGCTGGCTACTCGAACAAGCACTGCCCAAACGTAGCACCGCTCACCGATGATAACCTCACGTCGAGCACGTCGACCTCGTCAGGAAGAGCATCATCATCGATGGCCCTGCCAGGGATCGCCACCGGGGCGGTCCAGAGGCCACACAAGAAGGATGCTGTGCCCACGCCACCAGGCGAGCGACGGTCCGGGGCCTCAGTGACCAGTGGACAGGTGCGCGCGCGTCGCTACGTGAAAGGGCAGGAAGGTTCAGTAGCCAGCGAAACACAGACGGGACGCCGTCAGGGCTCGCAACAAGCCCCCAAAAGGTTACTTCCCCGCAGGAGTAAATAAACTGTTTGTTGTGTGTCTGTATGTTCTGTCTGTATGTTCTGTCTATGTTATGTTTGTATGTTCCCTGTGTGTGTTCCCGTTGTGTGTTCCCTTTATATCTTCCCTTTATGTGAAACAAACAAAAACAATGTTCCCTTTGTTTGTTCCCTTTGTATGTTCCCTTTGTATGTTCCCGGTGTACGTTCATGTTGTATCTTCCCCTTACTTATTTAGTCTTATCATATGCATAGTTTTCTAATAATATAGTTAAAATAATCATTAAATTAAAAATAGGTAATTGGGTTATTCTCCAAAACTGGGCACCACATATTTGATTTCCACATTACGATGCTGATAATTAAGTATTTGTTTTATTGCTAGCAAGTCAAATAAGTATTACAGCCTCTGTCTATTAGGTATGTTAGCAGTTTTACATGTATTAAATTTATCCCACAAAAGATATCAAAATTATAATTGTAGGATTTTTCGCTAGAGTGAAAATGTTAAAATTTCATTCAAAATTCAATACACCTAGTCAAACTTTTTTCAACTTATTTTTCAACTTTTTTCTTGTAAGTCATAACCTTGTCTGCTTAACAGTAATCAAGAAAATCTTGTTTGACTATGTTGTATATCTTAAAATGAGATTCTGGGTATATCTTTGATTTTCATGTTACACAAGTGATATTAATGTATTGTTCAATTTGTATAAGATCTAATTCAAAAAGTGAAATTCATTTTTTTCAACTCTGAGATATGCACAACATGCATACCTTCATATGACATTGGATTAGGCTATTATTTGGAAGGATTTTTGCTTTCACTTTTGGTTTGCTTGTCAAACTTTGGTGCCCAGTTTTAGAGAATGACCTAATTACTTTACCATTACCACCATATGTCATAAGCACACTGTTAGTAAACCACGGTGGATGATATTAGCAGTGTTTGAGTTGTGTCATATGTGCCGGTCACCATTATTATCCCCCCCTACCTTTCCTTATTATTATTGCCAGCCATACTGCACTTGTAGGTAACGAATGTACACACTGATGTGCTTGTTTCCTGAGTTATGTGGTTTGTGCTGTCCATCCTATTATATCATTACCGAGCCATCGCATTAGAATTTGACTGAGACATTTAGTCATTATGATATTTGGGATGGATCGGCTTTCATTTAATCTCCCTTAAACCTATTACAAGAGTCAGTAAAACATTCTCATTAGCGAGAAGTACTTGTATTGTTGGGATACAAGCACTTTGAGTTCGAGATGTAATACGGCGATACTCTTCTTACCAGCATATTCCAATTGTAAGTCAGTATTTGTTGTATTACTGTAACTACCTGTCAATCTAATTCAATAGGAGAAATATTTTATATATTGAATAAATATGTATATATAAAACGATAAAGTATGTGTTGGGTTTTTGTGGGTATTTTTTACTTTGTTATTTATCGTCAATCCTGTAATTCGCTACACTCGGCTGCGGAAAGAAACATTTAGAAAGACATAGAGGCATAAGTGATTTCAGTAGATTTAATAAAACAAGTCAGGAACCAATGGAGGTCTATCAAAACAGTATCTTGGGCGACCAGGGCCAGAATCAAGCGCTGACTGGAATGCGCTACCAGACAAAAGTTCATGAATCAGGGTGATGTACAGGTACGTGAAGATCAGTGCTCACCCCCCAGAAAGTGGGTGGGAGGGTGGGGAAAGCGAAGTGCACCAGTAGGAGTGTCGAAAGCAGAGTGACTACAGTTGGAAAGAGGCAAGCGAGGAAAGGAAAGAATAGACCAGCCTCGTGCGCAAATGTCCAGAATAGACCAGCCTCGGGCCAACGTGCACAATTAAATTAAAATGTACAGGTTTCGTTAGCTCTCAGTACCCAATGGTCCTGTAGGGTAAGTGCTTCTCGAATTGTACTTGCCCGTCTGAAATATACTTGCTCTGTCCAAATAATTATGTGTATATTAGGTAGTGTATTATTGACTTGTCCTACAGAAAAAAAAACAATGACAATTTTACTTTCCTCGGACAAGTATCAGCGTCGAACCTTATATACATTGTTGCTGAATTACCAATAATCAATATTATTAGAAAGTAATAATCGAGTTATTGAAATCAACATATGGAATCACAAATGTGTGTCGCTGTCACTGTGTGGCAGAAGAGCGTAGTGGTGAGAAATGGGTCATTCTCTAAAACTGGGCACCGCATATTTGGTCTCCAAATTAAAATGTCGATAATTTATTCTTTCTTTTATTGATAGCAAGTCAAATAATTATTGTATACTCTTTCTATTAGGGATGTTAGCAGTTCTACATGTGTATTGAACTGATATAGTTCTATATTTAACTATATATGCACATGTATTTAAATAGATATCAACATTATACTTGTATGTTTTTGTGCTTTAGTGAAAATATAGAAATTCACACGTTTACACCATGCATTTAGCCAAACTTGTTAACAAATTTTTTCAAAATTTTTCTTGTAAGACATAACCTTGTTTGCTTAACTTTAATCAATAAAATCTTGTTTGACTTTGTTGTGTATGCTAAAATGATGTCTGGATGTGTCTTTGATTTTCATGTTACACTAGTGATATTAATCTAAATCAAAAAGTGAACCATTTTTTCAACCTTCATAGAAACATGTATTTTGCTATTATCTGGAAGGTTTTCACTTTTGGTTTCCATGTCAGACTTTATAGTGTCCAGTTTTAGAGAATGCCTAAAATATGCGGCTTTACTTGCTGGATACGAGGAAGGGATTTTCAGTCTTGTGTCGTTCTTTGAAATTGGGCACCAAAGTGTGACATGGAGACCAAAAGTGAAAACATTCCAACTAATACCAGAAAATATTCCAAATAATAGCTGAACCATGTTCATTTGAAGGTTTCCATGTTGTGCCTATGTCAAAGTTGGAATTCTTTTTAAAAAAAGCTTTGTCGCTTTTTCATTTTGAGCTTATATAGATTGAGCTGTATGTTAAACAATCCGCGTAACATGGGAATCAAAGACACACCCAGAACATTATTTTAACATGCGCAACAAATTCGAATAACATTTTATTGATAATAGTTAAGCCAAAACGATTACAAGAAAACAATCTTTGGTATGTGTGATTTTTTATGTACAAAATCATACAAGCCTGCTTTTGATAAATGTTGTGACTTTGGACAACAAAAAACCGAAATAATTCATTATCACCATCGTACCATGGGAAACAAATTCGTGGTGCCCAGTTTTAAAGAATGACCCTCTTTGCAACAAGCTGAAAAGTCCTGACGAGATCCACGTGCCTCCACCACTGAGAGTGAGACCGTGGTCATGAGTCACGGTGGTGACAGGCCGGGGGTGAGCCGGGAGTCACGGCGGGAGCAGGCCGGGAAACACGGCGACGGGAGGGCGGGAGTCACGGCGGTGACAGGCTGGGAGTCAGGGCGGTGACAGGGTGGGAGTCACGACGGTGACAGGCCGGGAGTCACCGCGGTGACAGGCTGGGAGTCACGGCGGGGGGTAGACCGGGAATCATGGCGGGGAAACCCGGGATTCATGGTGGGGGTAGGCTGGGAGTGATATAATAATCTTTTATACTAAGACAACTGATTATTAGAACAGACTATAGCTGTGTTAACACACGCACTTTAAATCGATTCATATAAATCGACTTGCCTAGTTTGACGTACATTTGCCGTGTGAATGCGACTGTGTCGATTTAGGGCTGAATCGACTCGCATAAATCGGTTCATGGAAACCACCTTCCTGAGGTAGTTTAGGCGAATTGATATACTTTGAGTCGGTTTACCGTGCGTGTGTGGACCCAAGCAGTTTATTTGAAGCGGTTTATGTCGTCACACGCATGCGCAGTCGAGACCGGAGTTTGTTTATTTTCCAGTCAATCAAAAGCGCATATTATAGAATTTAGTCTATGAAACCGCTAGCTGTGCACAGATATTTTTTTCATCATTTATTTTTAGGGTTTCACTGCCCAGCAGAAGTTTTGACCGTTCCAAACCAATACGATTCAGTCCATACATATCTAGGTCGAACCCACTCTCCTATGGTAACGTGGCCTAACCGAAAACTGGCGGTGGTCAGACTGGACTTGCTCATGCGCAGATATCGATTTCCAGCTAAAAGTACTGCGTGTGTGGACGCGACACTAAATCGATTCATATAAATCGACTTGTCTTAAGTCGACATAAACTTGTGTGTGTGAACACAGCTTATGCTGGATAGCCAGTAAAAGTGACTAATGCTATGATACAAGCACCAGAATGTTAAAGGAAAAATAAGATTTCTTTATTTTCATGGAATTTCAGTTGAATATTAATACCGACCACCCCAAAGGGGGAGGCTAAGGAGTAACAGGTATATGAGCCTGGCTCAAAAGGTGATAACTCTTCTTCTTTTTTTTCCAATTGTAATGATTGACACAAAACAGCACAGAAACGATTATACCTAAAACACAAGGACATTTGCTTCAAATCAATATGTATTCTATTGGAATTATGAAACACCATGTAAAAGACAACTCAGTTTATCCTGAGCAAATGTATAAGCAGTTAGTATGTTTGTTACAATGGACAAAGTTTTGTCCCATATTGCTTAGCACCTTTTGAGACAGTCTCATATATATAAACAATACTCGTACTCATATGGGCCTTATATGGGCGCCACCATTTGTATACTCGTGTTGAATAATCAAAATCCAGCAAACGGAAACGGAAATAGCTTGTCAAACTTCACTACGCAGTAAGGTTGGATGACAGCGATTGGTTAATAATTGCCTCTGGCCTTAACGCCTTGATGATGCCCCGCTGCAGAGTAGTGCATGCCGAATCAGGAACAACTACACTGGTCCTTCACTACAAATCTTCCATATATGGTCCGATGTACGTGAGTTCTTCCGCGCTACTCTGTTTAATCCACCCCAGCCAAGACGTGGTGTAATATTACTGGATGCCCCGGTCATCAAAGCCCCAGAGATACCACAAAACTCTCCCCAGGTGCGTTCTGATGACCGTCTGTCAGTTCACACCTGATGCCCCTCTCAAACAAACTCATAAGGAAGAAAGTGAAGACAAGTCATGCAAGATTGACAGTGAAGAAGTTGTGCTTTATTGGCATCAACTCCTGTTCACCTACTAGTGACCTATCACCCTGACCCCTTACCTTCTGTCCACACAGCTTCTCATGACCTCTTTAGTATGTCTATGAATCAGTGCCTACAGCCCATTGAACCAGAGTCCCATTTTTGTTGCACACAGCTCAGTTTGTATATATGAAAGGTGAAGCATCAGACAGAGTGTCTGGGTTCCTGCCAAGAGAGAGTGTGTCTCACTCAAGAGTCAGGAGTAGAGTGTGCTACCCAGTGTGTCTGGAGCAGTGTCTATAATAATCAATATCAAAGTGAGGCTTGTGTGGTCAGGTGGGGCAAAGGGGCACAGCTGACTGGGCCTCCCACAGCCAGCCAATCAGGCACCCTCCACAGCCTGGGAGGTGACACCCCCCCTATGGGCAGCTGTCACCCAACCCAGCTGCAGGTGGTGTACATAACGTATGCAGTATGGCTGGTGTGCTGGCCCATCGGCCCTGTGGTAATAGGTAGTTGCAGACAGTTACAATAAATATATGTATTAAAAATGTCCTTCTCCTCCACTTGCACCCTTACTTGTGCATAGAGGGAACATTTCACCAAACAGTAACTGTCTCTTATATAGGAACATCTCATCACAATCTCAGGCACTAAGTATTAACATATATTTCCCATAGCTTAACATGTCACACAGCGAGTGGGGAACCCATTGCTTTTCTATTACATAACCTTGGTCCCCACTCCATCGCCCGAGGATAATAATGCTCTCTGCTAATATATAATTCCGAACCGAAAATCCATATATTTTTACAGTGGGTTACTGGATTTGAAATTCTAGCAACTCGGGTGACCCCAGTTGTGTTAATCGAATACGCATGGGGGTCGGTCCTAAGCATTGCATATTCATATTACTCACATAATGTTATACATCACATAGCTCAAAGCCATCAAATTATGCAACTTTAAATGATTTGTGTATGTTTGTTGTTTTACGTCCTAGCAATATCTAAGGTCATATCAGGATGGGCACCAATTTGTGACAGTGTGCACTCATGGCGTATCTGTAGTGCTGCCCCACTGGGAGACCAGGCTGCCAGCACCATGACCTGATATCCCAGTCAGTCACATTATTCTGACCCTGAGTAAGCCAATACTTGCTCTATCCTAATAATGCCGAGTGCCTGGCTAGGAAGCGACAAGTATACATTTTTAAGTAATTGGTTTGACTCGACCAGGTTTCGAACCCACGATCCCACCGTCTACCAACATGGGATACGGACGCTCTAACTCATTCGGCCATCCCGTCTGGTTACTTCAAATGAAATACCATCAGGATGAGAAAAATTCAAGGTGAAGTACCATATGGAATGGGTCCTAGTCGACATCATACAAGTGCAGTGATAACTGGTATAACCCGTAAACACCAGACGGCAGCACCGGGCATAGAGATCGCGCCATCTCATAACAGTGGGGTGATGAGTGGTTCGTCCGACTAACACCAGATGGCAGCACCGTCCGTTTCAAAATAGAACGCCCGATGGACCACACGAAATGTTGTGAATCTGTAGATGTATATAGGTTGTGCTCGTCTTCAACGAACAGCCTATGTATCCAGACCATCATTGTTCTTAAACAGGAGAGTCCATAATGTTCCTGCAATCACACACATGTATGATGTATGTTTCTCTGGGTAAAACTGACATGCTGGTGGTACAAACATCATAAAAAGTAAGAAAAGCCGTTGATATACAGTAAAACCTCTCTATACCGACCCCCCGATCCCCCCCCCCCCCCCACACACACACACACAGATTGACCACTCCCCTATATCGCTCGCTTTATTTGGGATCCTATTAATGCCGAGCACCAGGCTAGGAAGCGACAAGTATCAATTTTTAAGTCATTGGTTTGACTCGACCGGGAACCGAACTCGCGAACTCCCGATCTTCCACACGCGTGTTGGGGTGTCTATCGGGGTGTGTATTGGGGAGTGTGTTGGGGTATGTATGGGTATGTGCGTTGGTGTGTGTGATGGTGTGTGTGTTGGCGTATTATTGGGTTGTGTGTTGATAAATAAGGTCATAACAGGACGGGTACCGACTTGTGACAGTTCACATGCATGACAACTGTATAGTGCTGCCCGATTCGATGACTACACTATGACTCGATATCTAACTCAGTCACGATATCCTGATGCTGACCAATCCAATCCTCAGTTTATCCCATTAATGCTGAGTGCTAGACTAGGAAGTTTAAAAAATTAAGCTTGTACATTATTGCTTTTCCCGGTCAGCGCTCCAGACCATAACCTCAAACATTTGAACCCAACCAGCGCTCTTACCTATTCACCGGGCGCGGTGGCCTAATTGTCTGAGTGCGGGCCGCGCGTGCGGAAGGCTGGGAGTTCAGTTCCCCGTCAAGTCGTTTCCTAGCTTGGCGCTCAAGATTAATAGGATAGGGAAAGGCCTGGTTAGCTCAGTATAATGATAATGTGACTGAATGGGATATCGGGTCATGGTACCAGTGGCCTGATCTCCCAGTGGGGCAGCACTATAAAGTCACCCTGAGTGCGCACTCTCATAAGGCGGTACCCGTCCTGATGTTGCCAGGATGTAAAACACCAACAACCAACCAATCTTACCGCTTCAGTCATCTGGCCGGGTAGGGCGTGTGTGTAGGTGTGTGTTGGGTACGTGCATGTTGGTGTGTGCGTGCCCGTGTATGTCCATGTCTGCATTGGTGTGCGTGTGTTTTGTTGCTGCAAATTGAATATCAATGAAATAGAAAAGGCGCCCCCCCCCGCCCCCCCCCTCCCCTACTGGCTTCAGACGGGCTCACTATTTCCACGAGATCACGTGACTGACTTCCAGTCCTGCTTCTTTTTGTTGGTACATTATTTGATTAAGCAGGTGAAATTTCAATCGTGGACGATTGGTCTTGCTCATTCCACTGCTCCTTGCCCTATCCTAAGTATGCCGAGCGCCAGGCTAGGAACCGACAAGTATCAATTTTTAAGTCATTGTATTGACTCGACCAGAGTGCTTTACGAGTAATAGAGGACTGTGCGAAAAGTCCAACCAAAAGGACAACTAAATTCCCAGGTGTCATAATGTAGAGTAGTATCTGACGTCAAAGGAGCAAGTCGGCATGCAGACCAATGTTGTCCTCACATAGCAGATGTTGGCTCAACTGAAGGCCGGTTTAAATGAGACAAAAATCAGTAAAGACATTGATTACTTGTTCAGCTATGACATCAGTTCGCCGACCATAGGGATCACTAATTGGTTGGTTGTTGGAGTTTTATATCCTGGCCACATCTAAGATCATATCAGGATGGGTACCGACTTGTTTGTTTGTTTGTTGTTTTACGTCCTAGCAACATCTAAGGTCATATCAGGATGGGTACCGACTTGAAACAGTGCACACTAATGGTGAGTTTATAGTGGTGCGCCGCTGAGAGACCAGGCTGCCAACATCATGGTAGGATATCCCGCTCAGTCACATTATCCTGACACTGAGTCAACCGGTCCCTTGCCCTATCCTAATAATGCTGACCGCCTGGCTAGGAAGCGACAAGTATCAATGTTTAAGTCATCTCTGTGTAGCATGCTCGGTGGGAAAAGTCTTATAGGTGATTTCCACTACCAACCCACATACTATGGAATGATAAGAACAAACATTGTAGGTAGCAACTCACCGTGTTGCATACTTGACTTGACTTTGTGGGTGGTGTGTAACCTTGACGGTTACAGACTGCAGGACTGCAGCAATAAAAAATGGCCCCGATAAATCGGTCCATTCAATAGGATGAAGAGTTAACTTCAGTGGGGGCAGTTGTAGAAGCAGGGGGATTCTTTACAACAATAACGACAAGTCGTTGGAGCGGTACCGGCTCACTCCGGTCCGATTGTAGCTATGCACTGTGTGTCGAATTCTCTGAGTGAAGACTTTTATAGAGATTTTCTCACACATATCTACCCTCTGTTAGAAAGATAAGCTAGAGATTTTCCACCACCAATTCTCCCACTGATGGTAGTGAAAATAACTTACGTTGTGGGTATCAGGTCAGTATCTAGAATTCTCTGTGGAAAATGTTTTATAGGGGATTTCCACCACCAACCCACCCTCTAAAGGCAGCAGCAATAACTAACGTCGTGGGTTAAAAATTCACACTACAGCATGCTCTGTGGAAAGTGTATATGATCTGCTCTTTTCGCTGGCCATTCCCTGATTGCATGATTGATTGATTGATTGGTGGTTTTATCTTGTGTTGGCATCCAATGACCAAATTGATGGCGATCAATCTCCCTACATGAGGTGTTGATGTCTATGTTTCGTGACACTGAGGTCCATTACAGCTATCTTTAACTACTCCCTCGCCATCGTATACATGTCACATGCCTGTACAGTGGTACCTCATTAGATGGACGCGCCCATTAAAGTTTAATAGTCGGTTGGTTAGTTGTTGGAATTTTATATCCTGGCAATATATAAGGTCATATCAGGACAGGTACCGACTTGTCACAGTGCGCACTCATGTCGATTTTATAGTGCTGACCTACTGGAAAATGAGGCCACCAGAGGCCACCAGCACCATGACCTGATATCCCACTCAGTCACATTATCCTGACACTGAGCTGACCAGTCCTTGCCCTGTCCTATTAATGCCGAGCACCAGGCTAGGAAGCGACAAGTATCAAGTTTGTAAGTCATTGGCTTGAGTCGACCGGGAATCGAACTCCCGATCTCCTGCACGGAAGCCCAGTGCTCTACCAATTCAGCCACCGCGTCCTCTAGTTGCATAATCCGATGGTTTTGAGTTTCTGTCATTTTCTAAGATAAATATATTAGGTTGATCGCTAGAATTGATCTTACTTGAAGTAACTTTGATTTCAAATTATTTACTTTTGAGATATTTGAAGCTCAAACATGCTAATATAATTTTGGTATACACTACTTCGTTTTTTTACTATTTCTTCTTCTTTACAGACAATTCTATACTTGGATTCAATTTTGCTAAATCTTTTCTACCATCATATACAACACCAGCTTGAAGATGCTGCGCACACGTGCAAGGGAGGACTTGTTGGACGGGTCAGACAGAGGAGCATTACATAATTGGATTGATTTGATCGAACATGTAGGGACTCTTGCTGACATTTCAGACCCTGACTTTATTTGTTTTGCTTAGTTCAATGCAACGGGAATGTTGCATGAAGTTCTTTTCACAGCTTTTCAGCATGTAAATGCTAGGTCTTGGAGAGAAGTTAAAGAAGTGATAGCATCAACTCTTTTGATAGCGGATGAATGTAGTGACTTGAAGTGGGTAGTGTTGGCTATGAAACAAGAGGAGGGGGAAACAGTAGCTGCATACTGTCAGCATTTTAAAACTGCGACAGTGAAAGGCTGGGATCTCCCGAGTGCAGTTTTCAGTACAACACCTTTGAAATACTCCTTTTGAGATTTCTCAATTCTTTATGAGATGATAATACCATGTGGTATGTGGAAACAAATCGACCCAAGACTCTTGAAAAAGACTTCGAAATGTCTATTCTCAGTGATAGGTCTGTAATCAGGCAGCAGAGACTTGCGAAAGCATGTGGTGGTAATTTAGCTATTTGTGAGCAAATACATAGTCTAAATGGTACTTCTTTGGATTTTTCCAAGTCTTTCTCTTCTTCCAGAGGTTCTAAATCCTCTGGTTCAGATATTCAGGTCATGAAGTCACTGCAAGGTGAAATGAAGTCTCTTAGGAAGTGCATAAGTAACTTATCGTTAGGCAGTGGAGTTTCTGACCATTCGGCGATTAATGCTGTGAATACTATGACACCTTCTCATGTAAATTTTTACAACTGGGGCATACGTGGTGGATTGCCACATGTAAACCTAGGGCAGTCGGTCGGGGTAGAAAATGCTGGTCTAATTTGGCACACTTCAGTCGCACAGCACATGGCGGGGCATATGCTGTCAACGCAACAGCAGGGGGGCAATGGACATTTTCCACCAGTTCCGCAGACACAGACACTACCATTTGGTCTGTCTCATGCATATCCGCAGGCGTGGAAAAGAAACGCTTTTAGGCAAAGAAAGCATAGTGCAGCACCAAAGTGTACAATAGCTTGTTACTCGTGTAATGAAGCAAACATGATGTGCAACTGTCCATATAAAGTAAAATTACTTTCAGGTAGTGTTAATATGAGCGGGACTACACCGTTGGGAAACTAGAAAGTGCATTTGATGCACATCCTTCGATTAAAATTGAATTTGACGGGTTTAATTTATTTGGTCTTGTAGACGTAGGTGTGGCCAAAAGTTTGATACATTTGCCTGTTTTCCAATCTTTGATTAACATTGGTGTATCCGATGGGAAATTGTATCTGCGTAGATTGAGATCTCTGTCAGGACATCTAATTCCTACTGTAGGAATAGTGTATATTTCTCCTTACGATACATTATGTCCTTTCATTGTCTTATGTCATTCACTGACCATTACATCTGTACCTATATGCTCATAGGTACAGATGTAATGGAAATTTGTGAAGCTGAAATTAGTTATTAGGATAAATTTGTTTCTGTGTGTTATATTCTACATCCGTTGATATGTTTAGAGACTATAAATAGAGGAATTTCAGGTATAGTTCTTGAACTAGACTATTGGATGATACAATTTCCTTCCTTATTTCCTGAGTCTGATGTTACACTCAAAGCTACTAAGATTGTAGAGATGCATATCGATACGGGTAATGCATATCCTATAAATGCTTGAGGATAATATTATAGAGGCAAGTTGTAATCCTTGAGCTTCACCAGTCTACAAAAAAAGATGGTATCATTCGTCTTTGTGGGGACTATCATAGGGTAAATGCAGTGACAACTAAAGATGCTTATCTTCTGCCCAGGATACATGATATTTTTTATCAACTTCATGGAGCTATCGTGGGGGTGATGAAAATGGGAAATATTGCACCTAGAGTGGGACTCGAACCCACATCTCTTTGCATTCTGGGCCAGTGTGATAACCATTACACCACCTAGGCTCCCTGATATCACCATACTACCCACGCCTACCTGTTTATGTGGTTACTTGTCTGAGAGGTCAGTGCAGACTACTACACTCGTCCCCCTGGAATTGTAAGTCTTTTAATGCTTACAATTACATACATACAGGCAATGCACTTACAAATACATACACAGGGCAGGTTCAACAACCATACAGCGTGTAGCATGTATAGGATCATGGTCATGGCAACCAGTGATGTGGGGTGATGAAAATGGGAAATATTGCGCCTAGAGCAGGACTTAAACCCACATCTCTTTGCATTCCGGGCCAGTGCGATAATCATTACACCACCTAGGCTCCCTGATATCATCATACTGCCCACGCCTACCTGTCTATGTGGTTACGTGCCTGAGAGGTCATTTTTACCACACTAGACCAAAAATCTGGTTATTTGCAGGAAATGGTAGATGAGGAAAGTAGACTTAAAACAGCTAATAACACGCATATTGGGCTTTTTCAATTTAAACACATCCAAATTGGAATAACTAATGCACCAGCCATTTTCCAAAGAATGATGAATGTTATTTTTTTCAGAGTTTTTGTGAAAATCTTGTTTGATTTATTTAGATAATATCATAATATCACAATGAATGAATCTGTACCTATGCAGCGGAAATAGGATCCGGGATATATTGTAGTTAGAGCACGGGGTTCGGTAGTTACCGTAGTTGGGCCAAATAATGATACAAAAATTGTTAATCGAGATAAAGTCTGAATAGTGGATTCTAAAATTAATTGGGATGATTTGGCACCTAGATTAACTTGTATGGAGTGGTTAAAGCTAGTAGGCAATCTTTGCCATTTGATCCAATTGTTTCTGGCCAGGATAACCAAAACAAAAACCTAAAACAATCCATTCTCGTGATATTGGTACTCGAGCGTTCACATGCCAGCAGGCACGGAGAACAGAACCACTTGTTGCTAGTTCTACTGTAATCCACAGAAATTACCAATCACAGCAAAGAACGCCATGGAGGGATCGACAGCAACACGGACTGTGGAGTGCTTCGGCTTTGCCGGACGGTAAAATTCTTTGTTCGGCGCCACTAATTGGGAATGATTGCGCCATACCTAACCATTACGCTAGTATGAAGCATGAACTAAAAATAGTGCAAGTCGACAGCTTTCGAACTGATCGACAGGGTTTACGAGGTTTAGTCATATGAAACGTTTATGTTCCTAACCATACTTGTGCCATAGGTTGCACATAGTAGTGTAAGTTGCGCCACTAATAAACCTTACTAATTCAATGGGGTTACAGTCATCTTGGAGATGTGATAGACTCCACAGTAGCATTGGTATAGTAAGATTATTGACACTTTTGCTTACTGATGCTTCTACTTACATTTCAGGATGAATGATTTGTATAAAATATAGAAATGATATAAACATGGACAGAGTTGTATAGACATTGTCGTGTACATCCATGTACCAAATAAATCTTGTTATTCTGTCATGACATAGACGGTAAAACGCATGCCGAGGGTGAGCATGACAATACACTAACAATTAATAGATGATCTCTTTTCCCATTGACATTCTATTTATCTAGGTTAATTGTTTGGAGCCAGGTCTGGTGTGGGTGTCCACTTGGCATATTATGTAATGTGGCAGAGGTTGTGATCGGCTTGATTATCTACTGGAAAAACCTCTGAACTGTCACAGTAATGATGGAAATGCTCTGGGTTCATTAACACAGTACACCATGTAGCTCTGTTGAAACATAGATGCTCAGGATTCGTTTTTGGGGTAGACCCTGGATGCGGAGATGAATGCAAGAAATTAAAGATGTTGCATGCTAGTGCTTGAAAGATAGCATTGAGTTTGTATTAACTTTTCTAGTTCCAAAAATCCTACGCGGCAGGTGGGTGAAGGACCAAGACCACATGACACAAAACCTTGATTCATGCATTACCGTAATAATCATAACAATTTCTCAATCCTGAACATTTATTTCAGACTGCTAATCTATGTACTCTTTTGATACTCATCCTACTCACTTGAGGAAAAGTGAATGTGAATAGCAGATAGAGTTCTTCTAATTGGCAAAGGGGTAACTTTTTGCGAGTATACGGTAATCGGTTTATAAATAATCAGACGCTCGGTGCAGGACTCTATTCTTATTGGGTGTTGACAGCCGCCCGCGCGAAGCAACTACCATTTTCATCAAGCTTGACTGAAGCTACATTTACAGTTATTTTGCCGGCGGTTGAAGCAAAATTAGACAAAACATGATGTACATGAGAGTTTTATCACACATAAGGTTCTTTTTGTTGTGAATGACAAACGATCGGTGTGGGCATGACGTCATTGGTCGGAACTATGATAGAGTTCCATACATATGGTTATATTCTTTCAAATGCATAACTAAAGACCTACGACACTTAGAAACATGAAATAAAATAACTACGATATCTAAACAATCTATTCTATATTACTATGTGTATTATAAAACATAAAACAAATATAATACTAATTAAGTTAACTTTCTTAAATCACTTTCCATTTCTATCAAGAATTATTCTAAATATTGATATTACTTAATAAATATGATAATATAATTATATATATTAAAAAATTATTTATTTAATAAAAAAATAAATACAAAAATAATGAAAGTATTTTTCAGAAATAATCTTCTCTGTTTTCGCATGGTGATGGCAATAGATAATGCCTGGGGAGGCATAGGTAATGCCTAGGGCATTGAAGAAGTCTGATCATTTTTTCAAAAGCGAGTGTATGTTGGCAGCTCAGCTCAAATGATTAGAAGGATTTCTTATTCTTTCTTGATCACTTTCCAAAAGCGAGTGTGTGGTAACAGCTCAGATAAAAGGTGATGACATATTTTCTTGATACTCATGATCACTTTCCAAAAGCGAGTGTGGGGTGACAGCTCAGCTAAAAGGTGATGACAATTTGTTTGAACTCCTGACGTTCCACATGGGAAGCCGACACTCTACACGATTCCACCACCGTGTCTGGTTATAATATATGAACTGTCACATGCATACATGGCCACGTCGGTGTGGACAAAGGTCTGATTTACCAGGGTTGTGGGTTACCACTTCTACCCAGGTGTTCACGTCATCATGTGGTGTTGTCAACAAGTCCTGAGTAATGTGACACTGTGGTGTTAGACATAACGTATTGGCAAACATGTTGTTGGTTGTTTTTGGAGTTTTGCGTCCTGGAAACATCTAAGGTCCTCTGTGGTGGAGTTGTTAAAGTGTCTGAATGTTTTCTAGGTAGGACTCATAATCTGAAGGTCGGTGGTTTGATTCCTTGTGCCCCCACCTCGGCCAATTTGTTTTTCCACTGCTGTGTATTACTTCCACTAGTGTAACTTAAAGCGTCATCAAAGGCCAGTTGCTCTAATACCATGTCTATGTGGTGTGGGAGGTTAAAAATCCCTTGGGTCGGCAAAAGTGTAGGCTCGGGCTTTCTATCGACAAACTGTCTAATGTTGAAAACATGTCTATTCAGACTTATCCATGATAGGCAGTATAAATCTTCAAGAAGAAAAAAGGTCAAAGCAGGATGGGTATCGACTTGTGACAGTGCACATTCATGGTGACTTTATAGTGCTGGCCCACTGGGAGACCAGGCCATCAGCACCATCCAACTCAGTCACATTATCCTTACACTGAGCCAACCAGTCCTTGCCCTATCATAATAATGCAGAGTGACTGGCTGGTAAGTGACAAGTATCATTGGTTTGCCTCGACCAGGGTTCGAACCCGTGGGTTCGAATCACACGACCTGCCAAAACGGGAGACATAGGCTCAACTCATTCGGCCATCCCGTCTGGTCATGACAAACATGTTGCTTGACCAGACAGGATGGTGAATCAGTAAGAGCGCCGCCTGGCTTCATGTGCATGACATTGGACATTGGTTTGAATACCAGCCAAGTCAAATCAATGACTCTGTAAATTGATACTTGTCACTCCCTATCCTGGTGCTCTGTATTAATAGGATTGGCTTGTTCACTATCAGGATGGCTTGACTGAGTGGGATATTGGGTGAGGGTGCCATCAGTTCCGTCTACCATTGGGGTATAAACATTGCCATGAATGCGCGCTGTCACAAGTCGGTACCATAACCTGGGAGGGGGAGTGGGAATGGGGGAGGGGAATGGGGAGTGGGAATGGGGGAGGGGGGTGGGGGAGATTGGGATGGGGGATGGAGATAGGGTAAGGGGAGGAGGAAGGGATGGGGAGGGGGAAGGGAGAAAGGGGGAGGGGGAATCGGAAGGGGGAGGGGAAGGGGGAGGGGAAAGGGGGGAAGAGGAAGCGGGAGGGGGAAGGGGGTGCGGATGCGGAGGGGAGAAGACGGGGGAGGAAAGGAGGATGGGGAGAGGGAGGGGAGAGGTGAGGGGGAAGGTGGAGGGGAGGTAGGAGCGGGGGAGGTATCCACCAGGGGTCGCCACCCAATTGTCGCTAAACGCCGGTGTCACATTAAATGTCACCCCCCGCCACCCATATATCGCCCACCCTCCCAACCACACACACGCACACTCATTCCCGGAGCTGAGTTATGTACGTGAAATGCATAATTCAACTCAATTTCTATTGTTTAAATGTGCATCGCACAATGAATGTAATCTATTAACAACTACAACAAAGTGGGTAGATTTGATCCTACATATCTGAATTCGGGACCCTCAATGTTGTCAACATTGAGACGGTTGTACAGAGAGTACTAGCCACCCTTCCCCGTCAAAGTATTACTATGCCACTGTCCTCCAAATAGTAGAGCCATACTTTGAGAACATATCCCCTGTGATCTGTAGTGTTGACTTAAGCTAAGATTCCATATATGCGATATGCAGTATAAATGCACAGTGGTGCTTCCATATGTCCAGATGCGAATGCAAATGCAAATAAAAATGCAAATGCAAATGCAAATGCAAATTCTTGCTACATTGCCCATCAACGTGTTCGGCTGGGTTGGTTTCCTGTGTGACTGACACTACATTAGCTACCCCCATTGCCACATTTGATTGGACTAGTCATCCCTTGAGTCACTGATGAAAATAAACATACTGAAGTGGATTGGGGTACCTGAGTGATTGCCAGCTGGACACTAAGGGCAGAGAGTTTGATGCATTACAGGCACAGATGGGGCAGAGATGAACCTTAATGACAAGCCACACACCAAACTGAAATGCAGAGAGTGACAGTTGTCAGTTTGACTGGTCTACTCAAATGTTTTTTTCCTGATCTAACCTTACCTGCTAAATTTAACTGGATGGTATGTAGATGAATGTCTTCTGTTTTCTGTTTGCTTTTTCTTCCTTCCTGACTTTATACCATAGGTAACAACCCACAAGAATGAACATAGTAGTCAAAGATGACCCAAACCATACAATTCTCTGTAAAACCATAAATGCATGGCCATGAATGTATGTCTACATATATTTGTGGTTCTGCATGTGTGTGTATGTACATGTATTGGTAATAATGCACAATTTTGCACTGATGACAAACGCTTGAATTTAAGTATCTGCTTCAACATTCAAATGCCCATGTAAACAATGAGAGATATTGATTGTAGATATTTGCTGAAAACCTGTGCAGAGTGGTTTAAATACCTGCCTCTCAACCTACAAGGTATGGGACTTCATCTCTGGCCCCACCATGTGATCAAGGTTGGATGTTAATTGCCATGGTTGAACCGTACTGTCTACTGGGACATACATTTGATGATAGTGCACCACCTGTTCAGTTGTGCCTGCAAACCTTAGTCAAGGTGAGGACTAAGCCAAATGGCCCCGAAATCCGGAACAATTGGCCAGCCTGAGGCAGATAAACCAATTTAACCATTGGACTGTGGCATACAGCTAGGTCGGTCCATAAATCACCTACTGTGCATGATTGTACCATTGTACACTGGGCAGCATAGCCTTATTTAATACTCAGTCTGAAACCACTGAGTACACTGACATTTACAGAGTATTGGCACAGGTTGAAACATACTTACAGGAATGTTGAAATATTTGTTCTCTCAACAAGTACAATGTTGAATATTGATATTTTCTGATTGTTCCCCCCCCCCCAATCATACAAGGTTATCCTAACATGCTACCAACCACTAAGCTATCTGCTGAACATGCACTAACCTCCTAAATAATCCACTTATAGATGTCAGGACCAAAACGAAGCACAATGTCTGACATTATGATCATGTCTATGACGTAAGTCAACACAAAAGGGGGTTGATGTATTCCCCCCACTAACATACATAACAAGCAGTCTAATCTACCAGAAATACGGGTCATGAGACCAGGGTATGGTGGGGAGGCAGCTGGGTAGCATGGGGATGGCAACGACTGTGTGGAAGGCATTACACTTCCTCTAGATGAAATCAAAGGCCAGGCTGGTTTCAAAATAACACACCTTATTAGAAGTCTAATTAACAAATTTGTCATGCTCAGAGTTGATCTGCCATGGTCAAATATAGACATATTCACAGTCTCTGAAACTTGGCTAAAAAAAGCAGTGAAGATAAGCTTGCATCAATTAAAGGATACCAGTTATCAAGAGCAAGATAGGACCACCAAACTACCTAATGGAAAGACTAAGATAGGAGGGGGTTTAGCAATATATGCCAAATCGAATATTGATGTGGATAATGAGACATTGAAGCATCTAACCCCATCTAACTCTACAATTGAAGCCTAGTGAGTTATAATTAAAGAAGACAATTGTAAGCGCATCCTACTACGGAATATATATAGGATGCCTAATGGTAGCCTATATACTGCACTAGACTTATTACCTAACTGTTTGGACCAGACTCAGGCAAAATGGAGACACTGGTCATGGGAGATTTTAATGCAGATACAGCAGATCCACGTGCACAGACAGCTACAAAAGTTAGTCATTTTGCAGTGTCACAGGGATTGGAACAGGTAATCAAATCATGCACTAGAATGAAAGGGAAAAGAAAAGAAATTCTAGACCTAGCCATCACATACATGTTTGTTGTTTTACATCCTAGCAACATCTAAGGTCATATCAGGATGGGTACCGACTTGTGACAGTGCGCACTCATGGTGACTTTATAGTGCTGTCCTACTGGGAAACCAGGCTGCTGGCACCATGACCTGGTATCCCACTCAGTCACATTATCCTGACACTGAGCACACCAGTCCTTGCCCTGTCCTAATAATGCCAAGCACCTGACTAGGAAGCAACAAGTATCAATTTTTAAGTCATTGGTTTGACTCGACCAGGGTTCGAACCCATGATCTACCAGCATGGGAGATGGACGCTCTAACTCATTTGGCCATCCCGTCTGGGACCTTCACAGACATGAAATAAGGGGTAATTAACTATAATATAAGCGATCATAAACCAATCTATGTTATCATGAAAAACCTATAGATGTTAGGGGTCTAATAGTGTTCTGGGATAGAACTTACAGTCAATACTCTACCGATAAATACTGTGAAACTCTAAGGCAGGAACCAATTGAAAACATTCTCCAAACAGAGGATCCTAATGCATGTTGGCAACTATTATTAGATAAAATAACACTAGCAGCAAACAAGCATGCACCTATGCTGCTCTATAAGGTTAAAGAAAATCGTCCCAAATGGTTATCTAATGAAATCTTAGAGCTCCAGAAAGATAGGGATTACTTTGCATAAACATTTGAACATACTGGCAACCCTGAAAATGAATTCATAGCCAAACAACTAAAGAATAAAGCAACGGTAGCCTACAGAGGTGCAAAGGCCAAGTTTCTTAAAACACATATAATTATGAATAAAAGTAACTTGAGGAAGGCATGGAGGGTATAGCTCCAGCACCTGCACCGACAGTGAGAAATCTAACTGATGAATTGACTGGGGATAAAATACCTAGGGGAGAGTTAGGAACTTTCATAAATAACTACTTTGTCTATTTTGATGAAAAACTAGCAAATGAAATAGAGGATATACCACTGAATGACAAAATATACCACCCCAAAGTTAATACTCACCAATTTGAATTGCACCCAGTCACAGAGCAAGAACTTATCAAGAAAGTGCAGTTACTCTCTGAATACAAGTCCTCAGGGCTACAAGACCTAAGTTCCAGGCTCATCAAATATGCAATGCTAGCACTGGCTACTGAATTCACATATCTAACTAATCTAATTATTGATACAGGTATCTACCCATATGAATGGAAAAGGGCAATGATTGTGCCAATCCCGAAAACATTGAACCCTAAAATGTGTAATGAACTAAGACCTATATTACTTCTTCTGATATGAGGCAATATAGTAGAGCAACTTAATCCATGACCAAATAACAGAATTTTTTGAAAGTACAGGTTAGCTAGCAATAGAGCAAAATGGTTTCAGGAAGAACCACTCCACAAACAAAGCAGTGGCATATGTCCTAGACACACTAATGACAGGGATGGATCAATGTCCTAGACACACTAATGACAGGGATGGATCAAGGAAAATTATCTATTGCTGTTTTCATAAACTTTCGTAAAGCATTCGATACTGTAGACCATAAACTTTTAATAGAAAAAGTGGTAAATAGTGGTCTGGGCACTAGGATGACTAAACTGCTAAAGAATTACCTACTAAATCATTCACAATATACTAGACTTGAAGGGGTTGATTCCTCACTGAGAGAAGTGAAGACAGGGATACCACAGTGATCTACCCTGGGCCCACTATTATTCTTAATCTATATCAATGGCCTCCCACTAGTACTTGAACAAGTAAAGGGAAGCATATTTGCTGATGATGTGGCACTGGTAGTTACAGACACTGATATAAAATTGGCTGAAACCAAAATGAATCATAATTTAGAAAGAGTAAACTGTTGGGAAAAGGAAAATGCACTCTCAATAAATATTATAAAAACTTAATATTTAATATTTGCAACTAAAACTAAACATTCCAGCTCACCAATTGTCAGTATAGAAATAGGAGAGTGTATACTTAAGGAAGCTCTAGGTTATAAATATTTAGGTACTACACTTGACCCTACACTGTCAGGAACCGGTCAATTAAATAGGATTAACAGAACATTGGCAGCTAAAATGAACACCTTCAGGAAAATAATATGAGTGAAGAGACTGCTCTTCTATTGTACAAAACCACAAGACTGCCAATCATTGATTATAATGACATAATATATAATATATTAACTAAAAAGTAGCTAACAAATCTCCAAACTGTATAAAATAGAGGGTTGCGCACAGAATTTAAAGGAAAAACACTACATACCATTGAGATGCACAATAAATCTAAGCTAGATGCCCTAAATATTTGCACAGACAAGCACCTATTAGGCCTAATGTACCACAGCGCAAAAGACTCATATTACATACACACCTACACAAGCCACACATGCAGCGCAAGCCACCCTCCTGAAAGTGCCACATGTTAAAACTAGTAAAATGAAAAAGTTACCGGTTGTTCTTGGGGAAGCGCTCTGGAACCAACTACCAGCACATGTGAGGAACAGTGATTGTTACAAAACTTTCCAGATAAACCTCCATGCACAATTAAATCAACCAGCCGAGACCAAAGCAGATCAATGCCACACTGGTCTGGGTGTTGCCATTCCTTTCCCTGTCCCCCCCCGCTCTCTCCCCCAAACAAACATAGACTGTAAACTCAACCAGTAGCTGCCAACTAAACCAAACAAAAAACAATCTACAACAGAATGAACCTGGAAATGATTCTAGTTGGATCCTACTGAGGTACATGATTAATCAATATTAACCTACTGAATAACTCAATAGGCCCCACCTGAGATTACCACGAACACCAGTTCAATCACAAAGGCCCACCTTACATCCCACCATCACCCTTTCAATGTATGTTACTACCAGAAAGATAATCAGTTATGCCCCACCCCCTACTAATGCTTACCATACTAGTCTATAGCCGTGTTCACACGGGCAAAATGTGAGGCGAATCAGACAAATCGAATTAGGTGAGGCAAATTAGCGGCCCGTTCACACGGGCAGTACTTGGGCCGGAAATCGAAATCTGCGCATGAGCAAGTCCAGACTAACCAGCGCCAGTTTGGGTTCGTCGACGTCGGCCGAGAGAGTGTGGGTTCGACCTAGATATGTATGGATTGAATCGTATTGGTTTGGAACGGTCAAAACTTCTGCTGGGCAGTGAAACCCTAAAAATAAATGATGAAAAAAATATCTGTGCATAGATAGCAGTTTCATAATTAAATTATATAATATGCGCTTTTGATCGACCGGAAAGTCAACAAACTGAGGTGTCGACTGCGCATGCGTGTGAGGTGCTTAATCCGCCTCAGTGCGTCCACACGGGCAAAATAAATCGAATCACAGAAATCGCCTCACGTAAACTACCTCGTTAGGTGGTTTACATTATCTAGATCACAGGAATCGAATCAGCCTTAATCCGCCTCAGACACCCGTTCACACGAGAAATGTGAGGCAAACTATACAAGTCGCTTTCTACGAATCGATTTACATCGCCCGTGTGAACACGGCTTAACATAGTTACCTCCCCGCATATGTTTCTTTTTTCTCTTATCTGGTTCTTTACCTCTCATTCATGTACCAAAGTTTTGCTTATTTCCCTGAAATTGTCTATATATATACTATTATAGATTTGTTTACTGTGTAGAGGCAATTGTCATTAGGGATGGAAGATCAGTGCGTTAGCACTGACAACATGTTATTCAGAGTAATAAAAACACTTGAACAAAAAAAAAAGTAAATGCAAATGCAAATGCAATTGTGGCAAGTGGAATGCTGTATGGACCGATCGGTGCGAATGCGAACGCGAATGCTGCTCCATTTGCCATAGAGCAACCAGCAACTTTGACTTTCATTTCACAAATTGTTGTTGTTGTTGAAGATTTATGCTGCCTATCATGGATAACCCTGACTAGGCTTGTTTTCACGATTAGACAGTTTGTCGATAGAAAGCCCGAGCCTACACTTTTACCGACCCAAGGGATTTTTTACCTCCTACACCACATAGACATGGTATGAGAGCAACGGGCCTTTGATGACGCTGTAAGTTATACACAGTGGTGGAAATCCAAATTGGCAGAGGTGGGGGCACAGGGAATCGAACCACTGACCTTCAGATTAGGAGTCTGACCTAGAAAAAAGTCAGACACTCTAACCACTCCGCCACAGAGAACACCACAATTTGGAGTGAGACAGACTAAATAAACATAACATAGGTATATACACCGCATTCCGCATACAAAGTACAGTACAACCCCATTAAACCAAGCTCTGTTAAACCAAACGATTGGTTAATCCAAACTTTTTTCAGGGGCCCGCCAAAATACTACCATTTATCATATAAAAAAGTTAGTTAAACCAAAGTCTGTTAATCCAAAATATTGGTTAATCCAAACAATATTGTTGGCCCCAGGCCACTTCCGGTACAGTTAAACAAAACTTTCATGTGGTTTTAAGGTCATCTGAGACTTTTTTATATGATAAATCTCGCCGAAAAAAGTTTGGATTAACCGATCGCTTGATTTAACCAAGGTTGGTTTAATGGGGTTAAACTGTATATACATAACAAACAATAATCATAGTGTCCACATACATTGGACATTCATAATGCACCCCCTTTTTCCCAAAGCCAAGTCAAAGTCAAAGCTCGGTTAAACCAATGATCGGTTAATCCAAACCAATTTCTAGGGTCCTTTCAAGTTTGGTTTAACGGGGTTATACTGTATATGGAATCTTAGCTTTGTGCTTTCCCATAGCAGAAGTGGCGTATTAGATATAACACAGGGTCTCCATTTAACACCGTGCTTGTGTTGCTAGGTTTGATGGCGTGATCATGGCGGAGACACGGTTAGCCCGAGGTCAGAATAGCAACAAACAAAAAAGCACCACGGGATACGGGTCAGCAATTATGTAAACACAGACTATTGTATGAACCAGACACCCGCCACCTGGAATGATTCTCACCAAGAATGGGCTGGTCGAATGAGTTAAACGTCCGTCTCCTCCTTTGTTGTTCGAGTTTTACATCCTGGCAACATCTAAAGTCATATCAGGACTAGTACCGACTTGTGACAGTACGCACTTATGGCGATTTTATAGTGCTGCCCCACTAGGAAATCAGGCCGCCAGCACATGACCCGATATCTCACTCAGTCACTTTATCCTAACACTGAGCTAACCAGTCCTTGCCCTATTCTATTAACACTGAGCACAAGGCTAGGAAGCGACAAGTATCAATTTTAAAGTCATCGGTTTGACTCGACCAGGAAGTGAACTCCAAACCTTCCGCATGCGAGGTCCGCGCTATACCACTTATGCCTAGTACACACCTCCCGTATAGGATTCGCGCACTAAAACTCGCAACTCGACCCGACCCGCTTAAAACTGAAAACGTGCCGATTCGTTTTTCGAATCGTGAATCGCAATCGTAAACGGCCGCTTTTAGCACTAAAAACTCAGTTTTATGCGTGCATCGCAATCGCTAGGTGTGCGCGGGGAGCGCACACCAAGTGATTTTTGTGGGCGAAACGGGCAGTTTTCGATCATATACGGGAGGTGTGCGCACACAAACGGTAGGTGTGTACCGGGCATTAGGCCGCCGCGCCTGGTTCTTTGGTCGGTTGTGGGATTCAAAGCCATGGGCTCCAATCCTGATCTGGTCGATTCAAAGTAATGACTTCAAATTTATCCTTGTCGCTACCTAATGCCTAGGTCACAAATGCTGCGGGCGCCATACGGCACTGCGGTCTGTGGTGTGTCTTGCGGTTTAACCAAATGTTACGACCTTGCGGCCTGCAGTTTATCTCTTCACAAATCGTACGGTTTGTGTTGAATTTATACATTTATTTAATATACAAAAAAAGTTGTAACTTTCTTATTATTGATCACACAAACATGAATATTTTGTATCATATTGATATTCGTTTTACAACCTTTTCATTGATGTAAACAAAGGTGATCGTACAGTGTTGTGGAGTCTGGATTGCCAGGATTGCGGCCTGCAGGGTTGCGATTTTTCTAAGTTAAGATAACTCCAACTTAAAAAAAATGCAACACCTTCCGGCGAGCAAAAAAACCGACAGTCACCTTATGGCGACCGTCACTAACCGTACGGTCGCCGTACGGTCTGGCCAATGCGGTAACGGCCGCCGCAGGCACGCCGTAATGCATGTGTGACCGAGGCATACCCTGGCGGTCGGCATTACTAGGATTTGTCAAGGCGCAGATGAATTAAATCGATTGAAATGTCTCCAATTTCGCTGTCGACCACAGCTCGCTGTCGACCATATCTCGCTCTTCTATTTCCACTTCTTGCCGATTCAGTGATACGCCTACTTTACCGCCCATCCACCCTACTACAATACTTTCTTTTTTATAGATGGGACTGTGGCGAGGCGCTTATGTCTCTGCTAAATAAAAACTTGTCACCTGTACTAGTTAGGGACCCGTCAAATATTATCTTACCCTATTTTTTTAATCAAAATTAGACACACACCCCGTTATACCCGTCACACTATGCCGTAACGCGGTAGCGTAAAGGGTGCATTCCTTACACGCGGCATGCGGCATGCGGTATGGGAATGCGAATGTGACACAAAATCGAAACGCCTTGAAGTCTATGGGCTACATTCCTTACACGTGGTATGCAAATGCAAATGCAAATGCAAATGCGAATGCATCAAACCGATCGGTCTATGTAGCGATCGGTGCGGCATGCGGCATGCGGCATGCGGCACGCGGGTGCGAATAGAAAACCATCAGTCGCACATGTCCATTAGTTTTAGACAAGGTGAGGCGACTGAGCATTATGGAACGGTCACACACAAGGGTGTGGAGGGGACACACAGGCCTAGAGGGTTGCCGTGTACATAGAAAACCATCAGTCGCGTTTGTCCATTAATTTTAGCCGAGGGGAGGCGACTGATCATTACGGAACAATGGAAATATGAAGAAATGGGACGGTGCTAACATGGCTCAGTTTAGCTTGCTCCGAGGGATGTTAGGACCATCCCAGATTTTGTTGACCACAAAGGACGGTCCTAACATGGCTCAGTTTAGGTTGTTAGGACCATCCCAATCAGGAGACATACGGTTATGGGAAAACTAAAAATGCTACCACATGCACAGAAATATGAATACTTATCTATAATTTGGTTATAATAAAGGTAGGAACCCCCATGTGACATACGAAAAGGTACATAGATATAAATGCAATATTTGGTCATATACAGTGCAGTAAGGAGTATATTTGTTTATTTTTATTTTTTAAATATAGCCAGTCGTGTGCCGCATGCCGCATGCTGCATGTAAGGAATCATGCCGTTCGCATACCGCATGCCGCATACCGCATACCGCGTGTATAGGTGTAGCTTATAGGTTAGCATATGCTATGTATACATTAGACATACGTCGAGTATGCTAGACATATGTTACACATATGTTATACATAAGTTGAACTATGTCAGGTGTAAGTCAAGCTGGCAGAAACGTACAGTCTGCGTATTGACAATTGTGTATTGAAAACATATGGATAATGTATGGATAACGTATGTCTAACATACGTTTGGTGTTTCACCATATTTTGACGTATTTAATGTATAAAGGCATACTTCTGGTGATCGAATAACGTATATACCATTCACCGGCGTTCTGTGAGCTTTCGGTGAGAGTTTTTTCAATATTCTCATGTGTTACCACTACGTTGGATCCACGTTTTGGCTACATCCACTATGTTGCACTAATGTCCAACTTGGCCCTGAAATGCCAAGAATTTTGACGGATCTCGATGTAATTAAGGGCGCATTCCATATACGCGTAATGCGTAATGCGAATGCGAATGCGAATGCGAATGTGACAAAAAATCAAAATGCCTTGAAACCTATGAGCTACATTCCATACATGCGTAATGCGTAATGCGAATGCGAATGCGAAAGAAATCCATTATCCCGATCACTCCATGTAGCGATCGGTGCGTAATGCGTATGCGTAAAGGTGGTGCGAATAGAAAATCATCAGTCGCATTTGTCCATTGATATAAGGCTGGAGGAGGCGACTGATAATTACGGACAGCCGGGACAGGGGTCAGGGAGGGGGGTTGTCAAGGCTGCTGAGTGGAAACATATGGTCGTGGTTGTGGTGGGGGTTCGGGTTGGTAAAAATGCTACCAGAGCCACAAAAATATGAATACATATCTATAATTTGGTTATAATAAATGTAGGAACCCCCATCTGACGTACAACAAGTTACATAGATATAAATGCAATATTTGGTCATATACAGAGCAGTATGGAGAATAATTGTTTATTTTAATTTTTTTAATATAGCCAGTCGTGTGCCGCATAACGCATTACGCGTGTATGGAATGATGGCATTCGCATAACGCATAACGCATTACGTGTATATGGAATGCGCCCTTTAAGTGATTTCTAAGTTTCCCACTTGCTGGCCTGTTACGTCATAGTGTGACAGGGGTATCAGAGACGTGGCCGAATCGGTAACGGTGCTGGTTTCCCACGCAGAAGTCCAGAGATTCAAGTGCCTGCCGAGCCAAGCTAATAACTTACCAAAGTTATACTTGTCACTACCTAATAGGATGCTCTGCATTAACAGGATAGGGCAAGGACTGGTTAGCTCAGGATCAGCATAATATGGCATAGTAAGATATTATGTCATGGTGCCAGCAGCCCAGTTACCCAGTAGGGAAACATTAAAAATGCACCATGACTGCGCCATTCTGATATAACCTTAAATGTTGTTAGTGAGGTAAACCTGAGGAAGCAAAAATAAGAATTCTTAGCGAATCGCATATTCTTGGGGGACTTTATAGTGCTCCCTGACTGGGATGTCATGATGCAATGATGCCAGCACCATGACTTAACAACCTTACTTATGTCACATTATCCTGACAGTGACACTGAGCCGATCAGCCTTTGTTTGGACTACCATAACTACACGGAGTGCCAGGCCAGGTTGTTGTGAGAAGTGCCAACTTTGAAAGTCCTTGGTTTGACTCGGCCTGAAATTGAACCTGGACCTGTGCCAAGGAGAGCGGGAGCCCGTTCCAGTCAGCCAGATTGTCCGGTCTTTGGTGGGTTGTTTCTGTTTGCTGACTTGTGTTTTACATCCTAATAACATCTGAGGTCATATGAGGACGAGCACCGACTTGGGACAGGGCGCACACATGGCGACTTTATAGTGCTGTCCCACTAGAATACCAAGCTACCAACACCATGATCCAATATCCCATTCAGAGGGCAAATTATCCTGGTTAGTTGGTTGGTTGGTTGAGTCCTGGCAACATATAAGGTCATGTCAGGACGGGTACCGACTTGTGGCAGTGCTCACTCATGGTGAATTAATAGCGCTGCCCAGTGAGAGACCGGGTCACCAACACCATGACCCGATATCCCACTCAGTCATATTTTCCTGACACTGAGCCAACCAGTCCCTGCCCTTTCGTATTAATGCTAAGCACCCAGCTAGGAAGCGACAAGCATCAATGTTGTAAGTCATTGGTTTGACTCAACTGGGAATTGAACTCCTTTAAAAAAAAAAAATTAAAATGTTGTTTAGCTTGTTTTATTTAACGACGCCTCTAGAGCGCATTGATTTTTCATATCATTGGCTATTGGACGTCAAACAGATGGTCATTCTGACATAGTTCTTTGGAGGAAACCAACTGTCACCACATAGGCTATTCTTTCTGATAAGCAGCAAGGTATATTTTATATGCACTTTCCCACAGACAGGAAAGCACATACCACAGCGTTTGATGAACCAGTTGTGGACCACTGGTTCGGAATTGAACCCCCGATCCTGCGCTCTACCGACTCATTATCCTGGTCATTCGGCCATTGTGCCATGTGTGTCTGTGCTTTGGGTGTGTCGCTTGTAGTATAAACACTTCCGGTGTGTGGCTTGTACTATAAACACTTCCGGTGCGTGGCTTGTACTATAAACATTTCCGATGCAGATCACGTTGTTGGTGCTTGCAACACAGTGTGGTGATCTAAGTCCTGGTCACATAGCCGTTAGTGGATATAGGTGAACATAGTGGAGGCTAATGTAGTTGAAACTAGTTGAAAGTGGTTGAATGTAGTTGAACGTAGTTGAATGTAGTTGAACGTACCAGCATCCATACTTGTCCTTGATGTCAACTTGGTAATAATATGGGTGAGCCATGATCTCCGATTTAATTGTTGGACATGTTCAAAAGAGCGGTATGTTAGAGGCTGAATTTTGAATGTAGTAGAACATAGTAGTATGTTCCTCTTAATGTACTCTAGCATACTCTAGCATATTCTAGCGTACTCTAGCACACTCTAGCACACTCTAGTGTACTCTAGCATATGCTAGCATACTTTGACCCGCACAAAACCATGGCCATTGCACATTGTGCATGCCATAGTCACACAGCCGTTAGTGGAGTAGATGAACATAGTCGAATGTAGTGGAGGCTAACATAGTTGAATGTAGTTGAAAATAGTTGAACGTACCGGCATCCATACCATAACATATTTATCCATATCAATCAGTGGCAAAAGATGCCGTACCTTAACGTATTTCAATGTAGTTTAACAAACTTTCACCAAGTTTCACCCAGGTTGGCCTCCACTACGTTCACCTACGTTCAACTACGTCCACTAACGGCTATGTGACCAAAGCTTAAAACAAGACTAAGACGCTACACTGCGCTACCCTAAATGGAAATTTGCCAGGAACAACTAGAAACATAAAGGTGTGACATATGCTTTTGGCAAACTTCCAGTAGCGGGCAATGTAACGGTGCTGTGAGTATGACTGGTGACACAATGAGATATGTATTACCGCTCACAATGTTTTATTTCTGAATTAATGTACACATTTATTATTGTGGAGCTCTGTGGCGGAGTGGTTAGAGTGTCTCACTTTTTTCTAGGTCGGACTCCTAATCTGAAGGTTGGTGTTTCGATTCCCCATGCCCCCACCCACCTCTGCCAATTTGGATTTCCACCGCTGTGTATAACTTACAGCGTCATCAAAGGCCAGTTGCTCTCATACCATGTCTATGTGGTGTGGGAGATTAAAAATCCCTTGAGTCGGTAAAAGAATAGGCCCAGTTTTCTATCGACAAACTGTCTAATGGTGAAAACAAATCACATCAGACTTATCGATAATAGGCAGTATAACTCTTCAAGGAAAAAATTAAAATTAAAGTTCCATAGTCCGATGATTTTGGATTACTGTCATTTTTCTGAGATAAATATATTAAATTGTTTATTATTATCTACTTTACTGCAGTTTGAAGCAATTTTTATTTTTATTTTGAAGGGCTAAATGTTGAGATATTTGAAGTGCACAGATGTACAATTACTTTGGCAAGCATGCCAAAACTCTTGCCACCATAGGTTTCTGCAATAACAGCTGCTATCAAATTGATTCACTGTTCCCTTCTATGTGGTGACAAATGTACAAGTACACCAGTGATATTTGGAATCAATTCTACATAATTGCTTTGGTTTTGAAAAGTTGAAGCTTTATTGGACTATGCAGCTTTAAACACAGGAAATGTTAATTATGCACAATTGGTCGTCCTGCTTCCAGTGCTCCTTTCAATAGTCTATATGGTTTATATCAAATACAAGACTATCTTATACTTTAAAAAAACTATATAAATACTATATTCATTTCATGACATTAAAGTTGTATAGTGGGATGGGTTTCAATCTCTTGGTGATTGTTTAGACAGTGTGACAGTGCACACTCATGGTGACTTTATAGTGCTGCCCCACTGGAAGACCAGCCTGCCAGCATCATAACCTGATATCCCACTCAGTCACATTATCCTGACACCAAGCCAACGAGTCCTCACCCTATTGTAATAATAATGTGGAGTGTCGGGCTTGGAAGTGACAAATATCAATTTAGTAAGTGACTGGTTTGACTCGACAGGGAATTGAACTCCCGCCCTTCCGCACGGGAGGGCTGCGCTTTACCGATTCGGCCACCGTGTCTAGTCATATACTAGATACAGTGCATTATATATCTAATATATCTAATATATCTAATATATCCAGCGCATATTGGTCACCTGGCCGTGTCATCCAATCGGTAGAGCACAGACCTCGTGTGTGGAAGGTCAGGAGTTTGGTGCTCGGTCAAGTCAAACCAATGACTTTAAATTTGATACTTGTCGCTTCCTAGTCTGGTGCTCGGCATTAATAGGATAGGGCAAGGACTGGTTAGCTCAGTGTCAGGATTATGTGACTGAGTGGGATATCAGGTTGTGGTGCCAGTGGCCTGATTTCCCAGTGGGGCAGCACCATAAATTGTCCATGAGTGTGCACTGTCACAAGATGGTACCCGTCCTGACATGACGTTAGATGTTGCTGGGACATGAACAACCAAAAACAACCGAAAGAAACAAAGCATATTGGTCACCTGGAGATCCATATTTGTACTTACACGTTCCGCAGTTCCAGCATTGACCGGGAAATTTTCCGCGAAGCCTTTAATCCATTGGAAGTCTGCGATGGAATTTTCACAGAACCGGAAGTAGATTTATCCTGGATCTTTAACTTCCGGTGGAAACCGAACAGTTTTCTAATCATCATCAGACGGTCGTGCTCCCTGCCGTGCTACTATTACGATCTGTCATCGCTGATCCTCAGCTGAGCTGCCCGTTGGGTCTGATCTCAATGCAGTGGTTTGGCAACGTAACCCATGCCATTCAGGAGCAAAGCTCATGCTGTGTAAAAGATGTCATAGATCAATGAGCAGCTCAAGGCACTGTCAGCATAGGAAGAAGGCATCCTGCTGTGTCAGTTACACTGATCATGTACAGGCTGCTGCATCAGTTACACTTATCACGTACATCCTGCTGCGTCAGTTACAGTGATCATGTACATCCTGCTGCATCAGTTACAGTGATAATGTACATCCTGCTGCGGCAGTTACACTGGTCATGTACATCCTGTTGCGTCAGTTACAGTGATCACATACATCCTGCTGCTTGTGTTACAGTGATCACGTACATCCTGCTGCGCCAGTTACAGTGATCAAGTACATCCTGCTGCGTCAGTTACACTGATCCCGTACACCCTGCTGCGTCAGTTACACTAATCACATACATCCTGTTGCATCAGTTACAGTGATCACCTATTGGCAGTGCATTTAAATCATGATCCTAAGAGCAGCTTATTGTATTGACGGCATATGGACACTGAATCCTCCACTAGAACTGATAGTGATCAATAGTAGCTGAAAAAGCAGCTCAACCCACTGATGGCATATGAGGAGTACATCCCCCTGCAGAGGGTACAGTGCCAGTATATTTAATCATGGTAGTAAAGGCAGTTCAATGCACTGACAGTGTATGGACATTGAATCCTCCGTTAGAACTGATAGTGACCCTATATTGGCAGTGCTTAATAATAGCTGAAAGGACATCTCAACGCACTGACAGCATAGGAGGAATGCATCCTGCTTCTGAAGTGACAGTCAACCTCCATTGGTAGTTTGTTTCATAGTGACTGGTGGAAAGAGCTGCTCCACGCACAGGCAGTATAGGGGGAGAGTATCTTGCTTCTGAAATGACAGTCATCCTTCATTGGTAGTTTGTTTCGTAGTGACTGGTGGAAAGAGCCGCTCCACGCACTGACAGTATAGGGGGAGAGTATCCTGCTTCTGAAGTGACAGTCATCCTTCATTAGTAGTTTGTTTCGTAATGACTGGTGGAAAGAGCAGCTCCGTGTATTGCCAGAATAGGTACAGGGCATCCTGCTACAAAAGCTATCATGGTCCTCTGGATTACTAATACTAATAGCTAAAACAGCAGCTCAGTGCACTGGCAGCAAACGAGTGGGGCAGCCCGCTTGAGGAGCGACAGTGGCCCTGTACTAGGAATGTGTTTGCTGGAATGATCGAGGCAGATGCTCAGAGCAGATGATCAGAGCAGATGCTCAGAACAGAGGAGACCATGCAACGGATCTTTACCTCATGATCTTAGCCACATTTACCTGCTCAGAAGCATTCTTTATATATGTGTATATATATATATATAATCATATTACGGAGCAACAATATTAAAACACAGATTGATCTGAGTAGGATCTTATTTCGCTCAGGCAAGATACCGACCGACCTTGCCCACCATACAACAGTTTAAAAGGTGATCTTATGTGACACCGTTGGTTTGGTCAATGCGTATATAGGTGCATGTATGATGTAGGCGGCTCCATTAAAGCTTACAGTGCAGTGAATGCGTACAACACATTCATTGGTTAATAAACTTTCACAATTATTAAACAGATTACCTGATTACTAGGTATATTACCAATGGTCGGGCCAAGCCCTCCTTCCTCCGCCATCTTTTCTGTGTGTACATAATGCATTATATATCATATATAGTATATGTGTGCGCATAGATACTAGAGTAACTGATACAGTGCATGAACAGTTTGATGTAACACCAGCATGAGATAAGATCACAAACATTCAGTGCGCGTAATCCTACATCCGGATAAGGGGGCTATATATTTTTCGGCAGTAAGTGAATCAGGATAATGAGCAAGGCGAGCCGTGGCGCCACCGTCGGAGCTGAGGTTGAGTAGGTTGGAGTAGTAGACGACTAGCCCGAGGGTCCAACACCCGATTACTGGTGGGTGGGTGTGAGGAGCGAGTATGCAATTCTCGGTAATTATACTCATATATTTCTATACAGCATATATATGAAATCACACCATGATTACCAATGTTCCGTAGATGTGTTTGCATATATATATCCCCGGTTATAACTTCCATAGACAGGTCAAGTGATTACTGATTTGAAATGCACTGGTTGGTTGTCACAATGAATATTGCACTTCTACAATATACGTAGTCCTGACAGCAGATACTGGTCAACACATCACTGGTATGTAGGTGGGCGGTATGCGATCACCTCTGCCAATTTGGATTTCCACCGATGTGTATAACTTACAGCGTCATCAAAGGCCAGTTGCGCGCTCATACCATGTCTATGTAGTGTGGGAGGTTAAAAATCCCTTGAGTCGGTAAAAGTGTAGCCTCACAATTTCTCTCGACCAACTGTCTATACAGACTTATCCACGATAGGCAGTATAAATCTTGAAGAAAAAGAATAGGCGTGCACTAGCACCAAATAACATACTCGTCTTCGTGAGCTTGAAGATAACTCACTGCACACGTTACAGATAATATCAGAGCTCCGGGAGGCTGTAAGGTCTGAGGGTGGATCCACAGGCTGAGGGAGTCTTCCTGGAAGATGTATAACCACTAACTGATGATACACACAAGACACACAAAGAGAGCAATACAGCCACGCCCTGCGGCTATCTGTATGGGCGTAGCTTCTCTTGATCCACTGAGTCACCATGGCACCCGATACGTAGATAACAGAGTGACACCCCTCACACCATGTGGGTAGATATAGTTGTTGCTAGACCCCCTGGCAGTTGCTGCCAGGAGAGGTGTGGCAGTGTGTTGTGTGTGTGTGGTTATGTGTGTAAACAGGAGGCAGGTGCGGTACCGTGGAGGGTAGCGTGACCCGCTGACCCCAGATACCCTCTGTGAAGACAGAATGGATTCAGGTAGACGGGAGAATGGAGCGGAGGATGGAGGGCGGATGGGGGAATGAGATGGGCGAGGGTGGATGGGTAATGGAGGACGGAGAAGGGGAGTGGGAGGAGGGAGGAGAGAGGAGGGGGAAGAGGAGAGAGGAGGGGGAAGAGGAGAGAGGAGGGGGAGGAGGAGAGGAGGGGGAGGAGGAGGAGGAGGAAGGGGGAGGAGGGGGAGGAGGAGGAGAAGAAGGGAGAAGGGATGGGGAGTGGAGGAGGGGTGGGGGAGGTGGGGGTGGGAAGGGAGGAGGATTGAAGGAGTGGAGGAGGGGAGGAGGGGAAGAGGGGAAGAGGGGAGGAGGGGAGGAGGGGATTAGCTCTAACAGAGTTGTTGCACACAGACCAGTACAGCTAACACCGTAAACATCAGATGTTGGACTAAACGATAAACCTGTATATTCGATTTTAAGGTATGTATGTGTTATGTCTATTTGTTTACTGCTCCTTTATTGTGCTTGATTTAATCCATATCATTTGCTCACACATCTCCTGGCACCACACTTAATAATCCACACCTGAGTTTTCACGCGGGCCATTAACTAATTGGGGTTGAGTTCGCTACTTAGTTACTTAATGGGCATCATATTTCAGTCCATGGCTTTGAGTGCTCACTGATCGAGGGTCATTGTCTTCATTAGTGCTAACCGAAACTTCCTATGTCTTGAGTCCACATCAACCAGTAACTCGCCTGTATATCTGAATTATCATTCTAATCTTTCTAGTCATTCAACTCCAGTAGCAGATCCAAACAGTGGGTCTAGACATCGATCAGTATATTATTACCAGATACCTTCCAGATGGGGAGAAATAGTTTTGATTGCTCTCAGCAGGGGAGCGATTCATTCTGTCCCTTCGCGCCCCACACCTGACTCCCTTCTATGTGTGGCCCGTTAAGGGTTGGTCCCAGCCAAAGCCATACTGTTATTAACAGTGTCACCTGGGGTCCTCACCCCAAACACCTTAAACATATCGCAAACCGGATAATATTGCATCGCTGGAGTTAGCAGCATGAACACACGGTGCGTGCCATAACTATAATCATGGATAGATACAGTTGCGAAAGCAGTAGATACAATTGCCAGAACCTCATGTATGTGCCGTGTAATGTACTTATTGAAATATAGACAAGCAACCATTATTTCCCATCCTATATAGCACTGCTAGATTCAAGCTTTTCAATCTTCATTGTACTCTAGTTTCTAACTATATATGTACTATACATAGCTATCCTTCCATGCAATGTAGACAAGCAATTAGTATATATCATCCTATGTAACACTATTGCATTCAAGGCTTTTCGATCGACATTGTACTCTAGATTCTAACTATATATGTACTACACATAGCTATCCTTCCATGCAATATAGACAAGCAACCAGTATATACCATCCTATATAGCACTATTGCATTCAAGCCTTTTCAATCGCCAATGTACTCTAGATTCTAACTCTGTATGTACTATAATTAGCTATCCTTCCATGCACCCTCAGGGTTAGACGGGACTGACTCGTTATGCGCTTATTGAAATATAGAAAAGCAACCATTATATACTATCCTATATAGCACTGCTGCATTCAATCCTTTCAGTCTTCATAACACTCTAGTTTCTACCTATATATGTACTATACATAGCTATCCTTCCATTAACCACAGGGCGAGCCGGGGCCGGCTAGGTTGACTACTAGGTGTCAGGTTGGGAGTTGGCAAGGTGCTGCCCATTTCGCATAGATAGTTCATCATCACAGTCCATCCACCGGCCAATAAGCTAAATGGTGCCAACACAGGGTAACCTGACTGATTCTATATAAGTTATAGTCTGTACCACTTCTGCTCGAGTCCATGGCTTTTATGAACAGTGCTTTATTGTTATTATTAATATTATTATCCACTTAGCGAATACCGGCAATGCCACATTGCGGAAACACACAGGTTCTTGTCTGATCACCGACATTAATTAATGTTGAGCTTCATCAGTACTTGGATGGGTGACCGCTAGGGGAATATGAGGCGCTGAGGACATTCTGATACAGGTGTGTAGTCTGCCAAATCAGTAGTCGATGAGTAAGCAATAGCAGGGGCTGCGGTGGGTCTCATTACTTGCAGCAACTTCAGTGATCCACTCTATTCAACTGCTGTATTTTATTCCTAAGAGGATACAAGCACCAGCTGAACCCACGATCTGGCAAATTGCCAAAACATCAATGACTCGGTGCATGAAGTGCATTGAGAGTAACAGCAGTTGTAGAAATATATGAAACAGAATATGTACCATTTAGCGAAATATGCGAGTATAAATGTACGCAATATATATTGGATACCGCCGCAGCATTAGGGGATTATTCAGCAAATAAATGCTACCAGTGGCGCCACCACACGGCGTCCACCTTCACTACCCGCTGGGCTAGTCATATGTATGACGCATTTGGGAAAATAAATTATATTTGAAGGAATATATAGTTGTGCATTCGGAATATATTCGATAGAGTAGATATGTTCATTGCTCATTCAAAGTCTGTCTTGCACGCGAGAAGGTAGTCATGGTGAAAAAGGAGCCATGGATATATTACTGGGATATATTGTCTTAACATTCATCCGGTGGTAAATTGCCTATGAACCAGGCTTGGAAAAGGTTTACAGCCAGGGAGTCATTTACGATTTACGGTCCAGCAACACCTGAGGTCATATCAGGACGGGACATGCCAGAGTACACTTACAGCAATGTTAGTGCAGTACGCCCACGAGAACACCATGCCTCCGGCACCATGACCTGATATCCCACTCAGTCATTGTGTTTTCCTATTAATCCTAACCCATTGGTAAGGTCTTGAAAGGATTAAGTTTGGAAGTTGTTAGTTTGAATGTACAGTGGATGGAAACGGCGATATAATAGTATTTAATGCATGGACAGTTTGTACTATATGCACTGAGCTAGTTTTGTCCACTTGTAAAGCACAATTTAATAAAGAAGTGGACATGTACTATTTATTGAGCATCATTGCCACTTTACCATAATTTGTGGACATGTCTTATTCACTGAGCATCATTGTCACTCCACCATAATTTGTGGATATGTGATATTCACTGAGTGTCATTGTTGCTCCACCATAATTTTTGGACATGTACTATTCATTGAGCATCATTGTCGCTCACCATAACTTGTGGACATGTGTCATTCACTGAGTGTCATTGTCACTCCACCATAATGTGTGGACATGTCCTATTCACTGACCATCATTGTCACTCCACCAGAATTTGTGGACATGTGTTATTCACTGAGCATCATTGTCATTCCACCAGAATTTGTGGGCATGTCCTATTCATTGAACATCATTGTAGCTTTACTATACTTTGTGGACCTATGCTATTTACTAAGTGTGATTGTCCCGTCATATTACCTGGCATATCGGTGTCACTATGGACACAGGCAACACACTGCATTCAGAATATAATATATAAACAACTGCATTAATCACCAGTGCGTATTCTGTGTCCAATATCTAGGACGGTAACTATATTTTGGAAATGAGTAGTCTTTGCAAGTGTTGTCAGATTGGAATGTTATTTTGTGATGATGTGCTGTTTGTTTTGTTTTGTTCGTAAGATGTGGGTGCTGTTCTATTCATAGAAAAGTCGGGCCTCCTGTCACGAATAGGCTCCGCAACCCCAACCCCCACCCCCACCCCCAACTAACAATTGTCACTCCGATAGTCTAGATAACCCGGGAAGCAGCAATATGACTGCCAGCAGTCACACCACACAGAGGAAAACCCGAAGTACTAGGGATACCAGAGACCGGAAGTGGTGACACCGCCACATATGGGTCAACCGAAAGTATTATCTATATGGCAGACAGGATAGCCAGAAATGGTTACTCCATGTAAAGGAGAAGCGGAAGTACCCGCGACACTACCTGCAGGAGATCCGGAAATTGTGACACTACCGCATATAGGAGAACCGGAAGTTGTGACACCACCACATCTAGGACAACCGGAAGTTATGACACCATCACAGCTAGGACAACCAGAAGTAGTAGTGAACCTACAGACAGGATGCCCGGAAGTTATAACACCACCAGATATAGGACAACCGGAAGTAGAAGTTCTACCATAAACTAGGTCACCGGAAGTAGTGGTGACACCATCGACTGGACGACCGGAAGTAGTGGGTGAAAGAATCGACAGGACTGTCGGGAGTAGTGGGTGACAGAATCGACAGGACTGTCGGGAGTAGCCACCAAACAGACGGCCTGTCGGCCCGACTGACAGGCCGTGCACACACACACACCGACACCAAGCGGTCAGATGAGTTTTAGAGACCCTTGGTAAGTTGGTATCATGAGGCATACACAATCCTATATCCACTAGATGAATTAGGTCAGTTCCTCTGCACTGCAGCACTTATAGGCTGACCAATAAAATCACAGTGTTAGTGTGACTTGCAATAAAAATCGGCATAGCTGCTGGCTATACAGCAATCACAATTTATGCAAGTGGTTGTGCATTGTTTTTAGTTGCGTATTTCTCTTATTAACCAATCATGTCCCGTTGTATATGCGCAACTGGTAATGCAATCCTTACACTTGTGCATTGCTCCTGGATAACCAATCACATGGTGCCGTATGTAATCCTTATAGTTGAGCAATACTCCTAGCTAACTGGCCCCTTGCTGCTTATTGCAAAGGTAGCCAATGTGGCGGCAGTGGGTTTCCTCTAAATAAATATGTCAGAATGACCATATGCCTGACATCCAATAGCCAATGATCCAAAAATCAATGTGTGCGAGAGGCGTTGTTAAATAAAACAAGCCTTACTTGTACTCCTAGCTAACCAATCGCATGGTGTTGTATATATATGTAAATGGTTATTAAATCCTTACAGTTCTATATAGCTCGAGAATAACCAATCACAGGGCGTTATATGCAAGTGCTTGTATAATCCATGTACTTGTGCCTTAATCAGACATGTAGCAATAAAATCCTCACAGTTGTGTATTCAAACACAGAGCATTATCTATGGGAGTGGCTACAACATCTTCGTTGGCAGCCGTTCCTCCTGGCTAGCCAATCCCTCATTGTGGTCTATGCGCATCATAACACAATCCTCCTGGTTTTGTATAACTGGATGCTGACAAATCACACAATGTCTTATAATGTGCATACACAATCCTCATACACATGCATGCTCAAGTCTGACAAAACACACAAAGGTGGTCTATGTGCATTATAACACAATCCTCCGAGCTGTGTCTGATTCTAGACTGACAAATCACACAACGTGGTATATGCACATTATTACACAATCCTCAATTCTGACAAAACACACAAAAGTGGTCTATGTGCATTATAACACAATCCTCCTAGCTGTGTCTGACTCTAGACTGACAAATCACACAACGTGGTATATGCACATTATTACACAATCCTCAATTCTGACAAAACACACAAAAGTGGTATATGTGCATTATAACACAATCCTCCTAGCTGTGTCTGACTCTAGACTGACAAATAACACATGCCCTATGCCAGTTGGAGTGCAATACTTATATGTATCCATTACTCTCCTCAATGCAGGTTGTCTGATTGTGCATGCTAAAACTGACATATACGCGGGGTGTCCCCTTGTAAGGCAAACCGCACTGTAGACGCGCTGGATGTATGGCATGACATCCGTACTCTATACGCTGTGCACTGTGCACAGTTACACAGTACACAGTTACATAGTACACAGTACACTGAACACGGTGCACTGTTCAATGCACACTATAGAGCCAGACTATACATGTCACACCATATATGAGGGGCGGGACGTAGTTCAGGCGGTAGAGTGTCCACTTGTGATGTTGCAGGTCATCCGATCAATCCAGCTCAGTGGAGCCATTTGCAGTTTGAGCTATTTTCCATTCCAACCAGTTGTCCACAACTGGTTCATCAAAGTCTGTGGTATGTGCTGTCCTGTTTTGGGGAAAGTGCATATAAAAGACACCTTGCTGCTTATCGGAAAGAGTAGCCTATATGGCGGCAGCGGGTTTCTTCCATAGAAATATGTCAGAATGACCATATGTTTGAGGTCTAATAGCCGATGATAAAAAAGCTATGTCCTCTAGAGGAATTGTTAAATAAGACAAACTTTCCAGAATGCACACTATGCAGTGCACAATGTACATGACACACTATAGACTGCACAAAGCACACTATGCGCTACATACTGTGCACTGCACACTGCACACAGCACACGATACACTACATACTGCACACGGTAAAGTGTACAATGCACATTGCACACTCCCCGCGGACTGTGGGCGGGGCAGGCACTACACACGGTGAACCCGCCTACATACGGGACACATCCACATCACCAGTCCCGTGCCCCATACACAACCCACAGGCCAGTTCCACTCCGGCCACTCAGCTGTGATGCGTGTTCCTCTGAGGCGTGTTAATGAGATCCAGTAGTAGAAGCTGCAGTAGTAGTGTTAGCAGTAGTAGTGTTAGCAGGCAGTAGTAGTAGTGTTAGCAGCCAGTAGTAGGTTTATTGTGCGATTTCCGCCGCCGTCCTACACTACATGGAGGCTCACGGCCACCAATCCTGCCGTCGCCGCCAGGTGTCGTGAGGACTGGGTGTGGGTGTGGGGGGGATGGGGGGGGGCAGGCAGATAGGGGGTGGAGTGCGGGGAGGGGCAGGTGGGGGTTGTCACGGTGCCGGATTGAGCGGTAGTTGTAGGGGTGTGAAATTCCTTCACTCTCAGGTAGGAATCTCGGGTGGCACTGACTGTGGTGGCGGTGGTGGTGGTGATGGTGGGTGGAGTGGGTGGAGTGGGTGGAGGAGGTGGTGGAGGTGGTGGAGATGGTGGAGATGGTGGAGGTGGTGAAGGTGATTGAGGTGGTGGGGGTGGTGGATGTGGTAGAGGAGGGGAGGGGGGTGGAGGAGGTGGTGGTGTTGTGGGGGTAGTGGGGGTGAAGGTAAGGAGGACGTGGTGGATGAGGTGATGGTGGTTGCGCAGTTGGTGGTGGTGGTGATGGTGGTGGCGGAGGTAGTGGTGGTGATGATGGTCATGGAGGGGTGGAGGAGGGGGTGGTGTTTTCGCGGTAGAGGATGTGGTGGAGGAGGTGATAGAGGGCTGGGGAGGGGGTGGAGGAGGTGCTGGATGGGGTGGTGGAGACGGAGACAGAGGTGGTAGAGCTACATGTGGCCGAGGAGATGAGGGTGATGACGTGAGGTGAGGTGAGGTGAGGTGAGGTGAGGTGAGGTGAGGTGAGGTAAGGTGAGGTGAGATAGTAACGGTGGCAACAGGTGCAGCAGGGTAGTTGTGAATGTGCAAGTTGACCACTCGTGCCTTCCCTCCCTCACTCAGCTGGTCCATGCAGTGCATCATTCAATGGCCAAATCCATCATACACAGGTGGACAAGCAGGCAGACAGACAGCCAGATAGATAGACAGATAGACATATAGACAGATAGACAGATAGACAGATCGACAGATATGCAGATAGACATATGTACTCTATCTGCGTCCACACCATACTGGGGATCCCCCCCCCCCCCACCCCGCCTCACACTGGGCTTCATGACAATGAGGTCACGTAGCTCCTACATACACCCCCCCCACACATACACACGTCCACATAAACCCACCCACCCTCCCACCCATCCTAGCCCACCCGCCCCCACACCCGGACGCACCTCATTCCTCGCTACTTTCGCCAAATTCATTGTTGAGGCCACCCAAATTAACAGTCTCGACTCCCCGCAGCACTCCCCCCCCCCCCCTTCCTACAATTAAAACGCCCCCCCCCACACACAACACCACACCCGTCACCCACATATAACCTACAGGTCGCGGTGGTCTAATCGGTAGAGCGCGGGCCTTGCGTGTCGGAGATCGGGGAGTTTGGTTCCCGGTCGAGTCAAATCAATGACTTATGAAATTGACACTTGCCACTTCCTAGCCCCGCGCTCGGCATATTAATAATAGGATAGAGCAAGGACTGGTTAGCTCAATCTCAGGATAATGTGACTGAGTGAGATATCGGGTCATGGTGCTGGCAGCCTGCTTTTCCAGTGGGGCAGCACTATAAAGTTGCCATGAGTGCGGACTGTCACAAGTCGATACCCATCCTGATATGACCTTAGATGTTCCCAGGACGAAAAATTCCAACAACCAACCCACATGTAACCCCCCCCCCCCTCTCCCGCCAACTGGTGAACTACAGAGTCCAATTATAGTTAAGCGCCACAGTATAAATGTCCATAATTTGTTTTATATGATTTGAAATTTGGAAGTCAATTTTCTGTTTAATTCTTAATTTAATACGTGTTTCCTTATGCTAGGTACACACCTACCGTATACGATTCGCGCACTAAAACTCGCGACTCGACCCGACCCGCTTAAAACTGAAAACGGGCCGATTCGTTTTTCGAATTGCGAATCGCAATCGTAAACGGCCGCTTTTAGCACTAAAAACTGAGTTTTATGCGCGAATCGCAATCGCTAGGTGTGCGCGGGGGGTGCACACATAGCAATTTTTGTGCGTGAAACGGGCAGTTTTCGATCGTAAACGGGAGGTGTGCGCGCACAAACGGTAGGTGTGTACCGGGCATTACGAGCATTAATCGGGGGCGTGAGGGTGGTTTTGTTGATAGTCCATTTTCATCTGATTGGAATTGATTGTGTTTGGTTGTTTTGTTTTGCTTGTGTTTTAGTAGTTCTGTGAGCAATGGTAACATGCCACTAGTTAAAATGTAGGCCCCGTGTAATTTCCAGGTTCACGGAATGGTATTTAAGAATATTTGCTTTTTTTCTGTCTTTGGGGTTTTGCATTCTGGCAACATTAAAGGTCATATCAGGATGGGTACCGACTTGTGACAGTGCACACTCATGGCAATTATATGGTTTGTTTGTGTGTTGTTATTTAGGACGGTCAATTATATGGTGCTGCCCACTGGGAGACTTGGCCACTGAGACGATCACTGATATCCCATTAAATTACATTATCCTGATGTTGAGCAAACCATCCTTGTCCTATTGCAGTTATGCCTAGCACCTGGCTAGGGGTAGCGACAAGTCTAAATTTTGCTTTGACTCAGCCGGGATTCAACTTCCCAACCTTCTGTACGGGAAGCCTGGGATCTTACAGATGTTCCCACCGCCTCTGGTATTTAAGAATATGAAGGGCCCTGAACAGCGTGTGACATACGAAATAGCGAATGGTAGACAGGAAGTGTAAACACTTATTTGTCTCTCATTTTTGCTTGAGTGCAAGTAAATATGCAACACAAGGAATAATTAGTAGCATGTGGTGAATAATGGGTCAAATTTCCCTGGATCATCAGCCCATGCTTTTTCTAATCTGTTCTTGAATGAATTTATTGAGTCGGCATCAATAACATTTTGTGGGAGACTGTTCCATATATTTATGATCCTGTTTGAGAAACTGTGTTGCCTTAACTTTGAAATGACTCTGGGTTTTACTAGGTTGAGAGTACGGCCCCGACTGCCTTCTCTGTTATTCAAGGTGAAAAATTGGTTCATATCTATTTGATCAAATCCTTTCATAATTTTAAATACTTCAATTATGTCACTTCTTTTCCTTCTGTAGGAAAGGGTAGGAAGTTTCAATTCCCTAAGCCGTTGTTCATAGGGTAAGTCCTTTATAACTGCAACTAATTTCGTTGCACGTCTCTGAACCTTTTCAATCTCCAGAATATCTTTCCGAAAAATTGGGTTCCAAATTTGTGGACAGTATTCCAAAATTGGCCTAACAAGAGACTTAAATAGAATGAGAAAATTGTTCTTGTTGAGGCATTGGAAAGTTCTTTTAATTATTCCTACTCTCTGGTTAGCATTTGAGATGATAGTCCTCATGTGTTTCTGAAAGGAGAGTTGGGAATCGAAGGTTATGCCCAAGTCCATTTCATAGATGTCTTGTTGCAGGAGAGTGTTCTTCATATTATAGGCATAATGAGGATTATTTTTCCGTTATTAATAATTTTGCACTTCTTTTCATTGAAGGGCAATTGCCATTTCTCGGACCATTGTCCGAGTTTAAGAATATCCTCTTGCAAGAGATTTTTTATCTCTTACATCTTTTATGGGATAGGGTGGAGGAAGGCTGGTTGATAGCGTTTTACTTTGTAATATTCACCTCCTACATAACAGATAAAAGATAAGGCATGGTTTGAATAAGAACTTCTATGGCTGGCACTTACGAAAAGGCCCTACCCTTTATTTAAAATCAAAATTTGAATGACGAGTGGTGAGTAGCCAGACGAAAGTGGTGTGTGTGCTGCTGTGCTCCTCAGGACTGAGTGGATGTAGCCAGGCAATGGACCGGGGCAGGTTATGCAACATTACTACTCCACCACACAGGGTGGGAGGAAGCAAAAGAAGACAGCAGAAACAGCGTAACATAGATGTGAACAAGGTACGTTATGTAGTAGAGTTCGGTTCTTGTGTGTCGGCAACATAGATATGAGTAATCTGCTGACAAGGATACAGTGCATATATACATTTCCCAATAACTGATAAGTTTATGTTAAACTATATAGTTCCTACCAAACTAGAGAAAGGTGTTATCCCGACCATGGATAATACATGCCTTTTCCCTGAAATAATACTTGCATAATCAATTATACAACACATAAACCGTTGTATATATACGGAATATTAAATGTGTAAGGTTTCATTGGTTTGATGCGACCAGGGTTCGAATCCCACAATCTACCAAAATGGGAGATGGACGCTCATTTTGCCTTCCCGTCTGGTCTTAAATTGCAGTCGTAGTCCATATACATTCAATAGTGAACCTATACATTTCCTATGGTATAAGGTTTGTTGATGGATTTGTAACATTATGGGTCCCTTTAAGTATTTCAGTTTGGTTGTCCTCATGACAACCTTGGGCAATTGAGTAAATATGCAAATTAAGGTTGCCATTACCAAAAGAAGCTATTTCTTGAACATATCAGGGAATATACAAATTGTGCCAAAGGTGATGTATCTCAAATTTGCTTTTCAGTGTCAAGGATTAAGATATAGGCTTTATTTGTAATGTACAGGGGAGTCCTGCACTCTACCGATACGCTACAGCGTCCGATAGCTTTAAAAGAGAATATTAGGTAGTTAGGGGACCAGTTAGATAGCCAGAGGGGGTGGGGAGGGGGGAGGGGGGAGGTGTTCAGTGTGCAGGGCCGTGGAATGCATTTGGAAACATTTATACACATTTGTATAAAGATCTGTTGTATTTTTATTAAGTTTCTGAATTCAAGGATACTCCTCGAGTGTCTTCTCCTTGCTGGGAGTTTATTCCATAATGTGCCACCTCTGTAAATTGTTGAAAGCCAGGAATTAGACAGAGGGGAGGAAGGGGGGGTAGGGAGGGGGGGGGGTAGGGAGGTTAATAGGGCTACATAGGGTTACACCGGTTATAGTTTAACGCTCTGTTCGCATGTCTCTACCATGCGTGGCGTGTGTGGTTGGTTTGTGGTGGAGGGCGTTGGCTGGCCCCGTGTGTAGATCGTGTATATGTGGGTTAGGGTGCCGGGAGGCAGACTTGTCACACCCCCAGGGCTCGGCGGAACAGGTGAGTTCCCGGCTCCGGTGTGGCATGTACAGAGAGGTGGGACAGCGCGACCATCCAAGCGTCGTAACCATAGCAACACCGAGTTGGTCTGTCCCACCAGCAAGGTTAGTTTGTTTGTTTGGTTTTGGCGGTTCATGTCCTAGCAACACTTAACTTAGTTCATATCCGGCCAGTTTAACTTCATAGCAACACTTAGGTCATATCCAGTCGGGTACTGATTTGTGACAAGGCGCACTCATGGCAACTTTCTAGTGCTGCATCAATGAGAAACCAGGCCCTACAGCACAATCATCCAATATCCCCACTCAAGTGTTCCTTATCATTATCACGACACTGAGCCAAGCATTCCTTGCCCTATCCTGATAATGCCAAGTGCCTGGCTAGGAAGCGACAAGTATCAAATTTGTAAGCCGATGGACGTATTCGACTGGGACCTTTCCATCCGCATAATTTAGGCTCTTCCCACCTGCACAGTGAACTTGGTTTTCGAGTGCAAATGGGACCAGTCAAATTACTTCAAAAAGCGCCTCCAAAATGGTCGTCTGATTCAGTGGTTTCAGCCAATCAGAGCTGTTCTTTTCAATTGCAAATGGCTGCCCCTAAGGGGCCAGCGGTTTTCGAAGCACCCAACAGCTAAAGTCGTTCGAACTACACTGAAGGTGCTGCATGGTGCAGTTTGTCTTGGACAAAGTTGACAAGCAAAGAAAAACACCAAAGAAATCCGAATGCCCCCCCCCCTTTTTTTGGTTACTTGCTCAAACCTCCATACGCACATTTATACCCCTACAATTGTCCATACACTGTCACCATGTTGAATAAGTTTGTTTGTTGCTGTTTTACGTCCTAGCAACATATAAGTTCATATCAGGACGGGTACCGACTTGTGACATGGCGCACTGAACCCTGGTCGAATCGAACCAATGACTTAAAAATTGATACTTGTCGCTTCCTAGCCTGGTGCTTGGCATTATTAGGATAGGGCAAGGACTGGTGTGCTCAGTGTCAGGATAATGTGACTGAGTGGGATATCAGATCATGGTGCTGGTGGCCTGGTTTCCCAGTGGGTCAGCACTATAATGTCGCCATAACTGTGCGCGCGCACTATCACAAGTCGGTACCCATCCTGATATGACCTTCAATGTTACTAGGACGTAAAACAACAACAAACAAACAAACAAAACAAAACAGATTGAACTGCATTCGCTAACTGTGCTATTTTCCACATACATTCCGTGTTATTTTCCCTTGGTATCATCAATACTTTGGGCGGGGCCACTACGACCCATGTATAACGCCACATCCCACCTCCTCTCTCACACACACATGTATACACACACCCGCCGTGCACACAGTCACCCCACCCCCACCCCGACACTGGCTATGCACATACAACGCAGTGTTCATGCACCTGGGACTCACGGTACCTTTCGCTTTCATTAGTTGTTTTTGCATTCGATGGTTTTAGCAGGGGAAATGTCAATCACCGACAATTGGTGGACTGGATGCGGTGACCGAATCGATCGATCTCGGGAGTTCGAATCCCAGCCGAGTTACACCAATAATTTATACAATTTATACTTGTCGCTACCTTGCCTGGTATTCGGTGTGAATAGGATAAGCCGTGCAGAGGGAGTATGAGAGGGGCGGGATGGGGAGGGCGAGGAGGGAGGGAGTTGGAGGGAGCGAGAAGTGGAGGAGGAAGAGGGGCCGGAGAGGGGGAGGGAGAGAGGAGGGAGAGAGGGGGGGACGGGAGGGGGAGAGGGCGGAGACTGGGGGGGAGGCGTGGTGGAGGCGGAAGGGGGAGGGAAGAGGGAGGGGAGAGAGGGAGAGGGAGAGAGAGGGAGAGGGAGTAGAGAGGGGTGGGATGGGGAAGAGGGGGAGGAGGTGGGGGGAGCGGCGTGGAGAAGGAAGAGGAGGGGAGAGAGAGAGGGAGAGAGGGAGAGGGAGAGAGAGAGGAGAGAGATAGGGGTGGGAGGGGAAAAGGGCGGGAGGTGGGGGGAGCGAGCGTGGAGGCGAAGAGGGGAGGGAGAGAGGGGAGAGGAGAGGGAGAGAGGGAGAGGGAGAGAGAGAGGGTGGGGATGGGGAAGAGGGCGGAGAGGTGGGGGGAGCGAGCGTGGAGAAGGAAGAGGGGAGGGAGAGAGGGAGAGAGGGAGAGAGAGGGAGAGGGAGAGAGAGAGGGGTGGGATGGGGAAGAGGGCGGAGAGGTGGGGGGAGCGAGCGTGGAGAAGGAAGAGGGGAGGGAGAGAGAGGGAGAGGGAGAGAGAGGGAGAGGGAACATTTGCATTTCGGATGTTCGGAGTCAGTTTTATATTTGCCATGGATTTATATTTCAATGACTTCACATTCTGCTCGTGTCATTTGCCCGAGCGGGAGGTTTGCTTATTGGAGTTTTACGTCCTATCAACATCTATGTTCATATTAGGACGGGTACAGACAGGTGACAGTGCACACTCACGGTGACTTTATAGTTTGTTTGTTTGTTGTTGTTTTACGTCCTAGCACTTAATAGTGTTGCCACACTGGGAAATCAGGCCACCGGCACCGTGACCCGATATCCCACTCAGTCACATTATATTGATACTGAGCTAACCACCCCTTGACTTATCCTAGTAATGCCCATTAACAGGCTACGCAGCGACAAGTATCAATGTTGTGAAGTCATTCGTTTGATTTGGATGGAATCCCAACTCCCGACCTTCCACACAGGAAGTCTGCACTCTACCGATTGGGCTAACATGTCTGATCAGTGCAGGTGGTGTCCCTGTATAAAGAAACATCTATGCTGTACATATTTTATTCCATGTGTTTCTGCTAAAGAGCGATAGCTTTGTTTGATCTCTGAGGTTTTATTTGATCTCCACATGGGGCTGATTCACCTGTGTCCACACCTGACTCCCTTCCACGGGAGTGCTATTAAAAGGTGCTGCTCGCCAATTCCAGAGTGTTATCTCCTGAAATGCTATACCGACGGGTAACCCGTCGTCCTTACCCCAAACACCTTAAACTTAACTTTATATACCACGAAAGCCCACATTGACTAAAATAGCACCCACTCTAGTGGAGTGTGGAAAATTGACCGACTCTCATGACTGTGGTGTCCATGAGGTCACAGGAATGACCAGAGGGGATGGCCAAATGAGTTGAGCGTATATCTCCCATTTTGGGAGATCGTGAGAGATCGTGGCATTCGAACCCATGACTTAAAAATTGATACTTGTTTAACCGTACGGCTTTTCCGCCTCCGCCTAAGGCGAGCCTACGTGTTAATATAATTAATTGTTTCCATGTGAATTTCCTTGGGCCAGCCGCCGCCGTTGTAGCCTTACCTCCCGCCTGCGAGTTGTCTGTCGTCGGTGTCCGCCCCGTACGGAAGGCGCCAGCCAGAGTATCGTCTAAATACTAGATTTGCCATCGTGCGCATTTATCGGCCTAAAGTGTATTTATATTAGGTTATTTCAACTACTGGCTGCCCCCCTTCGTCGTTGGAGATATTATGAATGTTACAAACTGAATCCAAATATGCGCAGTCCAGCACGAGTTGCTGCCTCTGTCTCTACTATTTAGTTTACATTATACGTCGTGGTTCTAGCCTAAAAGTAACACTACGTTAATTCTGTGAATGCGTTAGTTATTGGATTCCCGCAGATGGGTGCATTACTTGCAGAAGGCCAACTTAGGCTTAAGGCCTCTCAGTTCATAGAAAGCAATCAAATATCAAGGTTCCATAGCGGTTAATCTACAATAAGACTGGAGGATAGTAAAGAATGCAAGGAACGTCCTGATTCACCTTCACAAGAGCTCACGGTTTATTCTTAACCAAAGACTAACATTGACACCATGAAATATATGTAGTTTACTATTAATAACTGTCTCCCGTTCCCTCCTGTGTGGTTTCGCTAATTTAGTTTAGAATTTTGACCCTAAAAAGCCTAAATATCGGTGGAAAATGACGGAGCGTGCAAAAACACGTCCGTCGGGTCGGGCCCGAACGCCCGACCCCCTATCGTTGCTTAGCTAGTCGCCAAGCAACGCTTTACCACCGAGAACCCTCGCGTGCACAAGTGTTAGCAATTTGCGCGCTCGCAAATTGCGCGCGCGCAAATTGCTCAAGGCGAGTAGACACGCCCACTTCACTTGTCACTTCCTAGCCAGGCACTCAGCATTATTAGGATGGGGCAAGGACTGATTGGCTCAGTGTTAGGATAATGTGACTGAGTGGGATATCAGATCATGATGCTGTCAGCCTGGTCTCCCTATGGGGCAGTACTATAAAGTTGCCATGAGTGTGCACTGTCACAAGTCAGTAGCCATCCTGATATGACCATAGATGTTGCCAGGACGTAAAACTCCAACAACCAAACCAACGTCACAGGAATACATTTACGCCGGTGTAGGACGTTCAAAACACTACCCCGTTCAAAACACTACGGTAGTGTTTTGAACTTAAGTTCAAAACACTTCGTTTAAGTTCAAAACACTACCCTTATGTACGTTCAAAACACTATCATGACATGTAAGTAAGTAACTGCATACCGCCCACGCTACTGCATACTTCCCCCCTTACTGCATTCTTCCCCACCTTACTACATACTGCCCCACTCTACTACATTCTCTCCTTCATGCATCCCCACCCTACTGCATACTGCCCTATCCTACCCTACTACATACTGCCCCACCCTACCCTACTACATACTACCCCAGCCTTCTACACACTGCCACACCTTACTGCATTATTCTCCACCTTACTGCATACAGGCCCACCCTACTGTCTACTGCCCAACCTTACTACATACTGCCCCACACTACTGCACACTGCCCCATCCTACTGCATACTTCCCCACCCTACTTAGAGCCTCGTTATGATGTATCACCGGGGCTGTGTTGACAGAACGCACTTCCGGTATATCTTGTTAGCGTTGCACAAAGATGGCCGCCGCAGGGGGGGGTGAAACATTTGCATTATGTGAGATGTGAGGGGCTGACTGAATGGATTATCCTTCTTGTCACTGCGAGTGGGGGAGTGAAGGATCATGGGGTGTCCGTGTTAGTTACACAGGGGTAATGCCCCCCATACACTCAGTGACATATATATGCATTAACACAGGGTTTCACTGTGTGTGTATATATATATATATAATAACAAGAAGTCTGGGTCCAATAAATCATCGCATTATATCCGAATTTATGTTAAATCGGGGCCTATTATAATGGGGTTTCACTGTGGATATCTAATCTCTGTGTACATATGTGAAGCATGCGAATGACATCCAGTAAAGCCTCTCTAACTCGACAGACCATGGGACCGACTTTAAATGGTCGATTTAGGGGGGTGGTCGATTTAGGGAGTTAGAATATTGTTATTATGGTATTATATAGGCAATCGCTTGGGACCCATATAAAGCCTGGCCTATGCTGCCGACAGAGCGTAAAGCAACCACCAATCAATCAAAACATATAAAGCGATCGATATAGGGGAGTGGTCGATCTGTAGAGGCGATCATTTAGAGATGTTTTACTGTATGCCCATACCGTGGGTGTGTGGGGGTGTTTGGTTGCGACCCCCCCCCCCCCCACTAACCCGCCCCCATCATGTAAATGGCCCTTTAAGGCAATAGCGGAGAAGAACCCATACCTGGAAGAAAAACACTCAGTATTGTAAATATGTGCTAAAAGAAAGCAAATGCATCAGAAAGCTACCGACTTGGACGGAATGAATGATGCTTGTTCAGGGTGGAGGCGACAACTGCCCCGAAGGGGTGAACAGTCGACGTCGTGTGAAGGGTTACCTCTGGTTATACACACCCAGCGGAAGTCTCCAAATGTCAAGTTTCACACCTGTACTCAAATCTACAATTAATGTCCACATGACAAGTATTCAACAGGTGCGACTGTGATTATTTGATTCAGTGTTGATTCAGGGTTAATTCAGAAATAAATTATAATATGAAGAATTCAGGCACAAAACCCCATAAAGAGTAAATCCAAAAATGTTAATTAAAATAACAAATGTGTACCTGGAGGTATTTACAAAGCTCAATAAATACACTTGTCTTGTGATCAAATGATTACGGAGCAATGAACAATGAAATAGGAATGTAAAAAAAATTACTTTATGAAGATTGTATTCCAATGTTTTGGATTGGATTGGCGTTTATTGGGTTTTGCACCTGAACTCTTCATATGTATTTGATTGACTTATTTAAATTGGAATGGGCGCAGTGGCTGAATAAAAACAACACGTAAAGCTTGTTTGATTGAACGATGCCTATAGAGGACATTGATTTTCACATCATCGGATATTGGACATCAAACAGACGGTCATTCTGACATATTTCTTTGAAGGAACTCACTGACGCCACATAGGCTACTCTTTCCGATAAGCAGCAAGGGGTCTTTTGTATGGACTTTCCCACAGACAAGACAGCACATACCACGGCCTTTGATGAACCAATTGTTGACCACTGGTAAGGTGGCTAAAACCGTAAGGGTGCAAGCTTCCAGTGCAGGGCCCGTATGCACCAATCGGGGTTAGGGCCTTAACCGCGGCTAAGGTATCCCCGCACGGCTAAATGTGAAAATTTGGTATGCACCAATCGGAGTTAGCGCTAACCGCCGACCGTAGCCTCGGCTAAGCTACCCTGATTTCAAGTCAGGTTTAACTGCTAGCCGGGGCGGTTAGTGTGCGTTTGTGGGTCTCAATCTATTCAATGCGATCATATTTGACAGATTTACATACGGAATAAGTGAAATTTGGTCAAATTAACCCTAAATGCGAACCGATATTAACGCTGCTTCTGCAAAGGCAGCGATATTAATATTTTCGAATCGACGAATGTAAAGTAAACAAATCGCCGCCGCCGCAGCGACGTCGATATCCATACAGTCCAACGTCAAATAAACATGGCCGCCGCCGTCGCCGCCGAATCGGCGGCAATATATTAGGCCCAAATCTATTCAATGCTGTCTTATTTAACAGAATTACATACTGTACAAGTGATATTTTAGCAAATTAACCGCAAAAACGAACCAAAAGTAACGCTGGCGCCATATTGGCGGCCTTATTCATATTGTCGACTCGAGAGAATTCCCAAATCTATAAATAAACTCACGGTTAGCTATCCGTCCCGGCTAGAACATTGGTGCATACCGATTCACACATCTCTCCAACCCGCCGTTACCCCGGGGTAGCTATCCGCGGCTAGCGCCTTAGCCCCGGCTAAGCCTATCACCGATTGGTGCATACGGGACCAGAAGGTTAGGAGCTAGAATCCCATTTACTCAAACTACTGACTTATAAAATTTATACTTGCCGCTACCTAACCTGGTGCTTCCCATTACTAGGATAGGGCAAGGATAATGTGCTTGACCAGGATATCTGATCATGGGGTCAGTGGCCTGGTCTCCAAGTAGGGCAACACAATTAAGTCACAATGAGTGTGCACTGTCAGGTACCAACCCTGATATCGCCTATATTGCTAGTAGGACATAAAACTGCCATAAACCATTTTAATTTGGTCAAATTATTTAATGAGAATTGTTTTGTCTCTAGTTTCCCAAACTGAATACAAATTGTTTGCGTATTTTGGTGGCTAGTGTATTTTATCAGTTCTGTAATTCACTACAATTCATTGTTGGGGTTTAACATCCTAGCAACATCTGAGGTCATCAGAATTAGCATCGCCTTATGACACTGGACACATACGGCGACTTCACAATGATGCCATAATGGGAAACCATGTCGCTGGCATCATTACTTGATATCCTACTTTGTCACATAATCCTGATGCAGAGCAAACCAGTCTATGTCATATCGAATTAATGTTGAGTGCCAGGTTAGATAGTAACATATATCAGTTTTGTAAGTCATTGGTTTGACTCGACTGAGGTCCAAAGCCATGACGTCCCACCTAAAGGGGCTGTCACACTACGACATATAGCCTTAGTGTATGCCGACGTACCTGATTTTTTACCAACACGTCGGCGTACGTCGTCATACGGTATGTATACATTGGGTTACGTTGGGTACCTTCCGGGTACGTCGTTATACATCGTCTTACATCGCTATGTGTTGAGGGTCCAAAAAAATAGTGTGCAGGTTCAACATTTCCAATGTGTGTCGACGTGTGGCTCGTACATTGAACGTACACTGCGTGTATGTTTTGGATCCATTGGCATATGTTGGGAGTATGTTAGGGATACATTGGAAATGTTGCTGCACGTTAGCCATATGTTCAGCCGGTGGGAACGTGCAGTCCGCATACTGCCAACAGATGCATAACATACTCCTAACTTACTTCGAACATATGCCTGCTGTATCTCCAGTGTACTTAACATATACGCCATACTTCTAGCGATGGAGTAACATACTAACGTTGGTCAGCATACCATGAGCATATGCAAGCATTTTGCGAACGTTTTACGAGCGTTTTGCAAGGCACATAAACTCTCTCATATCCTAGCAATAGGTCAGAGATACGTTCTGCATATGTTACTTACATTGTGTGTATGTCGTGTGTATGTTGGGTGTACGCCCATTTTTATCCCCGCCGCTGAAAGGTTTGACGAATGCCTACTTACTGGCAAATTTTCTAATGTTGAGCACGTGCTGACGTCGTAAGTCATAGTGTGACAGGGCCTTTACCAATATCGCCAACGTATGTGTGGTTATTACAGAAGATAAAAAAACGACAAGAGACTTCTTTGTAAGTGATTGTCCTTATTTTCTTGGAGCAAGAAAGGAAAATATGACAGCATACTGAAAAACCAAAGCTATACACCAGTAGCTTATTACATAGATGTTCCTCTTTGTGCTTGATGAATAGTTTGTCAATTTGAGATGTCATGTACTATATATACAACTATATAGAAAGCTTCCTTGGTGCGAATGAACAGATGTGGGCATCCGTTAGGGACGAGGAGGGCTGGTACCGGCGCCACCAGTTGCAGCATGGTGGTGAGGATGCAGAGTAGTAAATAAGTATATAATAGAGTAGGACATCATAACAATAATAACAATAGAATTCGCTTCCGCACCTTTAAACTCGCAATAATACTTATGCATCACATATGCATAAGTATTATTGCCACATATGCATATGGAATATGCTTATGGAGATTACTGAGCAGGTGGGCGGAGCCTAAATTTTGCGCAAGGAAAGGTCCCAGTCGAATACGTCCATTTTTTATCCATAGAGGAATCCTCTCTGGAGATAGAATACCATGCAGTGGGACTGGAGAACAATTTCCTAAACCTCGACTAGATACCACAAGGAAGGGAACTGTGGTACTGAGAATTGAGCCATCAGCGGTTATTGTTAATGTTAAGATGCCAAAGACATCTGCTGCATAAGGTCTATTGCAAGCAGCAATTGCCACCAAAGTAGCACAGCAGGCACCAGCTGCTGTTTCTGCTGGAATTACTATGCCAGCTGCTGTGCCGCCTATATTTGTTTGTTATGTAAAGCGCCTGAGAACGGCTTGCTGGATCGGGCACTATATAAATGTTTTATTATTATTAAATAACCCTGCTCACAGGGCTGGGAATATTGGTCCAATCTCTACTCACAGGTGGCGCCACCGTGGGAGAAGTGGAGACTACGCCATAATATATATAGCATATGAAAGTTCCAAGTAGGTCAGATGGCAATAAAAGAACTGAAGGGGAATGAAGTCCGTGTTTACATTCTCATAAGTTGGGTATAGATCACATAATATGCACGGACACTAGAATGACGTTCTATGTTCAAACCATGAAGTCCCACCCCCATGACAATATGAAGCTCTATGTGTGCGTGGAGGTGGGGGTGCGGGTGGGGGTTGGGGTTGGAGATGTGTTGGGGGTGGGAAGGGTAGGTTATACCACAAGACGCCCATAGAAGGCCTCTTGTTGGTTTTGAAGTTTTACGGCTTAGCAACATTTCAGGTCATATCAATATGGCAAGAGACCTGTTCCGCAGCGGACACTGAGCAGGGAAATTATCAATGCTGATATCCGAAGCAATATTTATTGACACTGCTATCAGAGGGCAGTGTTGGTGGTGGAAATGCTCCATAAGACCTTTTCCACACACAGCAAGATGAACCTTCGTTTCTTACCTCCAAGATTAGTTCTTCTTCTGCTGTCAGTTTGGTTGGTATTTGGTTAGTTGGTGTTTGGGTGGTTTTGGTGTTTGAAATCCTCTTATCAGAAACCCCTTCCACGTAGGGGTGAGGGAGGAGTAGGGGTGATGGAGATGTAGGGGTGAGGGAGGGATAGGTTGGGGTGATGGAGATGTAGGGGTGAGGAAGGGATAGGGTTGGGGTGATGGAGATGTAGGGGTGAGGAGGGATAGGGTAGGTGATGATGATATACGTTAGGGTGAGGCAGATAGGGTTGGGGAGATGGAGATGGTTAGGGTGAAGGGAGTGATAGGGTAGGGGTGATGGAGATGTAGGGGCGAGGGAGATGTAGGGGTGAGGTAGGGATAGGGTTAGGGTGAGGGAGATGTAGGGGTGATGAAGATGTAGGGGTGAGGAGGGATAGGGTAGGGGTGATGGAGATGTAAGGGGTGAGGGAGGGATAGGGTAGGGTTGATGGAGAATTTGTACGGGTGAGGAGGGATAGGGATGGGGTGAGGGAGATGTAGGGGTGAGGGAGGGATAGGGTAGGGTTGATGGAGATGTACGGGTGATGGAGGGATAGGGATGGGGTGAGGGAGATGTAGGGGTGAGGGAGGGATACGGTAGGGTGAGGTAGGTGTACAGATGAGGAAGGCATAGGGTAGGGGTGAGGGAGATGTAGGGGTGAGCGAGGTGTAGGGATGAGGGAGCGATAGGGTAGGGGTGAGGGAGATGGAGAGGTGAGGGAGGGAAAGGGTAGGGTGAGGGAGATGTAGGGGTGAGGGGGGCATAGGGTAGGCGTGAGGGAGATGTAGGGGTGCAGGAGGGGGAGAGCTGAACCAACGGTAGGGGTAGGGGTGATTTGTTGTTTGTTGGAGTTTTACGTCTTGGCAATATTTATGGTCATATTAGAACAGGTGACTTTATAGTATTGCCCCACTGGGAAATCAGGCTACCAGCACCATGACCCGATTTCCCACTCAGTCGTATTATTCTGACACTGAGCTAACCAGTCGTTACCCTATCCTAGTAATGCAGGCTAGGTAGTAATAAGTATCAATTGTGTACGTCATTGGTTTGACTCGACTGGGAATCGAACTCCCGACGTTCCACATGGGAAGCCTGCGCTCTACCGATTCGGGTACCGCGTTCGGTGAGTAGGGCTGAGGGTGAGTGGGTGGTAGGGTTAGTGAGGGGGCGGGGTGAGGGAAGGTGGGGAGAGGTGAGGGAAGGTGAGAGGTGAGGGAGGGGGA